>JAVLUZ010000366.1:0-577390 GCA_036768485.1 Mermis nigrescens | reverse complement strand
GACGGGGCGAATTTACCTAAATATTAGACGCGTGTTGACCATGTTGAGCACGAAATTTGGGATTAGATGGTTTAGGGGCTGTAGAACGAGGATCATAGACTCGTACTGTTTTCTTCTTCACACAGTCATCCCTAAAGTCGATATATAGATTAGTCTCGCCCGCGTCCAGTCGTTGGTGCAACTCGTCGTTAAGTTCACGCTGACGTTTTCGCTGAAGAAACGACAAATCCGGTCGCGCACGTAATTTCGAGTAGACGTTTGTTGGATTTGCAGGGCGGACAACGTTGTTGATAAGACCAATAAAGCGACGTTGAGCACGTGACGAAGAAAGACAAACTTTCAGAAACTGAGGTTTGTCTGAATATTTGGGACCGTCTCTAAATACCTGCGTTATATCGGCAGAAGAAAAATCAGAGTCTTTATTATAATCATCAATTAAAGATTTAACCAAAACAAGGTCATCGTTAGATTCGGCTAAACCAAATACGACCGCATTCGACTTTTTCGATTCACGTTCTAGACCATCTTGAATTAATAAACCTATATCGACGATGCTGGGTGACGTAGAAGCGCCGATTTTTGATTCAATTGAGTTTAGACGAGATTCTAAAGTAGCCATCTTAGCCGGTAAAGAAGCGAAATTTTCGAACAGGGGTTTACACAAGGAGCAAACGAATGGAAAAGAGTAAGAAGCGTCAATATAGGACGAACTATTGAAATATGAAATAAGTGCTGATGCTAGATTAAGGCACTCAGCATGTACCCACTTATGAAATAGTCCACATTGAACAGCCGAAATATGACAATCCGTAACTGTCTCCGCGCAAATGACACAAAGACTATTATTGTCATCTTCTGTACTAAGGAAAGTAAAATTTTTCGTTCGTTGCGGTGGTGATTTAGAGTGTTGATTGTTGACGTAAATTTTTGATCCGCGATTTTTACCGCTCATAATGTGTATTGTAATAATAATAAGACAAGCCGGTGATCAATTATCGTGACTTGACAATGGCGACAGCGTCGAGCCCACCAATTCAATACAACTGACAGCTTTAGGAGAGAACGGACAATCCTAACATTTTGTGCAAAGATAAGGAGTAAATTTACTCCTAAAAAACACTCCTAAGCGTGGTGCAACCATACGTGTGGGCAGCAAGAAAATTCTGGGGGGGTGCAAGATTTTTTTGAAGGTCAAAAAATGGCCTTACAAATGGTGGTATGGCGATAAAAACACCATTTTTCGACGTTTCTCATCAAGCACTATCCATTGGCATCAAAAAATTGCGAAAAAAACGAAAAAAATTTTCAAAAATTGAATTCTGGGGGGGTATTTTGATTTCTGGGGGGATTTTGTTCTGGGGGGGGGTGCATACCCCCCAAACCCCCCCACGCCCAGGTGTGGGTGCAACCCACCTGAAAAATTATGCCTAAACTTGCTCCTAAAACGTCCTCTTTGCTCCTAATGTTACTCACTCCTGATTTAGGACAAGTCTGTTTCATTTAACTTTGCTGTTTTCTTTGAAATTTTTCAACAAGAATTAGGCTACAAAAGTGGTTTGTAATTTTGATGCAGTAATGCGGTTTAACAAAGGCATACGTCTCCATATGACTCGACACACTATAGAATATCATATTTACCGTACTAGTTTAAAACACTTTTGTAGACACCTTAAACTTTTCTCGAAAACCTCAATGCAAAATGAAACAGACTATAGCTCCTAGATGGTGCAACCGAAATTTACACCTTTACTCTTAACTATTACACTTCTAGTTTGGTGCAACTGGGCCCAGTACACAAGATTCCGTAAAATAATTAGCAATAAAGGGCACGAACATGCATATGCTAAGAAAGTTTAAGCAACAATTAAATACTGTATTGCTACGCAAGGCAGGGTTAAGTGTTGCCGGGTTGGTTACTACCAGGGTAGGGTTGCTAATCGTAGGGTTTTACCTCAAATTTTGAGGTTTTTTTACGTTTGAGGTTTTTATTATTTGGGGTTTTTGTTGAGGTTTTTGAAAATTTTTGAGGTTTTTTTCGGGGTTTTGGTGAAAATTCGAGGTTTTCTAAAATAAGCGAGCTAGATATCGGGCATTCGTGTAGCTGGTCTACATATGTGTTAACATAGTCATATTATAAGGGCGTATATGTGCGGTCGATAGCATCTGAGGAAACGAGAGAAAGTTGCTGGCAGTCGGATTCGAAACGTGGACCCCTTGCTCTAAAGTCCAGAACCATAACCAATCGACTAACGCAGGTTAATTCCGATAAAGATTGCAAGGTATTCGTGATGGTTTGCTGGTTTACCAGCTACTTAGGCTTAGGCTTAGTATCATGGACTGACCAAAATGTTGAGCTAGCGTTTAAAATAAGCCTGAGTAATGGGATGCGACGAGCGGAGCGAGCGAAGCGAGCAACGCGAGTTGCATACTATTACTTAGGCTTATTTTAAACGCTGGCATCAACATTTTGGTCAGTCACATGAATCTACTGGAAAAATCTGATGACTGCCTTATTCGTTTTCGACATGACTCAAATCAAACCAGTTAGGTGGCAGCTTCCACCGGATACTATTTGCTGTATACGTACCTATAACGTGGCTATCTTAATGCATATGTGAACCAGCTACACCAATGCCAGATATCGATTACAGTTAAAATATTGTGTTAACTGCTGTAGCTAAATTTAACTTCGCTTTGCTCGTGACGCAGTTGATTGAATTGGAGGAACTGACACTGAAGTGAACTGCCTAAAACGTGCTAGTGAGTTCCATAGTAACGCCTATAATCTCAAAGTAAGCTGGAGTACTTAATAATCAACCAACCTGGGTGTAATAACCTAAGCAGGAGTGCTACCACATACGGGAGTAAGTTAAGAATATGGTACTTTCAGGATACTATGAAATAACCTTCAGAAGGGCGGATTTTTTTGCTCAGTACTTAGAACATGTTGAAAGAAATTTTATTACTAATACACCAAGTGATAAAATGCAAAATGACAAAATACATAATACACGATTACGAATTAGTAACGGACATGCGAGTCAATGGAATGACAAGTTTTACGCGCGCCCCACAAGATATCTAGATAAATCAAAGTTTGCTAATCTAGATTTAAATATGTTTAGGTTAGGGGAAGAAACAATGAAGTCAGGTAGATCGTTCCAAACTGCAATGTATTTGTAAAAGAAATAAAACTTTTTCAATATTCAACTGTCTATGATCAATATTACAAAAGCTATGGGTTTCGTTAATTGGCCTCTTCTCGACCTACGCAAGCATCTAATCGACCTAAGTATTTGAAGATTCAAACAGCTGAATGCAGAATCACATGTAGATACCCAATTTATGTCGATATAAGCATCTATGGGCTAAACTTAAGAATATGGTACTTTTAGAAAAGGAGCAAAACGAATATGGAATACCAAATTTTTTTGCCAAAATGGTAGATACATGATAAATTGAAGCGCGGAAAAAAATTTGGTGGAAATCTGAGCCATACTTGCAAAATTGCAGGCAACTCTCTATGTGAGTGTTGGGTGGGACGATGAAACGGCTCGATCCAAGGACGTACACATTTGTCAGAAATAAATAATATGGGCTGAAATTACGGGAGGAAGCAAGGCAATGAAGGAGAAGAAAGAAAAAAGGCGCGAAAAGCTGTTTGAAATTGTAAAAAACTTAAAAAATTTCATATTTTTTTGCATGTTTTTTTCGGTTTTACTTGACAAGATATACAAAAATCTAAGTTTTTGCCTCTATTATACTTAGGCTTAGGCTTAGTATATCTAAAAAGGTGTTTTAAGCTGCTTAGGTCGAGGTCGCTCCCGCTCAGGTCGATGTATAGATGCTTAGGTTGATGTATAGATGCTTAGATCGATGTATAGATGCTTAGGTCGATGTATAGATGCTTAGGTCGATGTATAGATGTTTAGGTCGATGTATAGATGCTTAGGTCGATGTATAGATGCTTAGGTCGACGTAAATTGGGTATCTGCATGTGATTCTGCATTCAGCTGTTTGAATCTCCAAATACTTAGGTCGAAAAGATGCTTGCTTAGGTCGAGGAGAGGCTAATTAACGAAACCCATAGCTTTTGTAATATTGATCAAAGACGGATGAAATTTTTTTCCGCGCTCTTTTTCAACATGTTCTAAGTACTGAGCGAAAAAATTCGCTTTTCTGAAGTTTATTTCTCAGTATTCTGAAAGTACCATATTCTTAAGTTACTCCGCATCTATACATCGACCTAAGCATCTATACATCTATGTAAGCATCTATACATCGACCTAAGCATCTATACATCGACCTAAGCATTAGGGATGTTCCGGTTCCAGGTTTTTTGAAAAATCGGTTCCTTTCCGGTTCCGGTTCTTGGAAAACAAGAATTTCGAATGCGGTTCCGGTTCTGGTTCTTGGGTAGTTGTAACCGTCAGTTCCGGTTCCGGTTCTCGGTTCCTGTGTTAAAGTATGTACGCTCTTGATAGCCTGACTTCACCAGAAGATATGACGATGTAATCAAAAGATAAATTATTCAGGAAGTCGTTTCAATCTGGCAACTGCACCTTCAAATAAGTTTTACGTCTAGTTGACAATTTACTTATAAATCACTGAATATTATCTATGTGTTTCCCAAGTAGAGGCTTATACGAAATCGAAATGCTTAATTCATGACGAAGATCTACTGCAGTGGTGGAAAGAGAGGTCAAAGAATTTGCCGATTCTCGCGTTTATAGCTGAGCAGTATCTAGCAGCCAGTGGCGAATCTAGAATTTTCCTAAGGGGGCAGTATCCCTACTTTTCCGAAAACAATTAAAAACAGGTCCAAAATTTGCCCTTAACGCGCGAAATAGCATTTTTTCGGCGTGTGACAATGTATACTTTTACATTAAATCACTTTCGACGCAATATTTTTCCTTAAAATTTTAAAATTTTCAAGAATTTTGTGCTAAAAATCACTAAAATTCTTTGACTTCATCAGAATTCTGGCGCGAAGCAAGTTTTTTTTGTACAAGGTCCGTCCAAAATGTACAAAGATGATCCCCCAAAAGTCTTTGTTCATTTGTACACACAAATTTTTGGGTACTATAATATAGTACAGTAGCGATTTTAGTGTGGTAAAAACAGTTGTTCGACTTTTGGTAGTGTATTTCAGCTAATTTATGGGTCTCTGAGGGCAAAAATCACTAAGAATCATCTTAAAACGGCGCGAAGCGCCTAAAAATTTGACATTTTTCTTTTGAAATGCAGTTTCTGCCATTATAAAGATAAATGGAGCACACAATCAGTCATTTCGACGCGAAGCGCCATAGATTTCTGCAAATTTTAGACCTTTTTTGTAATTTTTGTCTCTCCAAAAATCTTCGTACATGTACAAAGACGATCCGGAAAAGTCCTTGTACATCGTGAAGAAAATCTTTGCCAAATACAAAAAAACCGTGGCTCGAAGCTGCCGGAAAATTTGTGAGATTAAGATGGATAGACGTCAAGAAGCATGATTTACAGCTTGATTTACTGTATTTATAGCATTTGATGCGAAACATCGAAATTTTTAATTGAAAATAGAAGAAAATTATGCAAAAGTAGCTGTTTCTGCTGCTAAAATTGTTTTGAAACCTACATGAACAGAAAAATGGCTTCCAGGTGACCAAGAAAGTAAATAAATGTCATTAATAAATATGATTCGGCGCGTAGTGTCGAAAAAATTGAGAAATTATGGTCACTGAGGGCCAAAAAATAATTGCAAATTGTATATCCATTGTTTAACCTCGCCAAATATTTTTAAATGGGGAGGGCGGCCCCCACCCCCTTAGATTCGCCTCTGCTTGCAGCGCCAGCTACAAGCTGCTCCATGGGAACAGCTGTTCAGTTGCGCTGTAATCATTTACGACCCTCTCAGAAACAGGCTACATGGCAAAAAAGCAGAATGACTGTTATCTTTAAAATATAATCTACCCGGGACAATACTAAGTTTTAGTCTGTAAACTTTTGGGTAATAAAAGATTGAATTGCTTCTTCATGTCTTCACTGAATTTTGTGAAGTTCGATTTTTAACTCTAATTTTAAAAACCGAGAACCGACTCCAAAAAGATTGGTTCCGGTTAGGTTCTTAGAATATCAAAAAATCGGTTCTTGGTTCCGGTTCCGGTTCCAAAAAATGGTCGGTTCCAGTCGGTTCCGGTTCCACTTAACCAGCACATCCCTACTAAGCATCTATACATTGACCTAAGCATCTATATGTTGACTTGAGCAGGAGTGACCTCGACCTAAGCAGCTTAAAACACCTTTTCAGATATACTAAGCCTAAGCCTAAGTATATTAGAAGCAAAAAGTTAGATTTTCCTATATCTTATCAAGTAAAACCGAAAAAACATGAAAAAAATGAAATTTCTTCTAAAGTTTTTCAAAATTTCAAACAGCTTTCTGCGCTTTTTCTCATTTTTCCTTCATTGCTATGCTTCCAGTGATCGACCGGGTACCTGCGCCCAGACCGGGCCCAGCCGTTCATAGCAGGCGTGGGCCCGGGCCCGGGACCAGCTGAAAACCACCGGGCCTCAACCAGGCCTCAAATAATTATTGTTAATATTTTAGATGTTTACTATTTCAGCTGTTGTCCGTATTTCTTACGAATTTGCTAGCCTTTGATTCTATTTAAATCCATTTGCCTTACTTCTGCCCACCTGCTCATTATCATATACTTGTCAACTTCATATGTGCATCTTCTATACAACGCTTCAATCAGAGGCATAGCCAGGATTTTGGTTCGGGGGCATACACAAAAAATGTTAGTAACGTTATGAACCTATGATAAAATTGAGTTTTTCGACCTTTAGTAGTGTAGCCTAGCTAATTTATGGGTTTCTGACAATCAGAAATACAAAAATGTTAATCAGCGCTGAAACGCCGGAAATTTTTGAAATTTTTACCGTTTTCATGTAGAATTTACGGTCTATTGACAAACTGTTCGGAAATCATAAGAGGCGTAAAGCACCAAGGAATTTAGTAATCCTTTACTGTCCTTAACATTTTGTAGCCTTTGAATACTAATGTTCTGTGATATTTTGCCTGATTTAGGCTGTTAAACGCAATGCTGAAGCTTTACAAAAAGAAAGAACAATAACCAGCAGCGCTATGCGCCGGAAAATTTTGACGTTTTAGCTCTTTACACACAATTTATACTGCTAAAATCATACAGAACACACAAATTAATTTCGGCGAAACCTTTTTCCTTTTTGTCCTCCCAAAACTCTCGCTGCACATGTACAACAAGATTTTACGGCAGGGGAGGGGGGGGGGCTGGCGGTGGCGCGCTCAATCGCCCCCTAGAAAATTTTGTAAAAAAAGCACTTTAATGTTAAATACTATCGCTAAAATTTTCGCAAAATCGGCCAAATCTCGGTTCTAAATTAAGCCCAAAACACTTAAAATTGATGACGTCCTACATTGTACAAGATTTCTGAGCTGAAATGCGCTTTTCGACCTCTGCTAAGTATAAAGCGCAGCAAAGGGTGCTGCCCATAAGATATAAAAAAGATGTATCACTGACAATTTTGTTCTTATCGTTTTCAGGCCCATTTGTGGCCTTCTTATTAACAAGATATAATTCAGAAAAAACAGGAAATGCGCAAAAACATAAGTAAATTTGGCCATTCCTTTCATTTAAAATAGGATTATGTGTCCTGTCCTTGTAAAGAAAGACAAACAAAGCAACAATAAATATAATAGAGACTTGGCGCGAAGCGCCGAAAATTTTTGACGTTTTTTGCCTTTTTGAACTCAATTTTCTGGACACAATTATTACACTCGAAAAATCAGCAAAATTTCTGAAAAATTTTGGGGGGGGGGGGCATGTGCCCCAATGCCCCCTGGCTACGCCTATGACTTCAATACGTGTCCTATCCTATACACTCACACAATTTTAATTGACGTCAATGTAAGCTATAGTTTGAGTTCTAAAATCCAAACAGCATATCTTCTATCCGACCATATCATAGTCGCTGTTATGTCTGAATGCATAAATTTAATGCTCAATTTCCTTTAAATATCTACATGAAACCTTGTGCTCTTTCAAATCGTGTTTAGTTGCACGTGCATTTTAATAATGGACTTGCGCGCTACTTGTATTAAAAACTTTGTTCTTGCTTGAATAATGCTACCAAAATCCTTGCTAACTACTTAATTTATTTTTAGAACGATTGAATAATTAACAGAGCTTAGAATTCAAAAATCTTCTTGATACAGCAGTAAGCCTTGCGTTTGACAAATAACAAAATGTAAAATCGGTCTAAATATGTATCTTATGCATAACGTTATATTGGAAGCAAGGCATGTTGTTAGTATATAAGCCCGGGCCCGGGCCCAGTACCAAGCCCGGCAGCAAAGCCCGGGCCCTGGGACTGGGCCCGGGACTGGGCCCGGTATTTTTTGAGCCCGGTCGATCACTGTATGCTTCCTTCCATAATTTCAGCACATATTATTTATTTCTGACAAATGTGTAAGTCCTTGGATCGAGCCGTTTAATTGTCCCACCCAGCACTCAAATCGACAGTTGCCTGCAACGTTGCAAGTATGGCTCAGATTTTCACCAAATTTTTTCCGCGCTTCAATTTATCATGTTCTACCAGTTTGGCACAAAATTTTGGCATTCCGTATTCGTTTTGCTCCTTTTCCGAAAGTACCATATTCTTAACTTTAGCCCCACATACGTAAAACGTATGAAAGGCACAATAACAAGAAATTTCATTACTAACCCCAAACTGAAGAAGTTCGCATTAACCTTTTGCGCTTAATTTGTGGCTTGTGCAGGTGCACAGAGTATGATTTAGTCATTTGTTTTGACGTCAATATTAGCTTTTATTTCCAATTGAATAATGTTCATACACGCATGCGTTCTGATTCCACATACTTACCTACGTCGCATATCTATATCTACTAAACATGTGTTGCGCTTCTTTTTTTAGTCAGGCCCATGTTTGCAATGTAAAAACTTGATTAGAAAAAAATAAATAAATAAAACTGTTTTGTGAATTTCATCTTTCATCTGCCTATAAGTAAAATGGATTTCTTTTTGCGTTTTCCCATTTGGTAAAACACTTGATCTGACTATGGAACAGTGTGCCAAACGTAATTATAATTAATTATGAATAACAAATTTATCTTTGATTTTCTAATCATACAAAGCATTTATTGTACGCAGCTTAGAATCTCTAAATTCCCTTCACTTGAGTATTGTTTGCATTGACTAGGTAGGTATAGACCTGTCTGTCCAATAATCTAACAGGGGTAATCAGGCCCGTATCCTGGAGGATAGGGGGAACATGTGACTCCCAAAATGAAATATAAGAATGATTTTTCCCTCTACTCCCCCTCGCTTTTTTTAGCTGAAATAGCTAAAAATTTCAAAATTATGATTAGGATCTACTTATTCCTAAGGCGCGGTTTAAACGCTCGATTTTTAGTCTTTATACAAGCTTAAGCGTATTTTGCATCTATTTCTTTCTGTTCTGCACAGGTTTTATGCAGAAAATGGCCTTTATTTAAGAGGGTGTCCATTTGATTTTCACCATGTTTAAGACATAGGTAGCAAAATTTACGAATTGCACAGCTCTAGTGGTCATATTGACACCTCTCTATTGGCCAAAAATATTTGGCGAGATAAAGAATGGATAAGCAATTTACAATGATTTTTGGCCGTCAGTGATTATAATTTCTTTAATTTTTTAGCGCTACGCGCCGTATGATACCTATTAATGACATTTATTTACTTTCTTGGCGACATGGAAGCACGTTTTTGTATTCGGCAAACACTTTTCCCGATGTACAAAGACTTTTCAGAACCGTCTTTGTACTAGTATGCATTATTTCATCAAGTTCATGATCATGATACAACAACAACAACAATGGCGTCCATTACATAAAAATAAAAACGGATAATTTACATAAAAAATAGTGAAAACGCGAGAGAAAAAAATTGAAAATAAAATAATAAAAAAGTTCTACTGGAGGTCAACGGGCAGTTATGCTTTAGGCAGTTATGCCTTAGAGATTGGCCCCCGACAAAAAACGGTCAGATCGGTTTTTTCCAGTTTATTTTTAAAAGAAAACAAGGAGTCCGTACGTCTAGTTTCAGAAGTTAAGGAGTTCCACATTTTGCATACTCGTTTCCAAACCAATTTTTTCTAATTTCAGTTCTGGAATGGCTTACGAATAACAAGTTTTCATCGGCCTTAAAGCGGTTCTTTGAGAATTCAAAAAAATCAGTAAATTTCCTGTTTTCACTGTTTTTTTACGTATTTGAAAGTTTCAATTAAATCGATTTTTATCCTTCGCTCTTCTAATGAATCAAGATTGAGACAAGCTAATCTTTCCCTATAGTTCATGGCTCTGTTTCTTAATACACGACGCGTAAAATATTTTCGAACGTCTTCTATAATGACGATATCTTTAACATAATGTGGCGACCAAACAACGGAGCAATATTCAAGCAATGGCCGAACATAACTTTTGTAAGCTAGAAGCAGATTTTCAACGTTTTTCGATTGAAATACTTTAAAAAGTTGTGACACCCTTAGATACGCCGATTTAGCTATGCGTTTAATGTGGTGGGAAAATTTTCCGTCACCAGTCATGGTTATTCCAAGATCACGGCAATTTTGGTTTTCTTCTATTTCCTCGTTACTAATTTTGTACTCAAAATTTATAGTTGTTTCTTCCTAGGTGCAAAACGGAGCATTTTTTGATTGATAAAGTCAGCTGCCATACGTCCGACCATTCAACAATAGAATTAATTGCAGATTGCAAAACAACATGATCAGTTACATTATTTACAGGCGCAAATAATTTTACATCATCAGCAAATAAAACACATTTTACTGCTTCGGGAATAACTTTTGGTAGGTCATTTATGTACATCAGGAATAAGAGCGGACCTAAAACAGATCCCTGTGGCACACCACTAATTACTGCTTTAGGGTGAGAAGAAAAATCTCCCACGACTACCTCTCTGTTCTCTACCCGACAGAAAAGCTTCAATCCAGGAAAATAAATCCCCCTCGATTCCCAAAGCATTAATCTTCAGCAACAACTTATTATGGCATACTGTATCAAACGCTTTCGCATAATCAAAATATATAACATCAACGCATTCCTTTTCGTCTATATAACGCGACCACTCATTAACACAAAATAATCATTGTGAACACGTTGAAAGACCGGTGTGGAAGCCAAACTGAGATTTTGATAATAGGTAATTTTTTCAAGAAACGCAGTAAGCTGTTTTTTACTATCGATTCCATTGCCTTGCAGCATATACAGGTGAGCAAAATGGGTCTATAATTTTTCACGAGACTTTTTGACCCTTTTTTGTGAACTGCCGTAACATTTGACTGAAACCAAACACGTGGCAATTTATGAAGAAGATAAAATGGAGACAAAATAAAGCAAAGACAAAATCTGCAAAAAAGGTATGAAATTCGCTAAAATTTTTCGGCGCTTCGCGCCGAAATGAGTAATTGTGTGTCCTATATATTTTTATAATGGCAGAAATCGCATTTCGAAAGGAAACATGTCAAATTTTTCGGCAGCTTCGCGCCGTTTTAAGACGATTCTTAATGATTTCTGCCCTCATAAAACCAGGAATCAGCCAAAATACACTACCAAAGGTCGAACAAGTCTGTTTTTACGACACTAAAGTTGCTACCGTACTATATCATAGTACCCAAAAATTTGTGTGTACAAAATGTACAAAGACTTTTAGGGACCATCTTTGTATATGTACAAACGGACCTTGTACAAAACACACTGCCTTTAAGCCATTTTCTGTTCATGTAGATTTCAAAACAATTTTAACAGCTATTTTTGCATAGTTTTTTCTATTTTCAATCAAAAATTTCGATGTTCCGCATCAAGTGATATAAATACAGGAAATCAAGCAGTAAATTATGCTTCTAGACGTCTATCCGCCTTAATTCCACAAATGTTCTGGCGCTTTGCGCCAGATTTTTGTTGAAGTCAAGGAAATTTAATGATTTTTTTGCACGAAATTGTCTAACATTTTAAAATTTTCAGAAAATATATTGCTTCAAGTGATTTTATGTAAAAGTGTACGATGTAAAGCACCAAAAAACGCTATTTTGCGCGTTAAGGACAAATTTTTTGATCTATTTTTGACTGTTTTTGGAAAAGCTGGGATACCGCTCTCCTTAGGAAAATCCTAGATTCGCCACTGGTCCTATATATCTTTAAAGTGGCAGAATTTGCATTTAGAATGGAAAAATGCCAAATTTTTCGGCGCTTTGTGCCGTTTTGAGTCAATTCTTAGTAATTTTTGGCGTGAGAAACCCAGAAATTAGCTGAAATACACTACCGAAGATCGAAAACCCTCTTTTACCACACTGAAATCGCTACTGTACTATATAATAGGCTGTGAGAACTGCTATCAACAACTCGTTAGAATCATTGAAAAAGAAATTATGATTGTTCCAAAACGTTTCGTGTAGTATTTGCATTTGTTTGATTAAAAGTTGCTTGTGCCTCACCTTTTTTCATGTTCTTATCATGACACTTCTGCGTGTATCGTGTGCGTTTAAAGCATGATTTAAAACCGCGAAATTGTCCATAAATCACCCGGGAAAAACCTGGGTTTTTTATTTTAGGAAACCAATGGCCACCCTGAACTGAGTAAAAGCTATAAAATTAGATCCACTTAAGCAGAACCACATAAATTTAGGCTAAGCTTAAATGAAAATAGCTACAAAGCCTGGAAACCTTATTGTACACTGGATAGAATTCATTTCTAAATTTTGAGGTTTTACCCTAATTTTTGAGGTTTTTTTTGCCAATGATTTGAGGTTTTTGAAAAATTGGGTTGGCAACACTGGTAACTACCGTTTAGGTAGTTTTTGAAGGCGTTTGGTAGTATGGGTCCCTATGCTTAACCCTAGGGTGGTAGTTTTTCTGAGCACCCAAAACAGTCTTTGGCATTTTGAATAGTTTTGGTAGTTTTTGAAATTTTAACCTGGTAACCCTGAAAGGGTTGTCGGCATTGATGTAGCTGGTTCACATATGTATTAAGATAGACACGTTATAAGTGCGTATACAGCAAGTAGTATCCAGTGAAAGCTGCCACCTAACTGGTTTGATTTAAGTCAAGTCGAAAACAAATAAGGCAGTCCTCGGATTTTTTCAGTAGATTCATGTGACTGACCAAAATGTTGGTGCCAACTGCCAGCGTTTAAAATGAGCCTAAGTAATGGGATGCAACTTCGTGTCTCTCACTCCGCTCGTTGCATTCCATTACTCAGGCTTATTTTAAACGCTGGCACCAACATTTTGGTCATTTCATGATTCTAAGCCTAAGACTAATCAGCTGGTAAACCAGCAAAACAATACGAATACCTTGCAATCTTTCTCAAAATCAACCAACGGTAGTTGATTGGTTATGGTTCTGGACTTTAGAGCAAGAGGTCCACGTTTCGAATCCGACTGCCAGCAACTTTCTCTCGTTTCCTCAGATGCTACCATCTGCACACATACGTCCTTGGGTACTTGTGCATTATCCCCCTGTCGAATTTTTCTGTCTTTTTTTACATTAGGGTATATATATACAGGGTGAATTTTTCCATCTTTTTTTAACTCCAGGGTTCTCACACGAGTTTTCACGAGACAGAAAATAACTTTCAGGTGACAGGTTTCGACCCTCCAACCTATCGATCTACAGCGCAACTTGTTACCAATCGGCTAAGCCACCTTCTCGTTAGAAATAAAAACGAAGTAATGAGGGAATGGTTCTTAGCATCTTAACATCGACTTAAGCATCTATACATCGACCTAAGCATCTATACATTGACCTAAGCATCTATACATTGACCTAAGCGGGAGCGACCTCGACCTAAGCAGCTTAAAACACTTTTTCAGATATACTTAGCCTAAGCCTAAGTATATTGGAAGCAAAAACTTTCATTTTCCTATATCTTATCAAGTAAATTATTGCAAAAGTTGATTATGAATCTGAAAAGAATGAAAAAATGGAAAAAAATTAAAAAATACAAAAAAAAATTTAAAAAAAAACTGAAGAAAATCAAGGATTATATCATATGATAGATATATCATAATGGTGTAATGCTGTATATACCATAATGTTAAAAAAGATGGAAAAAATTCGACAGGGGGATAATGCACAAGTACCCGCCCTTGTAACATGACTATTCGCTTCGCTCGCTCCACTTGTCGCATCCCATTACACAAGCTTATTTTAAACGCTGGCACCAACATTTTGGCCAGTCCATGATACTAAGCCTATGCCTAATCAGCTGGTAAACCAATGCAAAACATTATGAATACTTTGCAATCTTTCTCAAAATTAACTAGCATTAGTCGATTGGTTATGGTTCTGGACTTTAGAGCAAGAGGTTCACGTTTCGAATCCGACTGCCAGCAACTTTCTCTCCCTTCCTTAGATGCTACTGACTGCACACATACGCCCTTATAATATGACTATGTTAATACATATGTGAACCAGCTACACGAATGCCGGTTTTTTTAGGCTGTTGGGGTTTTTTAGTTGTGGGGTTTTCTGGGTTTTTGGAAAAAATTGAGTTTTTTGGTGTTTTCCAAATCATATTATTTGACTTAGTATTCCATCAAAAACTACAAATTTTTCGGCCGCCGAATTTGAATGAAACTGTTGGTAGGACGTTATAAAAACTTATACAGCGAATAGAACTCAGTGAAAGTTGCGCTGCCACTTGTGACCGTAACGTGGATAATGCAGAAAAGCTATAAGCTTAGTTTACTTCTCTGGTTTAGAGGTTTAATCTTTAAACTTATCTTGCTTTATTTCCTTTGCTTATATCGCGAATTAAATAGATTGATACTTCGCTGCTTAGCGGATTGCTACTTAAATCGTCGCTTTCTAGAGCGGGTGAAGTTAAACGCAAACAAATTAATAACTTTTTCTTTATTGGAGGACGAGTGGACAACGGATAAACAGGCGGACGAAATACTAGCGTTGGGTCGAATATTACAAAACAAACAAACGACCGAACCAACAAAGTGATAATCAGAAGTACTTATATAGGATTTCGTAAAGCAGTAAAGTATACACAATGGGCGTGGAGTTAAAAACGGATATACTATTTTAAGAATCACAAAAATATTTAGAATATGATATTTAATGAAGCGTGTGTATGTTTTAGAGAACGAATATTTTGTAAAAACGGAAATGTGTGGAATTTTCGGGATTGCTAATTTTAGTACCTAAAAATAATCACTATTTGTCTTTGATGTTGCCGTACTCTGTTTTCTTTTGATATTGCCGCCACCCTGACACACTGAACTGGTTCGAATTGAGTCAAGTCAAAGATAAATAAGGCAGTGCTCGGATTGTTTCTGTAGATTCATGTGACTGACCAAAATGTTGGTGCCAGCATTTAAAATAAGCCTAAGTAATGGGATGGTTCGAATTGAGTCAAGTCGAAGACAAATAAGGCAGTGCTCAGATCGTTCCCATAGATTCATGTGACTGACCAAAATGTTGGTGCAAGCATTTAAAATAAGCCTAAGTACTGGGATGGTTCTGATTGAGTCAAGTCGAAGACAAATAAGGCAGTGCTCGGATTGTTTCTGTAGATTCATGTGACTGACCAAAGTGTTGGTGCCAGCATTTAAAATAAGCCTGAGTAATGGGATGGTTTGAAATGAGTCAAGTTGAAGACAAATAAGGCAGTGCTCGGATTTTTTCTGTAGATTCATGTGACTGACAAAAATGTTGGTGCCAGGGTTTAAAATAAGTTTAAGTAATTGGATGCGGCTCGCGTTGCTTGCTCCGCTCGCCACATCCCATTACTCAGGCTTATTTTAAACGCTTGCACCAACATTTTGGTCAGTCCATGATACTAAGCCTAAACCTAATAAGCAGGTAAACCAATGCAGAACGTTACTGATACCTTGCATTGTTTATCGAAGTGAACCAGCGTTAGTCAATTGGTTAAGGTTCTGGACTTTGGAGCAAGAGGTCCACATTTTGAAGGGTAAAGGTAAAATCCAGAACCAGGACCGGAACCAGACTCAGGACAAATGGGTTAAATCCGGAACCAGGTTCAGGACAAATGGGTAAAATTTGGAAACAGAACCGGAACCTGACTCAGGACAAATGGGTAAAATCCGGGACCAGGACCGGAACCAGACTCAGGACAAATGGATAAAATCCAGACAATCAATCAGAACAATGGAAAGATCAGGTTCCATGAGCGCCACTGAGGTTCACAAGCGCCGCTGGGTTCACAAGCGCCACTGGGGTTTACAACCACCATCAAGATCCATGCGCGCCACTGATCTTCACAAGTGCCACTATGGTTCACAAGCGCCACTGGAGTTCACAAGTGCCACTAAGGTGCTCAAGCGCCACTTCACAAGTGCCATAAAGGTCCACAAGCGCCACCAAGGTCCACAAGCGCCACTGTGGACCTCGTTGGTGCCTGTTTACCCTAGTGGCGCTTGTGTACCTTTGTGGCACTTGCGAACCTCAGCAGCGCTTGTGAACCTCAGTGGCACTTGTGAACCCCAGTGGTGCTTGTGAACTCCAGTGGCGCTCATGAACCTCAGTGGCGCTCATGGACCTTGGTGGCGGTTGTGAACCCCATAAGGCCCCCTTTTGGCACCCTTACCTAGTTCCAGAACTACCCCACTCCCATTGTATTGATTTTGTTATTGTCCCAATTGATTGTCCGGATTTTACCCAATTTGTCCCATACTGGCCAGTCCGACCCTACATATCTAATACATTGTCCTGATTGATTGTCCGGATTTTACCCAGTTTGTCCGGTCCCGGCCAGTTAGACCCTACATATCTTATACATTGTCCTGATCTTTCCATTGTCCTGATTGATCATACGGATTTTACCCATTTGTCCAATGTCTGGTTCCGGTCCTGGGTCCGGATTTTACTCATTTGTCCTGTGTCTGGTTCCGGTCCTGGTTCCGGATCAGCGACAATCTTCCACTTCATCGGATACGATCTGCATACATACGCCTTTACAATATGACTATCTTAATACATATGTGAACCTGCTACACGAATGCCAAACTATTGATATGAGTTCTTATGTGCACACTTTAAGCATTACAGAGTTAATTGCTGACTGATGCCAGCCTACCTAGAATGCACATTCAGCCTTTCAATGAGAAAGATTCTGCATGTTTCCTGTCAGTGCTTTGCTCACTGCACTGTAACGTTTTTCCCACTTTTTTGTCTATTTGTCAAACGAAATTAGAAATTGGAAAAATTCTTTGGGCTGGTTGACATTTGTGGAAAATCTTTGTATTACAAAAGTGCGTTTTTGAGGTGTAAAATCTCAGAAATTCCGGCTCTCCGCGCTAGACTGATTTAATTTATTACCTATTGTTCGTTCTTTATGTGCAGGCGGCGCTGCGTCGATAATAATCATCCTAATAGAGGAATTAAGATTTGGTCCGTGAAGTAGCTAAATGCCATATAATTGCGCAGTCAAAAATCTTATCTAAAGCAGACTGTAATAATCTATAATTAAGACTAATATTAAAAATTTCGATGTCATAAGCGAACATATAAACCGAACTATAAATATAATCACACATATCATTTATGTAAATCGGAAAGAGCGTAGGTCCAAGGACACTTCCTAGGATGACACCGCTAGTGTAAGGCACATAATCTAAAAAAGACTGATTAATGCGATGACACTGAGAACGATTGGAAAAATAAGCCTTTAGGCATCCATTTAACTTTATAAGTTTTTAACTGTAAACTTTCTTGAATGCCTTGGAGGGATCTAAGTGTATTATATGAACAATTTGTTTTTTAGCTAACGACTGAATATGAAAACTTACACTTTAACAACTCTGTTTCACAAGATTTATTCTGTTGGAAATCAAAAAAACAGATTAGGTCAATCTATCGATCCCATTTTCATCCTTAGTTGCTAGATCATGGAACTCAGGGTCAAGCCCTTATATACACTCTTCGTTGACCTTATGCCCGTGCGGAATGGCAAAGTTCGAAAGAGTTTTGCAGATCATAAATATCCCTTCGGCTGAGATAATGTGGAACATTAAAAGCACATGATCGAATTATTTGCCGCTGCAAAACGCTCGGGCGGTGCTGTTTTTGTTACAGGATTTTAAAAGAAACGCTCTGCTTGTAATTGCGCAAGCAAAATTGTTAATAGACGGCGCATGGCTTTCCGACATTTTGTAGCTCTAGCGTATTGAATTGAATTATGAAACGTATAATTATGCGTATGTCTTTCAGCAACCCTTCAATAAAAGATTTTTATTTATACTATCCAAATCCCCAAAAATTGAAGATCAGAAGATGATATCGTCGACTGCGAAAAAGAAGGTACTTTATCTTAATTTTATTCATGCATAATCATATTTGCTTCACTTCTCTTTATTCCTAAATTTTCACACTTATTGCTACGATCTTTTTTATTACAATGCGACGAAGCCAACATTTACATAAGATTGTTCAGCGAACTGGCTTACTTTCGCTTTTTAATCGCTGGTAGCAACAAAATACGAGTCTCATGAATTCTAAAAGTTTTATGAACAGGATCTATGAGAAATTGAGAAAGTAAGCATCTAATGAATGTATCGCGTATATCAAAGACGGGGATGGGATGCCACTCACTACATCCAGTTCTCCGAAAGTCTCCCTCTCCTACTTATATATAATGTAATAATAAAAAAAGTTTTTGTTTAAAATTTACTTATTAAATATAGTGCAGCGTTTGCCTTTATAACAACAAAACTTTGAACAACATCTAAAAGGTACGTAAAAAAAGAAAAGTTGGAAGGGGTTCGGATGCCAATTTGGATGATGGGACTATTTGAGTGCATTAGGGGACAGCCGACTTGGATGACTATCGCTCAAACCTCTGTATGCATACGCTGTTTTCTCGTACTTTATGTACATGTCATATCGATAAATCACTAAGATGAGCAGTCAGTCATTTGATTAACAGATTAAAAATTATTAAATAAAGTATGTATCTTATTCTTACTTCTATTTCTATATAAAGGATTCTCTTAAGATAAGGGCTGATTATTATAGATGATCAAAATCAGGTTGGCTAGGGAGGGGTGAAATCAATATTTGGGGTCAGGAAGGTGTAAAATCCAGGATTTTTACTACAGTGAATTGCGTTCTTTGGTCATTGTCATATCGAAATCGCCTGAAAATGCATTATTTTACCTAACTCTTTGACCCTTCGCGGGGGCGGTACTTTCCTCTCACCCCTCCCTATGTGCATGCATGCAGCTTGTAAATGATCGGTGATATTTTCAGGGCATCATGTTATTAAATTTAGTATGTTTTGAGCAACTTGTGTATTGATTTCCATTTGCAGGTTCTTTGTCTCCATGGGCATAGGTGAGCGAAATTCGTGGCCTTTTCTTCGAATCGCTACCTAAAGCGTTTTTTTCCAGGCAAAATGCTAACATTTTTAGCACGAAGATCAAGGGCTTCACCAAAGCGTACAAAAAGAAAGTGGAGTTCAGTAATTCCTCATTATTTTCTGCATCACCGTTTAGGCTCTCTTATTGTTTTGCGCCTCCTAATTTGCTTACAGGGGCATAAAACATGTCATGCTTGCAGATGATATAAGATGAAGAAGATCGTAATTATTTTACAAAATGTGTCAATATGAAATTCGAAAAAAAGTTTGCAAACGATAAAGCGTGAAAGTTCAAATTAATCAATTTTTTGATCATAAAACTATTAATTTTTGCTTTCGTCCTGGTCGTAATTGCAGCTGATAAGGACATGAATTTGCTTAGATTTCTGATTTAGAATCGGCCATTCTTCGTCGTCAGCCGCAATCAAAGCTTTCATAAATTAAATTAAATTGAATCAAATATTAATTAAATCTTAAATCTAGTAATCAAACCACTATTAAACCTTACTTTGCTGTTTTTTATTAGTTTACCTACAGTTACTTATTGATATTATTTTTCGATATCTTTTCATTTATCATTCTTTCTGCTAGGTTGATTCGATGCTAATGTTCAAATATGTACATAATAGCTCAAAATTTTGGCAGGGCCTAGTCGGCCATTTTGGGGACGTTGTAAATGACATCAAATTTTTGGCTAGAAATTGTAAAACGCACATAAAAATTGCAAGAAAGTAAAAAAGTTAAAAAAATAAAATAAAAATTATAAATATAAAAATGATAACAATTACGAAATTATAAAAATTCGCACTTGTAAATGTGACTTTATTTTTAGCATTTATTACGGCACCTCATATAGCTCCTCCGATGCCTCCATTGAGTGGGCAAAACGGGACTAATGACGTCGATGATTCAGGAACCTTCAATAACGAGGAAGATTTAAAGACGTGGTTTTACAATAATAAATCGGTTGATCTCGACGAACATAATTTTTTAATGGGTTTTGATGGCATTCAAGAAAGCTTACGATTGTTGACTGAAACGATTGAGAAGGAGGTCATATGTCCTTTTTTATTTTTTAACTTTATTTTCATTGTTTTTTACAGTTTTGACGCTGTCGTTAGCAGGAGAGCAAGTAATTACACTTTGCTCTCTATGAAGTATACACATTTTTTGATATTGCAGGAAAATGTCGAGTTGTTTGAAATCATAAATTATAAATTATAAAAAATGATAATAATAAAAATAAAAAATAAAATAAATAAAACAAATTATAACAAAAAAATAATATAAAAAATAAGTTATAACAAGACGACTCAAATCATAACTGAAATTATAACATAACATGCAAAGTTCATTGTTTATTTATAGATAGCTATGTGCTTCGTAAAAACGGCTCTATAGTCCTTTGGGGGTCAGAAAATTGGCTATATCGTTTTTTGGTCTCGGAAAACTATCTATATAGCCTTTTTGCATTCACAAACATAGCTATATAGCCTTCTTAATCAATTTCACCTGATAATGTATTTCAAAAATTTGATGAAATAAACTTGTTTCTTCTTTTAATTGCTATATGTTCAGTAGAAATAATGTGTTGAAATTATTTTGAATTTCATTAGGCATCTAGCCCAGTATTAAACATAAAAGTTCGACCAGTTTATATCATTAGTAACTGAATTTAAAAGAATTCGGTTTCTATTTTAGATGAAAAAGGGTTGCACATTGCAGAACAATGGTAATAAGTTCTAATGAAATATGCGTTTATTTATTTATATGCTTAACTTGACATGCACCGCTTAAGGATTGTGGGGATGAAATTTTAAAGAGTTTTTTAAGGATGCTTCAAGCCCCGGCTCTGGTGCCGGGACTTATGCCTCGGACCGGTGCAAGTCTTGCCCCGGGCCTGGGCTAAAACACTTGCAATTGCATGTATAATATCTCAGTTTTCTTCTAAAATCGATCTAGAGAATTGTAAGAAAGCTTACCTATTTAATTATCGAATAAGTCAAAATAACAGAATTTGATACTTGGGTTATTTCTGTAGCAAAAGTGTAGACTTGTACATATGTTTATCTAACTCATGTTATTACGAATCAAGAGTATTTGCCTATCTTTTTTTGAAGGAGTGAAAGGAAATCGAAAATTAGTAACTGCTGAGTAGCTGTCCTATTCGGTTGGACATTAAATTACTTATAATTCACTAATTTTATATATATTTTATCTCATAATAAGCAACCTAGCATAAATTTCTATTTTATTCTGTTAGGTACCTTATAAATGAAATTCATATGTTCTGTTAATTCTGCTGGATAGAATGCAGTGAAATTGATTGAGCGATCAGCTATGTAAGAAAACATGCTTCAATACTATTATTTCACTTATTGGTGTCCTGACTTATGTTAAATAATCTATCGTGCCACTGCTTTGCGTCAATTGGTAATTTTCGGTCAAATAACAATTTTACGAAATCTCTTAAATCAAGTTTTGAATGCTCATCGCAACAGCCGCCTTTGATCTGAAAAAGATGAAATGAACGTAAATTAATGATTTCTGTAGCGGATTAGTACTGATAGTCATGCACACACCTGGGCGTTGGGGGTAGGTTATGGGGGCATGCACCACCTCCTGAGAAACCGAAATACCACCCCAGAAATCGAAATATCCCCCAGAATTCAAATTTTGAAATTTTTGTTGTTGTTTTTTTTGTTGCAATTTTTTGATTCCAATGGATAGTGCTCGATTAGAAACGTTGAAAAATGGTGTTTTTTCTGCATACCATTTTTAAGACCATTTTTTACCTTTGAAAAATCTTGCACCCCCAGAATTTTGGTGCTGCCCTCGTATGGTCACACATGACTAATTGTAGATTATAAGAGCAAAAAATCGGCCAGAGGATCTTAGTTCAATAACTATGATTTAATAAATAGTGGATTTACTTGACTTCACTAGAAACGCGGCTTCCTCGTGGCCTTTCTTCAGTCTTTTAAAGTAAAAATTGAAATCGAAAGATCATGTTAAACTTAAAAATGCATAGAATCAAGTAAAATGCTTGTTCTAACTTGATCTTTACCATAAGATGATGCGTTCGTCGCTTAGCATTAGAGAAAATTATTATGCAGGAAAGTGTTATACCTATCGTTTATCAGAACTTGGATATTCTATTATCGAACTTATAAATTTTCTTACGATTTTTAGCCTCGGTGAAAATTGCTTTATGTTCACGAACTTTTGAAAATCTGAAGTTGACTGAGACATTCAACATTTTGCGCTATGAATTTTAATTTAAATATACTGATTAATGATAAGCGTAATTAATACTTTTCAAAACGTTTGTCTTGTTCACACAGTTTTTAATTTAAAGCCTTTATAAGATAAGAACCCTCTAATTAATCGCTTCTTTGCCCCTCTTTTAACAAGCGTTACTGTATCTTGAGTGTACACCTACAGGTCAGCATGCATCAGCGTACATTACATCATGCCCCGGCCCCGATCCCGACTACAAAGTCGGCCCCGGAACATCCGTAGTTTTTTCGGCCCAAAAATAGCGGATACGCGTTAAAACATCATTTATTCGGCGTTTCTGACGAGGTTCTATCTCTCTAGAGCATAAAAACATAAAATTTGAAAAAAATGAAAAATTTCGAACAAATTGAAGAAAATATATGTTGAGCTTACAGATAGATAAAAAGGCTTAAAACAGCAGTTTTTTGCGAACATTTTTTTTAGGAATTTTCCGGAAAATCGTGAATTCTGGAGGCTGGTGAACCCCCAAAGCCCCAAGATCATGTATGTTTGTGCTTAATACATCTTCAAATGCTATGGTACCTGCTTCATGTACAAAAGCTCTTACGAAACTCCTCTACTTACTATTTCGATGCGTTTTCATTTAACGCAATAAGCAATATTTTCGAATTCGGAATCAAACGTTGAGTCATTCTTTTCAATATTTTCTCATCGAAAGTATAAATTGTAATTTAAAATAGTCTCGAAAATTTTCTTCCCGAAAAGCCTGCTATACTAATTCCGAAATTACTTTTCAGGGACCTTTCGACGGAGTGCTTGCTTTTAGCAGAGCTACTGCTGTCATAACTTTGATGTATATATTAGAAGCATTGCGATCCAATGGTATGAAAGTACATAAGTATGAAATCACCGGCCTAAACGATATTTCATTGCAAAGATATATGTATACAGGCCCGTATCCAGGATCTGCTTATTTCGGGGAGGGTGGCCGAAAATTTTTGAGGTCTACATATCTCGAGAACCATTCGGAGACAGGTCGATAACTAAAGACTAGTGTTGAACGTATCTCGGCGAGCGTCTATACGACGGTGAAGAAAGATTTCAGCATAGAAATTAAAAATGTTTACTTCATTTCGATATTGATATATAGCAAATTTTTCATTTAAGCTGATCAATGCTTCGAGCGCTTAATCGGCGAATTATTTCTTATCTCTTGCCTTTACACTTAATCATTGTGCTCAACAGAGAAAAACCATACGGATAACGAATTATTCGGCGCCAAGCGCCGAAAAAATTGACATATTCAGCATGTCAAGTTCAATATCTTGAGCGGTTTTGCAGCGGGTCAGAAGACAAGAAGCCTGTATAAACAATACATACTGGCGCGAAGCGCCGGAAAAATTTCATGTGCTCCACGTCATAAGTCAAATTTGAGACGGTATTTGAGTGTCAACTAGAAGGCAAAAAGTATAGCTAAACAATGAATCCGGCGCAAAGCGTTAGAAACAAAATTGACATACTCTCGATGTTCGAACTCAAATTTGAGCAAATTTCAGCGGTTTAGAAGACAAAACCTTACATAATACACAAACCGGCGCGAAGCGCCAGAAAATTCTGAGTTTACTAGCTCAAAAGTACGCTAAAAACCTGTTTTGGCGATGTTTCAGACCCACTTCGCCAATTTTTCATTTTTCCCTTTGGGGGACCCTTGGGAAAAACAAAAATTTTTTCCGATTTTGGGGGGGCAGGCCCCCCCTGCCCCCCCTGGATACGGGCCTGTATGTATATATATATATATATATATATATATATATATATATATATATATATATATATATATATATATATATATATATATATATATATATATATATATATATATATATATATATATATATATATATATATATATATATATATATATATATATATATATATATATATATATATATATATATATATATATATATATATATATATATATATATATATATATATATATATATATATATATATATATATATATATATATATATATATATATATATATATATATATATATATATATATATATATATATACTTAGTCTGCTTCCTTATATATAGATACTTAATCACAATATTATGCATGTCCTTACAAATGATTTAATGGGGTTGGGTGGGTACCATGGATGCACAGCATGACTGGTTTGGCGGAGGTCAGCCGGTCTGGGGTCAGTTAGTGAGCTTTTGGAACCACAATGACCTCAAAAACGGCTGTACTCATAAATTCGAAAATGTTGTGAAAACTGTTAACTCGCAGTTTCGGTCACATAAGCGCTTTTGTAGCAAATTATTGACTTTTATCCAGTCTGACCTTCATCTTACCCCATGTTCATTTTACCCCATGTTCATCAGAAAATTTCCCATTTATCCATTTTGCGAATACCCACTGAACATATGCGGACTCGACCATTTGGGAGGTGGGTAAATTACTTTTTACTACTAGTCAAGAATAAATAGTAAATTAGGCTAAGAAAGTTTTTGCTTTTTTCAGAACAACATAACCTCAAATTTTTTGGGGATAGAGGACGACCGGCTGTTTCACTTGTATAGCTCATCGTAGGACAAAACCTGACTATATTTCTCTTTTCGATGTAATTGAATTGCCCTTCGTTCATGCTGTTTTATTCAGTCCGTTTATGAAGTGAGTCATGCAATTGTTCATTTGTATGGCAACTAAGAAGCAAAAATATTTTCCTGATAACAAATCATAAGACTTAAAAGATCTCGGCAAGCTACGTGTAACGGCTCAAAATCTTGGGTGGGGTTTCCCGGCTGATTTTAAGGGGGTGGGTAAATGACCTCCAATTTTTTAGCCAAAAACACATAGAAACGGTCAAAAATTCAATTTTTTGCCAAAAATCGTGGAGGGTCAATGATTTTCTGGCTTTGAGGGATTGGGGGACGACCGACTTTGGGTAGGGGAGTTCACTATATCTCCCCTGTTACATGTATGCCAATAGGGAATTTTCACCGTCCATATTATGTCTGCGGACGATATTGAGCATTATACACATACATGCATATAGGGGTGAGAGGATTATTACCCCCCGCTGATGGGTCAGCCAGACAGATACTGTCCGGCGATTTTGAGCTGATGGAACATTTTTCGCATAATTTTTGAGGACAAAAGCAGCAATAATGTCAAAATTTTCAGGCTCTTCGCGCTGGATCAATACTTTTATTTGTACTTTTTACTCAAAAAGCGGCCAAAATCATCAAATTATACATTTTTCAGTGTTACAAGCAATAAAATGCAGTCAAAATGGACTAAAATGCTCTAAACAAAATAGCGAAGAAAATCGTGAATAGTAAATTTATTGTTTCGGATTTTCTGGGATTTTACCCCTCTCCACCGACCCTGATATTGTGCACCCATGTATGTTGAGCATCCTACATATTTCAGCTTCGGTCTACTTGGTTTTTTAGTATATTCATACATACATCGTTAATTGATCTTGTGCTAAATTTTTATTACTCATGCTTTGTAATAGCTTATTTGTGTAGAAATCGGTTACCATTTTAAATTCGTCATGTTCGTTAGTGGAACACTTTCCGAATTATCCAGTTTACATCACTATTTTATCGAGCGACTTCCTCGATTTAAAGTTAAGAATGTGCATGTGATTGGAGAAAATGATAGAATCGTGAGCAAAGGTGTAACATACATGCATTTACATGGAATATCACACATGTTACCTGGCCCGTATCCAGGATCTGGCCAGAGGGGAGGGAGGGGGGCGGGGCGGACCCAACATAAGTTGGTCTATATGCCGGAAAATTCGTCAGGATAGTTGGCGAAAACCGCATTTTTCGACGTTTCTCAACACGCTTTATCCATTAAGATAATAAAATATGAACTTTTTGAAAAAAGTTTTCTTCAAACTTAAAAGGCTATAAAAAGTGTCATTTTTTGGTCGTGCTTGGGCCAAAACGCTGGATATTACTTGACATCCGGCGCGTAGCGCCGAAAATTTGAAGATTTTGTGACAACGACATGCTGATTTTTCCATCCTTCCGTGCATTATCTTACCTCTCAAAATTTTTTTCTGGCTGAAGAGGGGGCTGCTGCTCTTCCTCGCCCCACTAAATTTGGCCCTGCATGTAACGGCTCGAAAATGTGGGTGGGGGTCCCCATCCATTTTTAGGAGGAAGGAGTAGGAGACTTTCAATGTTTGGCGAGAAACGGCCAAAAACATATAAAAACGGTCAAAATTCAATCTTTCCAAAAAGCGGGGGGGGGAATTTTCTGGCTTTTGGGGGACAACCGACTTCGGGTGAATGATCCCCTCATCTCCTGTGTTACATGTATGTGCAATATACATGCGTGCTTATGATTTGTTGCTTACTTTTACTTTTTTTGTGTCGAATTATCAACATTTATGCTTATTTTGAAAGTATTTATAATCCTTGTGGATCGCTGAGCTAATTTTTGACCGCATTTTTTAGAAAAGTGCCTTATTCAAAAAATAGTCAAGTTTACCTTGTTATTGATTTAAATCGATGAAAATCATCGAACTCTAAAAGCTCAAAAACCCGGAAAAGCTGGGAAGAAAAGATCGTATCAGTTCTTTTGATTATATTAAAAAGACAGCCTTATGTAGACATGCGAATAGGGGGTGAAATTTTGAAGTGCCCTTTTTGGCTCAAAAATTTCGGATACGCTTCAAAAATTTTCGTTCTTTGGCTTTTCCGGACGATGCTCTTCATTTCTAGAGCATAAGAACAACAAATTTGGAAAAAGTCGAAAACAATTTGAATAAATAGAAGATCATGTAGTTGAAAATTAGTACACTTCCGAGCAAACAGAAACAACGCTTGAAACAGCAGTTTCTTCTACGCAATTTTCGGTCACTTTTGGGACATTGCTAATTCTTGGAGGATGCGGGTGAAAACATTTCTTGGGAGTTAGAACCCCAAGATCATGTATGGTCTTATGTTGCATCTTCTTATATGTACATACATTTGTATTTGTACGGGCTGACTACTATGCATGCAGGGGCTGATTTAGGTGGGGGGCGGGGGCGCCCCCCATTGGCCCAAAATAGTGCGCGAAATGAAGCATTTTGAGCGATTTTTAGCGATTTTCGGGTTAAAAACGGCTAATTTTCCCGCCCGAGTCAGGGTTCCGCCCCCTTAGTGGTACCGCCCCCCTCCCTTAGTGGTACCGCCCCCCCCCCTTAGTGGTACCGCCCTCCCCCTTAGGAAAATCCTAGATCCGCCAGCATATAGGTGGGGGGTGAGGGGGTTTGGGGGTTTAACCCCCCCCCGGAGGGTCAGTCGGACAGCTACTGTCCGGCGATTTTTGAGCCTGATGCAAAATTTTTTGCATCAGTTTTGAGGAGGTCAAAATCAGTAGAAACGTCAAAAATTTTCCGGCGCTTCGAACCAGATTAGTACTTTCAAGTACTTTTTGCTCGAAACTGTCCCAAAATTGATAAATTTTTGCATTTTTCAGTGTTAAAAGTAATAGAACGCGAGTCAAAATGGACTAAAAAGTCTTTTAAAATGCGATATTACCAGGAAAAAACGTTTTATAGGCTATTTTGACCATTTTGATCGTTAAAACAGCAAAAAGTCTTGAACGCTGAATTTACTGTTTTGGATTGGTTGGGATTCCCCCCCCTCCCTGCCGACCCTGAACTTGTGCACCTATGCTGACTACGGTATCCCATTTAATTTATAATTCATCTTTATTTCTGTTTCATGTCTTAATCTCAAATAAACATTACATGTGCCTCATTGGATAAGCGAATTTACTAAAATACATTCTAGAAATAAATTTATGCTAAACTACATAATAGTACCCAAAAATTTGCGTGTTCAAAATGCACAAAGACTTTTGGGGACCATCTTTGTACACGTACAAAGGGACCTTGTACAATAAGAACACTGGTCCCAAGTATATTCGTCTTTTTTGTTTTATCGGAGCATTTTTCTTTGCTAGTTAACTTTATACAAGTCTTTTATTTAAATATGATTTGGTTATGTACATGCTTCATTGTTCACATCCGCTGGAGTGAATACATATATACATAGCTGCATCGGTATCTCATTTTCAGCCGGTACCGGTACCCTGGTACCGGTGCCGGTACCGGTATATGCCTTTACTTTAGAACCAACTTCTTATTTGACATTTTTTGCAGAAAACAGCTTAGCCTTAGCCGATTTCTTTGAAGATCCGCAAATATTAGTTCATTCTGGCGGTCACTTCGTCCCTACCTCCGGTCCGAATAGAAAAGCATTTTATGAACTGTTCGATAGTTTACTATAATTCTAGCATACATGGGCAAGGTAGAGGTGCTTAGAGTGGGCGAGGGGAGGGTGACCATAGGTGGGCGGCGCCATATTCCGGGAGGGGCGGTGCAAGATTTTTCAAAGTTTAAAAAATTGCATTAAAATGGTGGTATGGCGAAAAAACCATTTTTTAACGTTTTTCATCGAGCGCTATCCATTGGCATCAAAAAATTGCGAAAAAAAACAGAAAACTTTCAAAAATTGAGTTCTGGGGGCATTTTGGTTTCTGGGGGGATTGCATACCCCCAACCACACCTGGGCGTGGGGGGGGGGTTTCTGGGGGGTATGCACCCCCCAGAAACCAAATACCCCCAGAAATCGAAATACTCCCCACCCAGAATTCAATTTTTGAAAAATGTTTTCGTTTTTTCCGCAATTTTTTGATGCCAATGGATAGTGCTTGATGAGAAACGTCGAAAAATGATGTTTTTATCGCCATACCACCATTTTTAAGGTCATTTTTGACCTTCAAAAAATCTTGCACCCCCAGAATTTTCTTGCTGCCCACGTATGCCTCCAACCCCCACGCCCAGGTGTGGGTGTGACTGCGAATTACAGTAATGGTCATATAGTAAATTTTCATTATTGTTAGTACCCCATTAAATTTTGGGGTGCTATAATATGGTACAGTAGCAAATAATGTGCGTTAAATTGAGTTTCTTGCTTGATCTTTACTAGTGAAGTTTAGTCAATTTATGGGTTTCTAGCGATAAAAGATACAAAGGTCCATCAATATGGCGCGAAGCGACGAAAAATTTTGATATGTTCCCATTTTTTCAGGTAGAAATTTTGGACTTTTCCCTCAATAAGCTCAAAAATTGTCTGGTAGCGTCTTTGGATTTCTTCAAATTGCTTGTTTGTACCTGGTTTTCCAAAACCTTAAGTATGGTTAATACCCCCTCTCACCCGCTATGCCCAGCCCATGCGTGAATTCTGGCTATTTTGTTGTCATTTTTTGTCTGTCTAGAATAAATTATTCTTTTCGCTTTGTCCTCGATTTTACTGAAAATTGCTGTTTGTCGTCATATTACGTACATAGTCTTCGCAATCTAAGTCGAGTATGTTCAATTGGTTAGTGAGTCGACTCATTCCTCTTGAGAGAAGCGAGCAGACTCTTGCATAGTATGGAAATTCTGGGGGATTTGGCTCTACAACGGTGGATGCGCGTCAAAAACGTCATCTTTCGGCGTTTCTGACGATGCCCCATCTTCCTGGATTGTAAAATTTCGAATATAAGACAAATTTGAATAGCTTGAACAAAATACAGTCAAAAAATGAGTACATTGCGCGACGCGCCGATAATTTGACTCTTTTGAGAGAACATGCAATTAAAACGTTTAAAAAGCGCCTTTATTGCGAATTTTTGGAACATCGTGAGTTCTGGTGGGGGTGAAAAATTTTTTTGAGCGCTGAAATCCTCCCAGATCATGTATGGGCGTGAGTATTTTATAACCATGCGCGGGGCGGAAGCGTGGAACGGCTTGACTTTTTAAAGGCAGAATAAGAAAAGCATGTTGAGTTGTCAAGGAGAATCATTTGTCTTGTCAATAATATTAGTCTGCATCGGGAAATATGTTAACAAAAATTGAATGAGATTAAACGTAGATTAGCATAAAGTCAAGAACTGCACCGATTCCGGTCTAACATTAGAATAAGTTTTTTTCGAAGAGACTAAGATTGTAATGTTCATAGTCTGGAAATATTCTTGACATCACTTTTGTACAATTTAATTTACAAAGGCTTAGTGACATACTTAATATGCTTCAACATATCTAGGCATATCCTGCTGAAATTCAGAAAAATTGGTATTTTGTGTAACATGTTGTAGAAACTGTTAACTATAGTCTGTTCCATTCCAAACGTGCCCATTTTTTGCTAGAGTCTTATACTGTAATAGATTTTCAACGCAAATAACATCTTCAGTTATGCTCTCCTAACAGTTGTTTGCTGTAAGCTCTTTATATTGATGTTAAATGTGCTTTGCTTAACATGTAGCACATTTAAAAGACTGCCGCGACAACCTGACCCGTAAAGCATTCTGCTACAGTAATCCGTAAAGCAAAAATGGGCTGTTTGGAATGGAACGGACTCAGGCGCGGATTTAAAGGGGGCGAGGGGCAGCCGCTCCCCCATTGGCCAAAAATATTTGGCGAGATAAAGAATGGATATGCAATTTGCAATGATTTTTGTCCGTCAGTGACCATAATTTCTCAAATTTTTCCGGCGCTACGCGCCAAATGATATCTATTAATGACATTTATTAACTTTCTTGGCGACCTGGAAGCCATTTTCTGTTCTATTTTTGCAAAGTTTTCTTCTATTTTCAACTGAAAATATCGATGTTTCGCATCAAATGCTATAAAAACAGTAAATCATATTCTAGACGTCTATCCGCCTTAGTTTCACAAATTTTCCGGCGCTACGCGCCAGATTTTTGTAAAAGTCGAAGAAATTTAATGATTTTTTACGACCAAAATTGTCGAAAATTTTAAAATTTTTCGAAAAAATATTGCGTCAAAAGTGATTTTATGTAAAAGTATACAATGTAAAACACCGAAAAAACGCTATTTCGCGCGTTAAGGGTAAATTTTCGGACCTATTTTTGACTGTTTTTGGAAAAGTTGGGATACCGCGCCCCTTAGGAAAATCCTAGATCCGCCACTGAACGGACTGTAGCTTCACGCAAGCAGTTTTAATAATACGAAAGTTACGATTATTCTCAGATCACACTGATTTCTTTAAACATGCTTTGTGTCAATCAACCTAATCGCTTTTCTGTGCTTCATCTAAAGTCTCTCCTCTCTGTAACTTATGAAGGAATGCGATACCTGCTTTCGGGTGCTTGAGCCTACTTTAACTTAAACTGTGAATACAAAAACATTCGAGAAAAAGCACTGACAATTGAAAATTAGGTTTTTTTGTGAATTTCCAACGTGTTGGCAATCGTTCAATATCTTTCTGAGTCACCAGGCAGCTATCGCAGCAAAAAATTAACCGAGGTCTACATGCTTCTGCATCAGACTATGATTGAATAGATTCAGAATGAGGTCAATCTGTTTTGAAAAGAAAATAATATGCAAAAATCACATTAACTGTTGTACTAAATTAGCGTAAATTATTAATTGCGACGTACGGAAAGACCTACTTTATTGCTATAAAAGACTTGCTTAATCAAAACGTCTTTTACGATTAAGAAAAGTAACTTAGGTACATATATGTATCTATCAAAATTAATTCTTGCTTTGAAACACCGATTAATAATGCACCAGAAATGTCGCTAGAAATATGGTAAAACAATCATTTTCGAAATCTAACATGAAAAATCAGTTTTATTCCAGGCTGTTTAGAACGATTTTGCTATTAAACTACTAATTAGCAAGTATTTCAAAACAAAAAAAGATTTATCGCTACGTCCACGGAAAACACGTGATAAGAATAAAGAAATTGCTCATGAAATAAAAAGACGGGACAACATACGACTTAACGACAGCAATTCGGACACGCAGTCACAAAAGTGACAACTTACGCGTGCCCCTTTAAAACTATTTTAATGGTAATATGATCTTACATATACTATTTCGCTATTAAAATCTGCAGTCACATAGGCGGCTGGTAGATATGTAGATACATATGTACATATTATACACATACATACACTAAACATGACGTACATACGCATACCTATACCTACATAGTATGTCATACATTGAGGCCCAGTCCTGGCCTATAGAGCCCTGTTCCGGCCAAATTTTTTCCCCTATCGTTCACTGGGCGGAAGGCGGCCGCCCCTTCGTCGTCGAAAAATATTGGGCGCAACAAAAAAAGATGCGTATTTTTGATGATTTTAGCCATATTTTTCGAATGTTTCCGGCGCTTAGCGTCGGGTAGTGTTCCTGAATGGCATTTAGTGACTTTCTTGGCACTCTAAACTTATTTTAACGTCATCTGAGTACTTTATGTACAAAACAATGATGTTTTAGTCCTTACGATGATTTTCGAGTATTTTTTTGTAGCTTTGTGCCGATTTCGCACTAATTTTGTGCCCTTCCGTTAAAATTTTAAAAATTTTTTAATTTTTTTTATCACAAATGATTTTGTCCATCAAAAAACCTGTAAGCTTAATGGACGGAGTTTTGGGCAAATTTGGTCACTTTTAGGAAAATTTGGAGTTCTGCTCCCTGTCAGAAAATCCTGGATCCGCCACTGATTGTACAGCTGGGCTTGTTGGGTTTGATTGAACCACCAAGACGCAATAGACCTTGCAAGAAATTTGGACGATCAGTCTCTTTGCTACCTTTTGGTGCTAGTGTTTGGCGAGAAAAACGAAAAAAAACTGGTCAAAATGTAATCGCCTAATGCTGAATTTTCTTTTTTGCTTCTCGTGTAATTAATTGACTGATTTACAATAAATTTGAAGTAAGCATGTAGAATCTTTCCATTGGGTTCGCAGGTGCAGCACCAACCAACCCTTCAACTATTTCATCCCGTAAGAGATTTATTTACTATCAAGTGAAGGAGTTATTGGATTAAAAATTTATGAATTAGTGGTTCGCATGACTTGTGGGAACTAGGTTCACTATATTTATAATTAGCACGTAGGCGAACTTTGTTATTGGATATGAGTGAGCAATTTTGTAATAACTTACAAAAAGCTGTGTTTTGATACATTTCTTATATTCATTCCTAGACGTATCTGTCTGGGGTAAATTCTAAACATTCAAAGCTTTAAAAACTTCAAAATTTTGAGGGTATGAATACCTCAGACCTCTCTGAGATCATAAATGTTTTCATTACGTTTAATTTAGTCTCGCACATCGCCTTACTTGAAGATTTGTACCTGTTTTTTAGATCGGATTTATTAATTACCACTTAATTGCTTATAGCTTTATGATTTGATATTGGTCAGCCCGGAATCGGCGCGCATATGGATTTAGCTTCTTTATTAATCCGCTCTTCAAAGGTACCTTCATTGCCATGACACAATGTAAAACTATAATTTAATTTTGAGACATCTGAGACAAACGATAGACAAAATCGAAAGCTTAGCACGAAAATTATACTAATAATTCAAATTTACCTTTTCGGAAGACAAATATAAGAAAACAACTCTGGCGCCATGCACAAAAATTTTTATTTGTTATGTTAAATACTGAAAAACCTACTTTGGTTGCCTTTGTGATGCAGTCTGTAAATCGGTTGTTTCCATAGTAGGTAATAATCTTTAAAAAATAAGAATTTTCATTCGCGAGGTTTCAAGTTTTGATCCCTCGCTTCTTGTATAAGGTAACTTCCAATATGAGGTTGAATTAAATTGGGTTTAGTTGGATGATATGATAAAAGAAAATAGGAGTGTGTTCGATTCCATGTTAGTATGCTCGTCCGCAGTCAAAATTCCGTTGTATATGCTGAACCGTAAAAATATTACCCCTATATTTTCGGTTTAATCGATAGGCAATTGGGCATTTTCGAGTGCCAAATGTTTATGACATGGAAAAATTTCACTGCTCTGAATGCGAGGAGGCACAGTTGTGCTGACGTAATGCTTTAGCCGTCAAGATTTTGGAGGAGGGGGTTAATTTGTTGTTGGGTCATTAGTGATATGACGTGCAAGCATGGATGAAGAGTAGAGTCAGCTTAGTCTAAGCGTCATATTCGAGTCAAGGGCAGGAATTATACTCCTACGCAGTGTTTTTTTCTTGCACAGGCCACTTTGCACCGTGCGAAAAAGCTCCCAAAATCATTTTGCACGACCCAAAATTTTTTTTGTATTTTGCACATCCATTGCATTTTTGATTATTTATATTTAAATGAGCGAAGTGAAAATTACGGTAGTTTTGATTTTCTTAATTAAACTTAAAGTTCTGATTAAAATTTAAATATGTAAATACATATATAGCTTGATTTCCAACAACTTGTAGGTACTGCTGCAGGCTATGCTAAAAAACCTCAGTAATAATTGTTGAGCACGTGAAACTCGCTTATTAACTGCACACATGCAATAAAGTGCTGAAAATTTTTTAGTTGTTGTGCCTTCTACGAGAAATAAATTATGTGAATTCGAACATTCAAAATTTAGTGAATTATTCCGAAAAAGTAGAAAGCTGAATTAAACCTATGTTATGTCTTATTTTTTTAACACATTTTCTTCTTTTTCACCAGGTGCATGCTTTTGTCGAAGCGAACAAAAAATGAATTTAGTAATGGAATATGCAATGTAGAATAAGCGTGTCAGTTAAAAAGTGATAAACGACACAAAAAATGTATAATCGTAGAGTCGCCAATGGGAAGAAAAATATATTTCTCTAACATTAATGGCGCGAAGCGGCAAAGTTTTTGGGTATTTGATCATCAAAAGTCACGCGGTCGTTCGAAAATGTATTTTTTTACGCGACTTATTATTTCACTTTTATTGACACCGTGCAATAATTGCTGAAATGTTCCTTTGCTCGAGGCCAAAAAAGCTTGCACTGCGCAAAACAATAAAACACTTCCCTACGATAGCCATAGATGCACAAGGTCAGGGTAGCTAGAGGTGGGTGAAATTCGGAATCTTTGCAACACGCTTGAAACAACACTGTTTATGGTTAAAATCGATCCACAGTGCTTAACTTTCTGAACCTTCAGCGGGGTTATTACCATAGATGGGCGGCACCAAAGTTCTGGGGGTTGCGGGATTTTTCCAAAGGTCAAAAATTGCCTAAAAATGGTGGTATGGCTAAAAAACACCATTTTTCAACTTTTCTTTTTCGAGCACTATCCAAAATTGGCATCAAAAATTGCGGGAAAAAAAACAAAAAAAATTGAATTCTGGGGGTATTTTGGTTTTTTGGGGGTGCACTCCCCCCAAACCACCCACGTCCAGGTATGGTTATTACCCTCTCTCACTTTTCTCTATATGCATGCATGGTAATAGTTTAACTTTCTGAAAGTGTGGTTGTGCTTTATTTCAGGGTACAACAAAACAATTAACAAATATGTATTCTATATGTGATTAAAAATGGCAAAAATGCATAAAAAGCTTGGAGCATTTTTATATTCTCCCATCGAAAATGACAAAAAGATTGAAAAGCTTGGTGTTTATACACCCAATATAATCTTGACTAAAAAACAAGTTCTTCTCAAAAAATATTTTGTTTGTCTTCAATGCTTGATTATTGCCATAAATGCGGTTTAGTTTATCAGTTTATCGAGTAGTAGACTATTAAAATTTCGGAGGCTATAGGACTTCTTAGGACTTCCTATGTATTTCAGACGTCACCAGCGTTTCTAAAGACTAATGACGACGTCGCACGTGTGGCCTTTCTCTGCTATTGCTGAATTGATTGGTATGCTAAAAATATATTTTATTAATGCAATCATAAATACATGGACCACATAATCTCCAGGTTTTACAAAGCTTAAGCTGGATGGCTAGGCGACCCCGCAGAACTAAACCAGGCCAACCCTTCAACGGGTGGAGGAAAACACTTTTGGGTCGGAATTCGCATTTGTCAAATTAGATTTCGCTTTTTTGAATTCAACTCAAAAAATGCTATAGATGCATCACAAATAAGCGTTCTTACTAAGTTTTACATAATTCAAGTATGCATTATTTTATTATTAATGCATAAATTGAAAATTAAATGTAAATAACCTAATGGTATAAGCGCACAGGAAATTGACAAAAAATGTTTTTTGATGGTTTTGCTAAAACATTGACCTACATTTATTAACCAACATTAACATTCCCCGTAAAGCCAATTTTGTCTGCATGCATAAGCATACACATATAACGGTTTGAAATTCTGGGTGGAGGACCCCGGCGATTTTAGAGGGAGGGGAAAAGGAAGGGATAAATAACTCCAATTTTTGGTGAGCAATCGCGGAAGAAAAAATATTTGTCCTATATAATCTTGTAACACCCTTCGCACCTTTTAAAATGAAGGACTAACCATTAATTCAGTATTACTCTCTTCAAAAGCTAAATTTTTCGTTGTTTCGATCTGAAGTTTTTTCACGTTTATTTTATTCAAAAGTCATTGGATGTAGGTATGTATTTCTCTTATATGTTAAGATTCTTCAAATAGCGGGCTTGGCTAAGATAATTGTGCACAGGCCGGTCGAGGGAGAAGGTGAAAAAAATTTGAAATCAGATATTATGGGAGCGATTAGGAGGTACAACATTAAGGAGATTGATGGCGTTTTTAGTGCTTTAGTGGCTCGAAATGCAATTGAGTATAAAATTTCCCGTAAAAGCCAGATAAATTTTTTTTTCAGTTTCAAACGCAATTCATTGCACTCGTATTACAGTAGTGTCATCTTTTGTGTATGTGAGCTTAACGATACCGATGCTGGTCTAGCCATGGTTACAACTTATTTCTACCGTTTACGCTAGCTTAATTATTTATTTCTTTATATCCATGTCATGCTCGGATGTCAAAAATTATGAAATTTTCATTTCATTCAATTTAGGAGATTCTCCTAAATTCAGAATTCGATTTTTAGAAGCTTGAGAAATTTTTCAGCATATTTACGCTCATCTCAGAAATTTACTAGAAAGTCGTGATCAAACATGCACAGCATGGGGAATTCTGGGGAGAGGGGGGATTTTTAAAGTGCCTTTTTGGGCCCAAAAATGGTAAGCATGCGTCAAAAAATTGTTTTTCGGCGTTTCTGATGATTCTCTATCTTTCTAGAGCATAAAAACATAAGAAATGTCGAGAAAAGTCGAACAAATTGAACCAAATATAGTCAAAACATGAGTATACGGCGCGAAGCGCGAAAATTTGACACTTTCGAGCAAATAGGTAGCAAAAAACGCTTAAAAAAGCACCTTTTCCATGATTTTCTGGGAACTTTCGGAAAATCACGAATTCTGGGGCGGGGTTGAAAACCAGGGATCGACCGGGTGCCCGGGCCCGGCCAGTCTCCAGGCGTCCGGGCGCGGGCCCGGATTTTAGAGGTCGGGCCCGGACCTGAATTATTATTTATATTTAGCTTTTTTGAGAATACTTGTGCGCGCTTTGTTGTTGATAGAATTAATTCATTTATAAAATGCGGAAACCGTAATTGAAAGAAGCTAGAATGAGCATAGCAGCAAGTGACCGATTATTCGTAGATTAGATTATATAATATATTGTTGTTAATTACTCGCTGTTTGTTATTCCTTCTCTATGCATTTTATTTATTTCCTTAATGTTTATTTGTTCGCACTGTATATAAACTCAGGCCTGCTCACTAAATTATACGTTTAATTCCATCTTTTATCTCAGCGTGATATCATAATCAGGTTTTAAATTATTATTTTATAGAAGTTCTAAGAGATTTTACAGTTTCATAAATAAGTTTCAAAATTTTGGTCGCATTTTAAAGTATTTCATTCATAATCTCAAACCTGCTTTCCTACTTCCTCCCTAATGGAGACTGAACTTATCAAAGGTTTGCGCTCAGCATAATGCAGCTTATTTAGATCAGGTTGAACGGCATACTTTTGCCTTAGTTTCGAAAGCTCGATTACTTTCTATTTTTCATAGCGGATAAAGATGTTCGATTGTGCACAAAATGAATACTCTTTTACCCAAGCGCTACGCACAGCTACATACATAATGAACGGAGTTCACAATATAAAATGCTTTATTTCCTAATTTCTAACTAATTTCTTAATGGACTAGTGAACTCACTTTGCTCCTCATGTTCTTTCTTTTAAAAATAATGAAAACAGTGATTTTTCTGCACAAAAGAACAACATTTAATTGCATGTACTGAACGATTATGTAGAACACTGGGAGTTAAGGGAATGGAAGACAAAAATGAGTGGGACAAGAAGTTTGAAATAATTTTCATGTCTCAAAGATTTACTTCGATTTTCACATATTCTGTCTCATTTGAACTATGAATCAATTTTAATGGTTTAATAAATTTTTGGAGCTCCTTTCACTTTTTTATTGTGGCATGAACTCTCGTCGTGCACAATATCTAGACCAGTTCAGATATTTTAATGAGAATGAATAAATGATTGACTTTTAGTAGTCAGAAACAGCTTTTTCAGTTTTTAGGGCAAAGGCTGATCGTGTAAACTGACGTTATCACGGAGTATTAACTAAGCTTCCGATGGAAGTAAATATTAAGACACCAGGAATTTACAATTAACATATGTTCTGTGGAATACAATTTTCAGAATACCCCGGAAAAAGATCAATGCAGAACTGTTCAATGCTCATGTACACATATTTTCTAAAACGTCACTGTAATCTGGCAAGAAGTGCGCAATTTAGCACTAATGCAGAAAGCTTCTTCTGATATTAATTAAAAATTTGAGAGATTATTTCCCTTATGTTGTTTCAGGTGAAGCCTGGAAGATCTTCCGAGCCCGGTTAAAAATTTCAAGCCAGGGCTCGGTTTTTCTCGGGCCCGGTCTTTTGCTGGTGAAAACATTATCTCAAACTTTTTTCAATGCAATTAAGGAATTTTAAAAGTTTTCCTCCTTGTTTAAACGGTTAATGTTCCCCTCTCGCTCAGACACGCACAGCATGGAAATTCTAAAAAGGTGTGACATTCTAAAGTGCTTTTGGGCTTAAAACGCTAAATAAGCGCTAAAAAAATTATTTTTCGGTGTTTCTGACGATGCTCTATCTTTCTATAACGTAAACACCTTTAGAAAAATTTGCAAAAATACTAAAAAGTCGATTGAATTGAGCAAATTATTGTCAAAAAATGAGTATATGGCACGAACGCCGGAAATTTGATACCTTTGACCAAACAGATAGCTAAAAACGCCTAAAACGACACATTTTTCGCATATTTTTAGGAAAATCGCTGATTCTGGAGAGGTGGGAAATTTTTAGCGGAAGGCTGAAGAGTTTTTTGGGGAGAAGGGATGAATCCCAAAGATCATGTATGCTTTCACTCACACTGCATATAGGCCAGGCCAGCTTGTGCATATATGTATGATTTAAAATCATCACATATATGATTTTTATTCACTCTTCCCCGTAGAAATTCCCCCCACCCCCACGATTCGCGATTTTTTTGAAAGTTTCGAAAAATTTCACGCCGAAAAACGATGTTTGACGCTACCCACTATTTTTGGGCTTAAAAAATGCACTTTAAAATTCCCTCTTGCAGTATTCCCATGATGTGCATGTATGCTTAAAACTGACTATTTTCTTGATCTTACGTATTCCTTATTAGATAATGCCTACGATCCAGACGTTCAAGCGCAACAGATAAAAATTGACTACAAAGAAGTCAATGGCATCAATTGCTTGACGTTTACTGATGATGGAAGTGGCATGGATGAGCGCAAGTTGTATAACATGCTGAGGTAGGTATTCACATACATACGACGTGCGTGTGAAACAGTATGCAGCACGGTCCCGTCTCGCTGGACCCATCGTCCCGCTGGACCCACCGTCCCGCTAGATCCACCGTCCCACTAGACCCACTTTTTCGTCCCGCTAGACCCACCGGAAGTCTCGCTAGACCCACCACGTGCATAATGAGGTGTCCCGCTAGACCCACCGTTTTGCGACCGTCCCGCTAGACCCACTGTCTCGGAAGACCCACCAGAGAAGAAAATTATGTACGCTTATAAGCAAAAACAGAAACGCTTGCAAAGTGTATCCATTCAAGTATATATGTTTAGTCAAATATATAAATAATTAATTCAAAAATAATTACATTTAATTAACCACCTAATAAATTAATTTAATTAATTAATTAATAAATTTTGTATATTATTGCATGAAATTGTGTACATTTTTTGCGAATATATGCGAACATAAAACGTTACTAAAAGTAGAATTCTGGGATATACATATATAAATATATAAAATTATTATTATTATTATTATTATTATTATTATTATTACTATTAATATCATTATTATCATAATAATTATTATAAAATAATATTATTATTATTATTATTATTATTATTATTATTATTATTATACTATTATTATTATTATTATTATTACTATTATTATTATTATTATTATTATTATTATTATTAATATTTATTCTTCCATATTTCAAAATTTACAGCTGTCCGTTATTGATTTTGTTGACAATATATACACATTTGAAAAATACTATTAGAAACAAATTATGTCTCTTTAAATTTTTGACAAGTATCGTTGTATCATTTTAAAAATTTACTTTATATCTAAAACATTTTGTTTCTATTACTTAGGCAGTGGCGTAGCTGTGGGGGATGGGGGGACTAGCCCTCCCAAACTTTTGGAAATACGAGTAAAATTTTGGAAATACTCAAACTTGCTTTTAAATTAATGATTACAAAAATTTTTGCACATGTAATATGTATGTCTTCATTTTTTCGGGTGGGTCTTCCGAGACAGTGGGACTAGCGGGACGGTCGCGAAATGGTGGGTCTAGTGGGACACCTCATTATGCACGTGGTGGGTCTAGCGAGACTTCCGGTGGGTCTAGCGGGACGAAAAAGTGGGTCTAGTGGGACGGTGGGTCTAGCGGGACGGTGGGTCTAGCGGGACGGTGGGTCAAGCGGGTCACAATCATGCAGCACAGTGCTAAGATAACAGATTGAAATTGAGATATTCAGTGATAATAGGACGTCGTCAGTATGGCATGAAAAGAAAACGACTAGGGCCAGAATGACAAAATATGAGTTAGTTTAACCTAAGGTTAAGGGGAATACTAGGGTTAGCTAACCCACGGTTAAATTTAACCCGTATGACAGAAGGTAGGTTAAAGTCGGTAAGCTAACCCAGGGTTGAAGCAAAGGTAACCGACTTTTTATATGTTTATGCGTATTTTGCAGAATTGCTGAAATGATACAGGTACTGCTAAGCGAACCCTTCAATGGCCATGTTATGTAATAAGTAGTAATGCTGTAATTGATTCGTCAACCACTGCGTATGCGATGAAAATAAGAAAATAAAAATCGCTCAAAGTAATAAACATAATTAGTAACGACGTAAAATAGAGAAAATAATTAAAAATAAAATAAGAAGTCCCTTAAGCTGAATCAGCATCTAATCGATGTGACCACCTTTTGTATAATAGTTATGTCCAAAACGATTAGAGCTTTTAAAATTGTTTTAACCAATAGCGTAGGCACTAGTTTTTTTATTTGCTCTAAGTTTGAAACAGCACTGATTAATTTTTGAGTTCAGCAGAATCAAAACATGGCCAGTAATGCAATAAGATAGACAACCCGAGATTAAACTCAGCTAGAAGCAGGGTTAAAATCTCGGGTTAAATCGGCCATTTTTAACCCACCGTTGGTTTAACCCGCATTCAGTCATAACGACATTTCACCCGAGATGTTGCCCGGCTTTAACCTTGAGCTAAAGTTAACTCGTTTTCTGTCATACCGAAAGGAGTTTAACCCGAGATTTTTGATGGGTTTTACTCGACCATAATCTAAGGTTACGTTTAATCCACGTTCTGTCATTCGGGCCTAGGAAGGATATTAAAAATAATAGGGTAAATAAATTAAATAAACAAACAAGTAGAAGATGCATAAAAAATAAAATAAAAAAGGCGCGAGAAATAGCACGGATCTACCTGCGTATATAGTATAAGGAATTACATTATATGACATTGTGGTGCTTTTGAGGCATACATTTGAGTTCAAATGAAACGCCGTGGAACAAGCGAGGGGAGGGGTAGATGCAAAAATAAAAATAAAAAGGATATAAATGGGCGAGTTTGTAAGGGAAAAACTGTATTTTTCATTTTTCACAATTTTTGTTGATTATTTTCTAAATTTTTCCCGTAAGTTGTTATCTTTTACTTTCCTTACGTTAAACGTAAAACTTACTCTCTTAGGCTTTTTCTTTGCAGTTCTAACAATCTCTGAGTGTAAATGGCTAGGCTCGACCCCCCAACCCAAGGCTCCTCCAAGCCTTACCCAAATTTATGGGTCCCTACATACATATATATACCTCCATGTATTCGTTATTAGCCAGGTTGATCATGCCTACGTATTCAGTAGATGACTATACATATACAATGGAAAGGTATGAGTAAGGAAACTTAGTACGAGATATTTGGAATAGTCTATTGTATTTTCTGATAAAATGAAGTGCAACACGTTAAAGGTCGGTCTAGGTCTATTTGGGCGCGGCCATTTTGGCGCAGCCACTTTGGCGCGAGAATGTTTTGACGCAGCTGTTTAGGCGCGGCCGTTTTGACGCATCTGTTTTGGTTACATTAATTACAAAATGAACACAAGTGTCTGATTAAGACAGAAACAAAGTGCAGTCAAGCAATTTTGATGTGCTATTCATTTGAATCACACATTCGTGGCATGACCGAAATTCTGGCGATCTTGGGCATCAGAAATTTTCTATAATAAAATTGATTTATAGTTAAGTCGAAAGCACAATTTTCTGATGTTTTTTTGTGCTGCCTATTGACATAAAAAAGAAGGAAAAGACGATAAATTTAATAGACGGAAATTTAGATATAAATAATATTTATATCTACAATAAAACTGATGACATGATCTTTAATTTCTGTAATTATATTATTAATTTAGCATCAGTTATGAAAAAATACTGGGGCTTGCAAAACATTGTGTTGCTTGCCACAGTGTAGGTCCAAAAACTCCGAATTTTCATGCTCGTGTGTGATTTGCATGCCTTCAATCATGCCTACGTATGTGAATACTCATAAAAAATGCAACCAATTAGTCTTTTTTGTATTCGGCAAAGATTTTTCCCGATTTACAAAGACTTTACGGGGCCGTCTTTGTACATCTACTAAGATTTTTGGGAAGACAAAAACTGCAAAAAGGTCTGAAATTTGCAAAAATTTTTGGCGCTTCGCGCCGAAATGAGTAATTGTGTGTTCTATATATCTTTATAATGGCAGAAATTTCATTTCAAAAGGAAAAGTGTCAAATTTTTCGGCGCTTCGCGCCGTTTTAAGATGATTCTTAGTGATTTTTGCCCTAAGAGACCAATAAATCAGCTAAAATACACTACCAAAAGTCGAACAACTGTTTTTACCACACTAAAATCGCTACTGTATTATATTATAGAACCCAAAATTTGTGTATACAAAATGAACAAAGATTTTCGGGAAGACAAGGTGTAAAATTCCCAAAAATTTTCGGCGCTTCGCGCCGAAATGAGTTATTATTTGTCTTATGTATCTTTAAAATGGCAGAATTTGCATTTAGAATGGAAGAATGCCAAATTTTTCGGCGCTTCGTGCCGTTTTTGAGACAATTTTTAGTAATTTTTGGCGTCAGAAACCCGGAAATTAGCTAAAATACACTACCAAAGATCGAAAAACCTGTTTTACAACACTTAAATCGCTACTGTACTATATTATAGTACAAAAAAATTTGCATGTACAAAATGTACAAAAGACTTTTGAGGACCATCTTTGTACATGTACAAACAGACCTTGTACAAAAAAAAAACACTGGTACCTATACATATTCGAGTATATTTCTAATTTTATTTTTGAAACGAAAAAGCTTTTCGTTCAAAGTTTTGATCGCAGTACGTCATTAATGAGATGCGCAAAATTTAAGCTGTGATGGTGTAAATTGATTGTCTACTCCTGAATTTCGCTACGAACGAAATCTCGAAATGTGAAAATTTATTTTCTGAAGATCATAAAAAGAGCTCTCATTTCGTGCTTCCTCAGTCATGTTGCTCAATAAAAGAAAAACTTTCTTTGAACAGATACTCTAAAATCGGCAGCATCAACAGTTGTATTTTTGTCGTACATATTTTCGTGGCAAGGGAATATTATCGCCCAGTTTTACGCAATCATCAAATTTCTCATTACGTATTCATTTTTCTATTGTTAGCCAAAAACATTGTAGCGAACGAACAATTTTTCACGTCTGATTCATAAAATACCTACCTCAGTAATAACCTTCACTTTCTCCAGCGAGTATGCAATATATGTATGCATAGTAGGTAGGTATTCATGTACTTACTAAAACGTCATACATACACATACATGCATACATACATATATATGTACTCGTACGTAAAACATACACGTAAGCGTCCGTTTCTCCTTCACCAAAATGTTCCTGCGCCAAAACGTCCTTGCGCCAAATTGGTCGCGCCAAAGTGGCCGCGACAAACCGGTCTGGTCCCAAACGTCCCATTCCGTAAAAGGTCTACTGGTATTACGAACAGGACTTAAAATTCGGAGGCATTTCTGGAGGCCAATCTTGGAATAAAAAGCTTTTAAAGGCGAACTATTTGCTATGTAAGTTTCCAACTGCGTATCAAATTTATCCTGAGTAATTTGTCCAAACTAATGAAGGAGGCTTCCATATACATTTTCATGCTTACTAGTGCCTCAATCTTTCCTCCAACGCAATTTCTTCAGTAAACAGTCTTTTTCGGGCTTATTTGCTCGTAATTTAATCACGCGAGACATACACCTGCCTTCTGAATTTAGTTTTCACTATTATCGATAATCACACATTCCCATAGGGGGTATTACCCCACCTCAGGGTCGAGACTTGAATCACTGTTGGACGATTTTGAGCTATCAAAAATTTCTGCATGATTTTTGGGTACAAAAGCAGCGAATATATTGAAATTTTTTCGGCGCTTCGCGCCGTCTAATACATTTCTGTTATGTTTACCCATAAAATACCTAGAATGAACTCAAAATGATCTGTAAAGTCAAAATTTTTGATGAACTCTTATATTTTTTACTTACAAGAGTGACGAAACTAGTCAGAATGGGACAAAAAGTAGTTAAAAATGCAGTTTTTCACATTAAAACATGCTATTTAGGATGTTTTAGCCATTTTTCATATTTGACCTGCAAAAAAGGCTTAACTCTAGAATTTTGTGGTCCTAAATTTTGGGATTTCACCCCCCCCTGAACTTTCGACCTTGGGAAACTATGTCGATAATCAAATTTAGATGATGTTAATTTTTTTCGTGCGAAAATAAATGTTCTTTATAGGCAGTGTAAACTGAATTTTTTCAAATAAGACGTTAACTTATAGATCATTAAATTCGAATAGTTTTTTCAAACGATAAGGAACGTTTTCCTAATAAGTATTACAATACTAAATTGTCTAAAATAACAAACGGTGTTATTGATCATTAAATTTAGATTTTTCACTTTTTTCACGCGAAAATGGACGTTCTTTGTAAACAGCGTGAAATAATTTTTTCAAATAAGACGTTGTGTTATTAATCATCAAATTTGCATGATTGTTTACTTTTTTCGAACGAAAAGGAACGTTTTTTATAGGTTGGTAGTGTAAACTAAAATTTTTTAAATAAGATATGTGTTATTGATCATTACATTTGTATGATTTTCTACTTTTTCATACGTAAATGAATATTTATAATATGCAATGTAAAGTTAATTTTTTCCAAACAAGAAGTCGTGTTACTGGTCATTGAGTTTGCATGATTTTTTACTTTTTTCAAACGAAAAGAAGCGTTTTTCATGGGTAGTTCGAACTAAATTTTTTTTGAATGAGAAATTGACTTATTGATCAATAAATTTGTTTGATTTTTTAATTTGTTTCGTACGAAAATGAATATTTTTAGTTGGTATTGTAAACAAAGTTCTTTTAAATAAGAAAAGGTGTTATTGATAGTAAGATTTGCACATTTTTCACTTTTTTCGTACAGAAATGAACTTTTTCTAATAGGAAGTGTAAACTAATTTTTTTGAAATAAGAAATGAACTTATCGATCATTAAATTTGCATGATTTTTATTTTTTCATATGAAAATGAAAGTTTATTAGTAGGTATTGTAGACTAAGTTGTTTTAAATGAGAAAAATCGTTATTGATCATTTAATTTGGATGATTTTTCATTTTTCTTCGTACGAAAATGAACATTTTTAACAGGTAGTGTAAACTAAATTTTTAAATAAGAAATTGACTTGTGGATCATTAAATTTGCATGATTTTTCTCATACAGCAATGAACGTTTTTTAATAGGTATTGTAAGGTAAATTCTTCTAAATAATAAATAGCGTTATTGATCACTAGATTTGCTCGATTTTTTCCTTTTTCATACAAAAATGAACCTTTCTTCAATAGATAGTGTAACTTATTTTTTAAATAAGAAACGATGTTATTGAACTTAATTTTTTAAATAAGAAATGATGATATTGATCATGGAATTCAGATGACTTTCTATTTTTTTCGTACGAAAATGAATTTTTCAGGAGAAAGTGTGACTAAATTTTTTAAATTAGAAATAGTGTTAGTAATTATCAACTTTGGATATCTTTCACTTTTTTCGTATCAAAATGAACATTTTTCAACGGGTGGGTAGCATAAATGCATAACATGGGAATTATAGGGGTTGAAGTTATAAAGTTCTTTCTTCGGATGGTAGATACACGTCAAAAACATCGTTTTTCAACGTTTCTGATGGTGCTCTATCTTTCTAGAACATAAAAACAGGAAAATTTCGAAAAAAATGAACAAATTGATCAAAATATAGTCAAAACATGAGTACAATTGCGCGAGGCATCGAAATGTTGGCATTTTTGAGCTAATAGAAAGCTAGAAACGCTTTAAAAAGCGTCTTTTCTACAAATTTTTATAAAATTTAAGGGAACTTTAAAAAAATCGCCAATTCTGGGGGTGGGGGTTAAAAAATTTTCGAGGGGGTTGAGAATTTTTCTAGGAGGGGCGAACCCCCTCAAAGATCAAGTATGGTGGGTAGTGTAAATTGGTTTTTCAAAATAAGAAATAGTGTTGCTTAAGTTTCGGCTATTCAAACAAGCCGTACAACGATTATAAGCCGATCGGGCGTTACGGCAACGGATTTAAGTCGGGCAGCATGCGCCTGGGCGAAGACGCCGTGGTTTTTACGCGCCACGCCGATACTTATTCGGTTGGCTTGCTCAGCCAAACTTATTTGAAGGGCATTCAGGCGGACACGGTCCGAGTACCCATTCTTTCTTTCGACAATTCAACTTTAAGCCTTTTGAACGAACAAGCGGCCGAAACGGACGGCAGCGTGAAGGCTATTCTTCGCTGGACTCCGTTCAAAAGCTTGGAATCCTTGCTGGACGTGTTCAATAGTAAGTAATGTCAGGGATGACAGCTGACGCAACAGCTGATACTCAGTCAGATATTGCAATACAAATAAGATATAAGGAATAAAGTTTCTTAAGCGAAAGAACCGGTCTTGGCACAGTTGGAAACACAGCTGCGCTGGGAGTCAGTGCTGATAAAGGTTGGCTGGTTCAACACCAGCTGACACCGGTTCCTCTATTACATTACGTTACAGTAAAGTCGGACATGGGTAATAAAGACTCGGATAGCAGACACTACCGCTTAATGAACACCCTTTCCTTCGGTCCCTGCCTGCCGGACTTGCTATATGCTTTATCGCAGCTAGAAATCGGTCAATGAGCACTCAGTTAACGGATAATAAACACGGCTCCGGAGGCTTGTGGCTAAATGACCACGTGCTAATGACTGCGATTGGTAAACAATCGATTGAAATTCGTGACTAAACTTCATATATTTTTGTGAAGGAAACCGGTTCGGTTAGTAGACACGTCGTATTGGATGTTAAGTACGCTTTTATACTCAATTAATGTAGAAATCGTTGATATTCAAGAGAGATACAGTTATGGCCTACCATATTATAGGACTTTTGATTATAACAGCTCTGTTTGACAGATGAAAATTAGTAAATATCAAATGGGATAGTAAACACTCGGTTAGTAACACGGAATCCCTTGGTACCCTTTGGGTGTTTATTAATGCGGTTCGACTATTCCTAGACATTTCTGTACGTACATAATCACCACGCCTTTGTAGTCCGGCGCCGGGAAAATTTTGTCGTTATTGCTGCTTTTGTCCTCAAAAATGATGCAGAAAACGTTCCGTCAGCTTAAAATCGCAGGAGAGTACTTGTCTGACCATACATGTACCAGGAGGATCCCCCTTTCTCTCTTCTTAAAGCCAAAAAATTTCTTGACCCCCCCCCCCGATTTTGTCCCCCGATTTTTAGAAAAAATCGAATTTTTGGGCATTTTTTGGCCGCTTTTCGCCAAAAATTGAATTGAAATCCAAACGTGCACAGCATAGTAATATGGGGGAGAGAAATTTTAAAGAGCCTTTTTTGGGTCCAAAATTGTTGATACGCGCAAAAAACATAGGTTTTTGGCATTTCTGGTGTTGTTCTGTGTCTGATGTTGTTCTATCTACGAACGAAAAATTTCGAAAAAAATTTAAATTTTTCAACAAATTAAACAAAATATGGTCAAAAAAGAGTATAGGCGCTCTGGGGTTGAAAAATTTTCGTGTGGGTCAGCCAGCCGGACTAGGGTGTCAAAAATTGAGTTTTTTGGGCATAAATTACCTCAAACACTGGTAAAAGCGCTGAAATACATAGCGTTAAAACTACGTTATTGCACAGTGTCTGGTCAATTTGAAGCACTTTTAAAGACGTTTTTTTCAATTTTCATATATCTTTGGCTTTAATTTTGTCTCAGATTCCCGAGAAACTTTTCAATTTTCTATTCTGGGTGTCTAGACCAGCGAACTGACCGGGCTCGAAAAAAACCGGTCCCGGGCCTGAAATTTTTCAATGAACCCGGGCCCTAGCCTTATGCGTACTAAGTATAGGAACCAGTACTTATGTAAACACACGTATATGATACTAACTGTGTGCTTGTGTTCAAGAGCATAGTAGTGACTTATATATATGTATATAGACAAATGTAGAAGTATTTTATATTTATCTTCATAAGCTCTGAAGGAATCAGTATCAAATACCTAGCTCTTAGCGTATCACGATACTATTTTAAGATATTTCAGGCTTCAGCTTAAGCAACATAGTAGTAATAAACTCTCTATTTTTCATTCATGTCATAAGCTTTCCGCGCTAGTGCTGAATTGCTCGTTTTTTGCCGTATTTCCCTGACTTTTTAGGAAATACATATAAGTAAGCGGTTCTATAATGATTTTTTCGAGTTTTTCGAAAAACTGTTTCTACGTATGTTAGCTGATAATTTCCGGCATCTTAATTTCTGTTTCGAGGCGGGGGCATGGTTGATATTTCTTGATAGCATTTTCTATTCTTGTCTTTTTACTAGACCAGACGAAAACTAAAAAACGAAAAAATGGAATTTAAAAAAGATTTTTTCGCTACTGTTAAGTCAATCATTTCTTCATTCTCAATAAAATGTAAAAAAACTAATCTAGATATTGCGCACGACGAGGGTTCATGTCAAAAGGAATAAATTTAAAAAAAGCTGCAAAAATTGGCCTAAACGGTTCGAACTGATTTGAAGTATATACATAAGATAGAAAGGTGAAAATCGGAGTTAATTTTTGAGAGATGAAAATTACTTCAAATTTCTTGCCCCACTTATTTTCGTCTTCGTTCCCCTTATCTCCAAGTGTTCTGCCTGACGGTCAGTACACGCAAATCAAGTAATGTTCTTCCTTTTTGTGTATAAAATTTGTTACTGTCATTATTTTTACAGCAAGGAACATGAGGACCAAATTAAGCTCATTACTTAAGGAATTAAGCATTTTATATTTTGATCTCCATTCATTATATAGGTCACTGTCTAAAAATAAGAATTTTTCAAACATACGTCATAACCTGGTGAAACAGTATTCATTTTGTGTACAATTTAACATTTTTATCCTATTGTTAAAAAAATGGTGAGTAATTGTACTTTTGAAACTAAGGAAAAATATGCCGTTCAAGCCGAGCTACATATATATAAAGTTGCGTTATGCTGAGTGCGACAATTTGGCAACTCCAGTCTATATATCATGGAGGAATTGAGAGAGTAGGTTTGAGATAGTTCGAATAATTTAGATTGCGACCAAAATTCAATTAGTAATTTCAAAATCTAAAATCTTTAAAATCCCTTTTGCAGTAATTATAATCTGAAAGCTGGTTATGATATCATGCTGAGGTAAATTTGGTGGAAATAAACGTATTACTGAGTGAGGAGACATGAATTTAGTGTACACAAAGAAAAATGAAAGAGATAATATAGAATGCACAGAAAAGGAATAAATCCGAGAGTGAGTAACTAACAGCAATATAATCTAGTCTTCTAATAATCGGTCACATGGTAAGCTGGTAAGCAGCGTGGTTCATTTTCTGCAAAGCTTATTCTAGCTTCTTTAGATTACGTTTCCTACATTTTTAATTGAATTAACTTCTATCGGCAACACTCCAAGAACGTTAAATAGCGTAATAATTCATGCTCAGGCTCGACCTCTAAAACCCGAGCCCGGACGCCTGAAGCCCGGCCCGGGTACCCGGTCGATTCTTGGTTTAGACCATAGGTGGGCAGCACCAAAATCTGGAGATCGGGTTGCAAGATTTCTCTGAGGTCAAAAAATGGTCCTAAAAATAGTGGTAGGCGAAAAAACACCATTTCTCAACGTTTCTCATCGAACACTATCCATTGGCATCGGAAAATTGTAAAAAATTTCAACAATTGAATTCTAGGGGGTATTTGGCCTTCTAGGGGGCGCATCTCCAAACCACCCCCTCCCCCGTGCTGTAGTGAGAACCATCCCCCCGCCGAAACCCCTCCGACTGTATGGCTATTACATGTCTAGTTTCAAGCCATTTTGGCCAAAATTAAAGGTCATTAACCCCTCCCTTAAAAACTGACCGATTACCCTCTTCTAAAATTTTCATATGTTACATGTCCGATGTACGGTACATCATTTTCATTTCTCCAATTTACATATGCTTCTGTTAATTTAGTCTTTTCGAATTTATTTTTTTCAACATGCCGTATTTGTTTACTTTACTCGTAATTACATACATATAAATCTTTTTTGTTTTAGCATTCGAAAGGGGTACGAAGATAATCATATACAATCTGACGCGTCGAACGGCCAAATCGAATCAGCTTGAGCTAAATTTTGACCCTGTCAAGCATGACATATTGTACGATTCCGCCTTGGGTGCATCCAGCGATTCTGCACAATATCGTCGTTCATTGCGCTGTTACTGTGGCATACTGTATCTAAAGCCGCGAATGAAAATCTATATTATGGGCAAAAAGGTAAATACAATGTTAACATGCCACATAATGGTGTATTTGTGGCATGCATGTACATGGGGAAAGAGGGGCATACATGATCTTGGGAGTTCAACCCCCAGAAAAATTTTCACCCCTACCCACTTTTAAACCTCCCCACTTCCAGAATTAACGATTTTTTGAAAGTTCACAAGAAAATTTTTTTAAAATTTGTAGAGAAGATGTTTTTTTAAGCGTTTTTACCTATTTATTTACTTATGTAACAAATTTTCGACGCTTCGCGCCATTATACTCATGTTTTGACTATATTTTGTCCAATTTGTTCCGACTTTTTTGATTTTATTTCGAAATTGTTTGGTTTTATGCTCTAGAAAGACGGAGCATCGTCAGCAACTCTGAAAAACGATGTTTTTGACGCGTACTAACCATTTTTTGGACCAAAAAGGGCACTTTATTATTTCAACCCCCTATAATTCCCATGCTGTGCATGTATGGTGAGGGGGTATTACCTTCCTTGCTGGAGGGAGACAGACAGGTACTATCCGGCGATTCTAAGCTGATGTAACAGTTTTTGCAACATTTTTGAGAACAAAAGTAGTAATGTCTAAAGTTTTCCGGCGTTTAGCGTCGGATTCCTACTTTTTGTGTACTTTTTAACGCTAAAAGCGCTTAAAATTGATTAATTTCAAAATTATTTAGTGTTAAAACCGATATAATGCAGTGACCCGTTATTTGTGGGCGCTTCGCGCCGGATGTATTGCTAGGTTTGTTTTCCGAACAGCCAAAGTTCGAATAAGACTTAGTGAATATTGTCTGCATTTCCTGACTCTTCTCAGAATTTTTCATTATGGTACATACTGCTTTTCTTTAGTATATTGGAATTTTGTGCAAAACTATTAAAAAAAATTTTCAACAGAGTAAAATGTTTAAAAATCGTCTAACGTTGCCATCTTATGCAACATATTTTTGAATATGATTAAGATCAAGTTTATTTTTTAATTTTTCCGAAGTTTTTTCTTCTTCGATATACATAGAGCTCGTTGATAAACGCTCAAAATACCATTATTTCTGCCTATCTATGTACATGCACTTGTAGAGATTGACTTCAAAATTTTAGTCCCCCTAAATTCAAAGGCAATATACGTGCCTGAAAATTAGCAGTGAACCTGCTATGGAAAACTTTACTTTTTTTGACCAGCCTTGCAACTGGGCTCAAGTCTCTTGAACATTAAAAAATTATACAAGCCCATATGCGATATGTATGTTTGTTAGCTACATAACATGCATTTGCACAGCATAAGAATTCCGGGTTTCCAATGCGTTTTTAGCTAAATTTTGGCTCAAAAGTGACTAATTTCCTTTTTGACCATATTTCGTTCAGTTCACTCAATTTTTCGAATTTTTATAAGTGTTTCCCTGCCTTATAATGAACTAGACTCATCGAAACGTAAAAATGTGTTTTTGACGCGTACTCGTCGTTTTTAGCCTAAAAATGTTAATTCATTAGAAATTTTTGGGCTGACCTCCCGGAACTCCCATGCTGTACATGTAATGGTGATATTTCATGCATTTTTGTTCCATTTCTAGGTGCATCAACGCATGATAGCTCACGATTTATGCAAGACTTCCGTCCTTAATTACAATCCTCGATGGTCTGACCATCCGATTAAAATAACGATGGGTTTGAATCCAACCAGGGATAAAAGGACAAATGGAGCTTCACCGCAAAACGAAGATTACGGTGCCATGTTTTACAACAGAAATCGGCTCATACTGGTATTCATTTACGTAACGGGGAAATGAGGCCCCACCAAAACTTGGTCGTTTTTTAACATACCCCAAGACTTAAAATTTTTACCCCTGATGATTTTTTGTGAAAAACTTAGGTCTAGGTCATTTTTGGATGCTTTTTTCATTTTGACCGAGTACTCTATTAAAATGACCGGCTATCTCTTTTTCAATATGTTTAGCTGTTGTATACATTTCTGATAGTATACAGTTTACCATGCTATGTGCATGTAATTATAACGTGGCACCGCTCTAACACACATGTGTATTACTAACCGACTACTCGGGCTCTTGCTCACTTGTGCACAACATATTCATAAAAATATGACTGTCTACAACATCAAATCCACGGGCTGAACACCAAAATAAGCAATTTCCACTGATCCGTAGCTTCACTGCTACATAACGGGCATGGGTGGTTTCCAAAGTCTGTTTTCTGCTATTCTTCGTCCCAAAGAACGATATTTGTAGCTCCCGCCTGCCCCCATTTTTGTCAAGGTTTTTTTGGCCGTTTTTAGGTGATTTTTGTCACTTTGGATAAAATTGCTCCGACGACAATCAGACGTTCTACCACTGAGCTAAGCGGAAGTTTGCGGCGATGTTTAAAATGTTAGTCTATTGTGTTTAACGGTCAATTTATGAGAAGCTGAATGCGCACCTTCCATTAGCAATTTGCATGATCTGCTGAATGACGAGACTGATTTATACTGCTAAAAATGTTATTGAAAAACCCTTCCTTGTTAAGTAGCTACAGCGGTCTCTAAACGATCTACAGTGAGTAGGAAAGATAGCGTTACTGCAGCCTCGGAAAACATTTGCTGAAAAGCTCTCGGATAAATGGAACGGACTCCAACTTAATGCTGTTTCAATCATTTTTTTGTTTCAATAGTTTATTTCAATCTGTAGGCCGCAGAATATACTTCGATTTTTTGCGTTGCTTAGAGAAAGTCTGATTTTTAGCAGATTTTGCGACTTTAGGTAGATTTTTCCTAGTCCCCTCCTTTTACATCCTTAATTATCCTCAATCCCAAGTATATTCGTCTTTTTTGTTCTATCGGAGCATTTTTCTTCGCTAGTTATGTTCTAAATCAACGCAGTTTATTTTGGAAATGACTGCGACGTCAACATGAAAAGTTCATTGCAGTAATATATTGCTCTTTTTTCAGCGCATTTTCATTTTGCGATAATAATTTTTCGTGCGCAAGTCGTTCACTCTCTGATTTTATCTAGCATTTTTTAGGATAACTAGATCAAAATAAAATAAAATAAAATAAATAATACATACATAAAATAAGTAAATAAATAAATAAATCAAAATATCATAAATTTTTAGTACGTGAGCGCGATCCGCCTGCACGTCTCAGCCATTGCTATGCTATTCTGATAAACTTTCTTTCGTTTTTTCGACAATTATCTTTCGTTAAATCCTTTTTTCATGTAATTTTTATTGCATTTTCTACGGTAGTAATTGGCTAATAAATATTATTATTATTATTATTATTAATATTATTATTATTATTATTATTATTATTATTATTATTATTATCGCTGAAAATGAAAACTTACATTTGTATGTTAGGATAGCATTTAGCAGTATAAAGGATTGTGCGAGTTATAGCGACAATTTTTCAGCTGTGCGCTAGGTATATTTTCTTAGTTCTTTCTCATTATTGCTCGTCCCACTGATATTAAAAGAATCGGGCGATTCGGTTTAGCAGTAACAGAAGGCGAATGACATTGTTGTACTATGAAACGATTTAGAGGCGATTTAGAGGTGTGATACATACATATATGCACATAGGAGGTGAGAGGGGTATTACCCCCCGCTGAGGGGTCAGCCAGCATACATGCACAGCATGGGAATTCTGGGGGAGGGGTGAAAACCTCAAGTGCCTTTTTTGGGCTCAAAAATGGCCAGTAAGCGTTAAAAAACATCGTTTTTTGGCGTTTCTGACGATACTCTATCCCTCTAGAGCATTAAATCATGAAAAAAAATTTCGAAAAAAGTCGAATAAATTGACCAATATATGGCTTAAAACATGAATATATGGCGCGAAGCGCCGAAAATTTGGCGATTTGAGCAAATCGATAGCCAAAAACCCTTAAAAAGACCTTTTTTCTACCAATTTTCAGGTAAGTTTAGGAAACTTTTGAAAAATCGTCAATTCTGGGGGGGGTGAAAAATTTTTTTGCGGGGGGTGAAAAATGATTCTGCGGGGGTGAAAACCCCCAAGCCCCCTCCCCCAAGATCATGTATGTCAGCCAGACAGGTACACAGGTAATGTCCGGCGATTTTGAGCTGATGGAACCTTTTTGCATCGTCTTAAAGGTCAAAAGCAGTAAAAATGTCTTTAGTACTTTTATGTACTTTTTTACCCAAAAAGCGCCAAAAATTGATCAATTTCTGTATTTTTTAGTCTTAAAAGTGACATAATGCAGTCAAGATGAACTAGAAATACTTCAAAAATGCGAACGAAAAGACGTTTTAAAGGCTATTTTGACCATTTTGGTCATTCAAAGAACAAAAATATTCTTGAACGTTATATTTACTGTATAGGATTTCTGAGATTTTACCCCTCCTGCCGACCCTGACCTTGTGCACCTATGGTGTTATCGCACCGGCTTTTTTACCTTCTTGTGATACAGGAAATGTTCCTTATGCTCATCTGACCATCCTGTTTGTCTGACCTACATTCCTATGCGTTCGATTCAGTCAGATTGTATACTTAATTCATTGTGATATTGTCGGTTATACACGTAACCTACCTGTTTTATTGCATTTAGTAGTATTGAATAAAGTGAATTGTATAAAAACTAAATCGCAGCCTCTGCACGTCGGAGGGTACAACCACAGTATTCAAAACTGTTTGACTACGAATTAACTATTTTTTGTGATAGGCAGACTCGCATACAGGATTTTATTTCGTTAGGGGGCGCGAAAACTTTGAAGTCAGATGTCAGTCACCTGTTCAATCTTGTACGCAATCTTTGTGCGTGCAAAGAAAATTGACCCAGAAAAATTTAACGTGTTTTTCATGTCGTAACTCGACTCTGATTGGTTTGAAAGGCAAAAACTTTGCAAGAATTATAAATCCGGCGCCACAAATTTAGCCTTTATCGGCTGAAAAGTATGCCATTGTTTTGAAGGTCTTGCTCTTTGAGAATTTGTCATATTTCCTTGAGGATGGGGACTTACACGCACATGGGGGTTGAGGGGGATATTGCTTCTAGCTGTAGGGTCAGCCGGACAGTTGACAGATACTGTCCGGCGATTTTGAGCTGATGGAACGTTTTTTTGCATTATTTTTTATGATAAAAGCAATGTAAATGTCTAAATTTGTCCAATATTTTAATGTGATTTTTACTCAAAAAGCGCCCGAAATTGATCAATTTCTATATTTTCTAAGGTTAGAAGCGTTTTAATGCAGCCGAAATGGACTAAAAAATGACTGAAAATGCATTATTACCGCGAAAAAAGGCCATTTTGACCATTTTCGGCATTAAAGCAAAAAATCGTGAACATTAATTGGTGCGTTCCCCTCCCCTCTCGGCGTTTGGATACGGGCGAGGTGAATCAAATTGTGTTTCTCATCACTCAAATGGATGCATTATTGTTGCATCAGGCCTATGAAAAAATTGGTTGCCTGAAGCAGTCAGATGGTCCAGGTGTGGCCGTCGTTGCCGTGTTAGAAGTGGATGATTTGACCCCGATTCACAATAAACAAGCCTTTGCGCAAGATTCGAAGTTCAACAATCTGATAATGAGTTTGACGGCGAAAATAAATGATTATTGCAACGAACTTGTCTCCAATCCGAATGTAGGAAAATCTAGTAAATCAAAAAATTATGCCTATCTTGAAACTTGCGATTATGAAGTGACCATCGACTCACCGGGTGTTCACCATAGGTGGGCAGCACCAAAATTCTGGGGGTGCAAGATTTTTCAAAGGTCAAAAAATGGTCTTAAAAATAATGGTATGGCGCGAAAAACACAATTTTTTAACGTTTCTCCTCGAGTACTATCCATTGGTAAAAAACATTGCGAAAAAACGAAAAAAATTTCAAAAATTGAATTCTGGGGGGTACTTTGATTTCTGGGGTATATTCGGTGGCCCTCAGGGGGGCAAACCCCCAAATCTTCCCACGCCCACGTGTGGTGTTAACTTTTTGCTAGAGTTCACACGTGAGCAGAATAGTCGAAAAAACATTTCTCAGCTTTTTTGGGCTTAAAATGTTGGATTCGTGTGAATATTTTTTATTCTTGTAGCTCATTTAGCCCATTTCCTTGTAAGATTTGCTCTTTTTTCCTTGAGCTCACAGATGCGCCGATGTGAATAGCCTATTATTCTAGCTTTGTTGAATTCAAACGATCTTAAATGCAACGAATGTTTAGCGTGTCTTAGAAACTTCACAAAAAATTTATTGCTTGCCTATTTAGCTCAAGGCGCGTCCTCTAAACACTACAGACTGTTAATGCTTCACCCCGAATACGCATGGGCACAGGGTCAGTACAGGGTCAAGTGACTTAACCCTGGCGGCTGAGTAACCCCGCGACTCCGTAGGGGGAATCGGACCAACCCTCCAAGAATTTTGAAAATTTCCTGGGCAAAATAAGGTAAAATGAAGGCCGAAATTTATTAAAATTGGAAATTTTCCTCAAAAGTGCTTGAAATTGACCGGAAACTTTGGAATAACGTAGTTGTAAAGCTATTTTAGCGTTCATACCATTTTTGAAGTCATTTTGGCCCAAAAAAGCTCGATTTTACTCTCCTTGCCCCCCACATCGACCATGCTCTGCATCTATGTATGGCATTACCTACCCCACAGGTTCCTGGTAAGTCACTTGACCCCGAAGTTACAAACTAGTCGATGATTTTCGTATTTATATTTACTATGTGTTCTTTCTTTGTGTCGTTTTACCTTTGCCATACATGCACACTAAAGGTATTTGGGGATACCCCTACAAGGACTTATGAGAAGCATAGCCCCCTAAGGCCATTTTGGACAAAAACCGACTGTTTGAACCATGAAAAAGCGTCAAACGACATATCAAAGTCTAATTTTAAACACATGTACTCATTTTCAGAGCAACAGACATTCATTCACGCAGACGCGCTTCTTTCATTATTTTGTGGATATCTGATGTTGTAGACCGTTCTATTGCTCTTATTTTGAAAAAAATCAAACTTGGAAGAGATTGAACAAAATATAGTCAAAACATGAGTGTAATGGCGCGAAGCGCCGAAAATTCGGCACTTTTGAGCAAATAGATAGGTAAAAACGGTTAAAAAACATCTTTTATACAAATTTTGGAAAATTTTCTTTTCTACAAATTTTTAGAAAATTTTAGGGAACTTGCAACAAATCACCAATTATTGGGGGCGGGGTGAAAAAATTTTTGCGGGGTTGAAACTCCCCTAAGATCATGTATGGTCTCAATGCAATTTTGACCATAAATAATCATGAAAAATAAGTTTTGACGAATCAAGTTTAAAAATTTGACATTAAATATATAATAAAATTACTCACGTCCCCCCACCCCAATCGGTTTACTCCCTCCCAGTGCTTTTGAATGTGTGCATGTATGTCCTTTGCGTTTATCGAATAAAGTACCTTTTATTTTTATTATTATTTATTATTATTATTTTATTTTTATTATCATTAATTTTTGTACTATCTCATCAGTTTTGACTTTATCAGTCAGATTTTTTTACGCCTCTAAGGAGTGTAAAAACTTTTGCTTGCACAAATACTCTTCAGAATCTTAGTACGCGTATCGAAAATGTCTTGTGGAAGACAACTGCTAAGACCAGTGTATGGAAATCTGCGATGATTATATTCAGACATGTGACAGCTCAAGATTTTGGAAGGGGTAGCGGGCCATTCGGAGTCAATGACCATTAATTTTTTTGCCAAAAATGACAAAAAAGCACCTAAAAAAGCGAAAAATGGGGAACGAAAAATTTCTGAGTTTTTGGGGATGGTGCGACCGACTTTGGGTGGGGAATACCCTAATCCCACTGCTACATGGATAGTTATATTTGTTGTTTGCACTCGATTAAGCAGCAGAAGACGCTTGGACGCCGGATTTTACTTGGGCTATGTGCGACGATTGCTTGAAGTGGCGTCGTTTGCCTTTGGGCGTTAGGACTGACGATTTGACCGACGTTTGGTAATTGAACTTCTGCATGATGACATAGCTTTTTGTTTCAAACGCAAGCAAAATACACAAAGCATGGAAGACGTTACTACTTGTGAGAGATCGGGTTCGGGTCTCAGATTTTGCGGATAACGGATCCGACTCTGAAGAATAAAAAATAACGGGTTCGGGTCCGGATCTAGATACAAAAGATATAAATTTGAAACACTACTAAATTATGCATGTTTCACTCTGTGTTATAAAAGCAGAGGTTTAAAAGCAAATTATGTTCAACTTAGTCATCTAAGGAATAGGTCGGGTTCGGCAGTGCGGGATGGTAAGATATTGGAAATTCGAAACATTAATTTAGCGTTTACGATTTTTTCTATTTGAACGATAAAAATGGTCAAAATAGCCCATAAAACGTTATTTTGTGGCAATACCGCATTTTTAGTCCATTTTGACTGCATTATGTCGCTGTTATGACTGAAAATATTGAAACTGATCAATTTTAGGCGCTTTTTGATCAAACTGCACGAACGTTCCGTCAGCTCAAAATCACTAGACAGTACCCGTCTGACTGGCCCTTCAGCGGAGGGTAATACCGCCCTCATCCCCTTATGTGCATGTTTAAGCTAGACACAGTGATTAGTACGAGTATAAGCAGGGGCGGATTTAAGGAGCGGCCAGCCGCCCCCCCCATTGGCCAAAAATATTTGGCGAGATGAAGAATGAATATGCGATTTGCAATGATTTCTGGCCGTCAGTGACCATAATTTCTCAAATTTTTCCGGCGCTTCGCGCCGAATGATACCTATTAATGACATTTATTTACTTTCTTGGCGACCTGGGGCCGATTTCAATAAGACAAGTTCCATCTTAAACTTAAGTTCGAACTTAAATATTTAAGTTCGAACTAGGTTGAGTCTGAACTTAAGTCGGTCTCAATAAATTTGTAAGTCCAAACTCGTTAAGCTAGAACTTATAGTCTGTTTCACATAACTTCGTGCATAAATTCTAAGAATTTTCAACGGTAGTAAGCCAAGGGTCACGATAATTATATCAGATCAATGCTATAATCGCAATCTGCCTGCTTATTGTTGGAGATATAGTTTTAAAATTTATGACCCAAGTTGTGTGAAACAGACTTGTAAGTCCGTACTTAAGTTCTAAATAGAGATCAAACTTAAGATCATGCGCGCACGTACGCTATGTGAGTAGTCAAACATGCCGAAACACTGATTATAAACCGTTGGGTCAATTATTTAACTGTAAATATCGCAGGATTTTTGGTAACAAAAAATTGGTCATTACCAGACATGCATAGCATGGGAATTCTGGGGAGCAGGGTAGTGGAGCCAAAAGTTTTCTATAATTTTCTGAGCTCAAAAACGGTGGATACGGGTTAAAAACATTTTTTATTTAAGTTCGGACTTTTAAGTCTGAACTTAAAATTCTTATTAAGACCGCTAAGTTCAGACTTATTGTCTGTTTCATGCAACTTCGGTCATAACTTTTAAAACCATCTCCGACAATAAGCTGGCAGATTGCGATTATAGCATTGATCTGATATGTAATTATCGTAACCCTCGGCCTACTGTCGATGAAAATTCTTAGAATTTATGCACGAAGTTATGCGGAACAGACTATAAGTTCTAATTTTGAACTTAAATCTGATTTCAGACTTAAGTCGCTATATTGAAACCGGCTCCTGGAAGCCATTTTCTGTTCGTGTAGGTTTCGAAAACAATTTTAACTGCAGAAACAGCTATTTTTGCATAGTTTTCTTCTATTTTCAATTGAAAATTTCGATGCGTCAAATGCTATAAATACAGGAAATCAATCAGTAAATCGATTACAGGACAGTTAATCGCCAACAATTAATCGCCAACAGTTAATCGCAGAACAGTTAATCGTTCGCACAATTAATCCTGGGTCTATTTAATCGTAAACAAGCAAGCGTCATCAAAAGCATGTCAGAAAAATAAGTTGTTCGCCGCGTACTTGCAAGTGTCTGACGGCAGGGTCATAGTTCCCTGCTCTATCCATACATGCACAGCATGGGAATTCTAGGGAGGAATTAGTAAAGTGCCTTTTTGGGTCCAAAAATGGTAGATACGCGTCAAAAACATCGTTTTTCAGCGTTTCTTACGATGCTCTGTTTTTCTAGAGCATAAAAACAAAAAATTTCGTGAAATAATAAAAAAGTTGAAACAAATTGAACAACATATAGTGAGCCGTTACACGTATACCCCTCAAGATCATGTATGTTTGACTCTACCCATTAAGATAATAAAATAAGAATCTTTTTAAAGAAAATTATTTTTCACTCAAAACGCCAAATGTCATTTTTGGTTGCGTTTGGGCCAGAATGATTCGAGCAATAGACAGGTCAATATGTTCATCCAGACACTTTTCTTCCATTATTTTGTACATATTTAATCTTAAAGGCCATTGCATTGCCCTTCTTGTTATTGCTTACATCCAAATTTAAGCATAAATGTTTATAAAAAATAAAATATGACGCATTAAGTACAAAAATTTGACATTAAATAGGTGAAAAATTACTCATTTCCCTTTGCCCCCTCAAGGAAACTCGGTTTACCGGCTCCCAGATTTTTAGACCGCGTGCATGTATGGTCTTATGCATGTTTAAATGGTGTCCTAAGTTTTATTCAACCAGTTCAAATGTAAAATTTTCAATCCTATACTAAATTGCGATCAAAAATCATTTTTTTAAAATTAGAAATTGCTGTTTTCAGACGTATTACACTGTCAAAACGACAGTGAAATTAATTGTGTAGATATTTCATTGTATACGTACATCGGGTGTGTGTGTGTTTTGTTGTACCGGACGAAAAGTCTGTTTTGCAACAATAGTTTTTGTTTTTTATTGCGTCAAAAGTGATTTTATGTAAAAGTATACAATGTAAAACACCGAAAAAACGCTGTTTCGCGCGTTAAGGGCAAATTTTTGGACCTATTTTTGACTGTTTTTGGAAAAGTTAGGATACCGCCCTCCCTTTTAGGAAAATCCTAGATCCGCCACTGAGTATAAGGAATAGAATTTGAAAAAAGTTGAAGAAAATAAAGTTGCATAATGAAATATATACGTATAAGTGGTATATGGAGTATCGTAATGGAATAGTTAGAGATTTGAAAAGGATAGTATTCTTACTTTCTCATAACAGTGAAAAACAGTCTTAAAAATCCGTTATTCACAAGCAAAACATCCTCCTTTCGCTGTTTCCGGTGCGTAACTTTAGTGAGACAAAAAGAAGTAGGATGTTTAGACAGGATTCTAGAATATGAAAAAATACTGATGCTGTAAAAACTTTCATCTAATATCATTAATCCGGCAGAAATCACCGCAAAATCTTAAGTTTAAACTCAGGGATGAATCTAGATGACTGCGTTTGGAGCAAGATACATTATCTGTTAAGTGCCTTTGCGCGAAGCGCCGAAAATTTTTGGTTAATGTTAGAAAATTTGGTGTTTTGACTGTACAATTATCTACTTCATCTGGTTATGCTGAAAACGCCGGGCACAGCGCAAAAAACAGTGAGGCATCAAATCGCAGTCCTCATTGGACAGAATGTTAATCAGGGATGGGCTTGGCGAAATTCTGATGTTCTGCGCTTGCTTTTAAAATCATTATTTTCGGAAATGTAAGAAGCATTGCTTTGGAGGATCATCCATTCTTTGTGGTAAAAATAACAATTTTTTTGGAAATGAAACAAATTTTCTTCAGCAGTGAATTGTGTGAGTAGTTCATTTCTCTAAATTTCGTAGAAAATGAGCTCTAGTCGAAAACATTTCACAAATGAAAAAGTGACAAGATGAAATGCGGAAATGTTGGAGAAAAATTTGGGACAGGATTAATAAATGCGCTCAAAATAGTATTTCTGTTACACTGACATTTGTTTCGCAATGAGCTAATCACTGTTTTGGCACGTAGTACCTAATCTAAACTATGTTGAATACTGGAAGATATGTAACTAATTAATCCAAAGTTCTAAGCGTTCAGCGCGCTTAATGCTGAAAAAGTTGATTTTGCAACAATCTTATTAACAGCAAAAGTATCAAAATTGGAAAAATTTACTACCAGTTACCCGGTATTTTTTCAAGAAAAATTCACCGGGTCCCGGGTCCAAAAAAAGGACCGGGTAATAGCAGGTTCGGGTACCCGTTGCATTCCCAATACCTAGCTTAGCTTGACTTTGTTTTCACCTTCCCCACGAAAGATTTTTGTATACTGATTAGTTTGGCGAGTCATTGTCAATGTTGTAGCATACTTAAAGAAACTTCTACTTGTCAAAAATTATCTGAAATCAATTAGGGATGCCCCGGGGCAGACTTTTTAGCCAGGGTCTGGGCAAGATTTTATATATACTTATACTAATGTATAATGTGTATTTAAGATCATTAATGGTATTCTCCGCAAATTGTGCATATTAAGATAGTGCAAAAGATGGGATTACTCAAAGGCTTTTCATCCTATAAAGGTTATAAATTTAAAAATGTAGGAATTAGAAGACATTATGAAAAGTATCTATGATGCTCTTGATCCTGAATCACAAGCACGTAGCTGGCCGTCCTATTTCGGGGGGACCAACTTCAATTTTGAGTGGGACAAGCCCAAAAAGGCCAAAAATAGCACAAAAAAACGTTTAAAAAGTCCTATTTTTCCGATTTTTCTGTTTTTGAGGGTCCGAACCCCCTCCTAATCCCCCAGAAATACGTGCCTGCTAAATCACTTCTTTTAAATGATTGCATATCCTAGCGCAAAATCTTAATGTGCTAGTTATCTTCAGACTTTGGAAAGTTCGTGACTGTAGAGCGATTGTTGGGGAGATCAAGAATTACAAGGAAATATTTGAACTTCATAATATAATAGTCGCACACCCGTTAAACTTATCCGAACTAGGTATCATTAAAGAACGTTGATTTAAAACATGAACAAAATTTTTATAACGCTACTTGTTCATCATTTTATTGTAAAGATCAGCTAATCCGCGGAAAAATCGATCAAAATAAGCATTTTATTCGATAGTGTGCGTTTTAAAGTTTGACCTGATTCTTTTTATGCTAATTTCCTTTTTTAAGAAAGACCAAAAAAGTCCAAAGTTCTCAGTAAAAAAAGCATGTGCTAAGTTCACTATTAATTACATTGTAGTTTTTAAATTTTAAAACAATCCCTGACCGATTTGTACTCCCTGCCTTCAATCAGTTATGTCTTCCAGCTCTACTAAGCTAGAAGAATCCTCGATTTTTGAGTTTGAAGCATCTTTTCTTGCTTAAGATTGTTGTAATGTACTATTCATGAAAACACAAGCTTCATTACCGAAAATTCCGCTAAATTGTAAATGTTACGATCAAAAAATCATTGCTTGATGCTAAACTGCATCATTAGATGATTTCAGGCTGGGCACCAGTAAATGCAATCAAAGCCTTAAATCTCGCATCCTTCTGAAGCTGATCATTTAATCAACTCTGTTGCATTCTATCCGGCCAGAATTAATAGATCATATGCATACCTGGACGTGAGGGTATATATTCCCCAGAAATTAAAATCCCCCCAGAATCCAAAATACTCCCCCAGAATTCAATTTTTGAAAATTTTCCGTTTTTTTCGTAATTTTTTGATACCAATGAATAGTATTCGATGAGAAACGTTGAAAATGGTGTTTTCTCCGCCATACCACCATTTTTAAAGCCATTTTTTGACCTTTGAAAAAATCTTGCCTTCCCCCAGTCTTTCAGAACTTTGGTGCCGTCCACCTATGATCATGTGCATTTGGTTCAAACGATTCATCAGAATAAAATAAGAATTTATGAGTTATTCGCTTTTGATCTGAGATGAACTATAAAAGTAATAAATCGTAAATACTCAGTAATTTAGCAGCTAAATTTTGATTTTCTCTTACTCCTTAAAAAGTAAGACAATGCGCCGGATTTGAATCGCTTAAATCAGATATGAGTCTACATTTTCGCAACAGAAACATTTCATCTATCAGATTAAGCTATTTGAATTCATCGCTTGTCTTAAATAGACGATTTGCATGCTTCTTCATACTTGCCTTATATTGATTTTAGAAGAGAACGTGAGATATTTACTTTTAATTATAAATGTTTTAGCCCCGGCATCGAGGCCGGGGCTTGGGGCAATCGTAAAATAAATTCGAGGTTTACGAATGACAAGGTACAATTTACTGCGTAACTGCTTTTGGTCGTTATCCCTTTGAAGTTCATGCACAGCGTAGGAATACTGTGGGTAAAATCAGAAAGCTTTTCTATCCGGCTCAAAAGCAAACATAAACAATTTTGAAAAATATAGAAATAATTTATTATATTGAACAAAGCAAAATAAAATATATAAAATTAAATAAAACAAAATAACGTTAGCTATGTTATTTTTTCTTTGTGCCGTTTTATCCTTGTGTTTATCTAAATAAACTATTATTATTTATTATTATTTTTATAATAATAATAATTATTATTAATATTATTATTAAAATAAAGTTAAAAATGAGCATGTGGTGCGAAGCGCCGATAATTTGACACTTTGAGCCAAAAGATCGCTAAAAATACTTAAAACAGCACTTTTCTGCGATTCATTGGAAAATCAAAAAAAATCTGGTGGCTGAAAAAATGCCTCAAGATCATGAGTGATTACATGAAGTTGCATTGTCTTCGGCTGTGGAAAAAATTTCTCAAAAATCTAGCACATTTAATTTGAAAGATTTCAAAATTTGCTATTTTTTGTCTTACTCGTCAATGCGCCGAGTGGGTGTAGATTTTTGAGCATAAACCTATGAATGGTTAAGGCATGATTTTCTTTTTCAAAGAATTATGAGATTCCGTAATATGAGTAAGACACGAGAGCAGTGATCGACCCGGTACCTGGGCCCAGCTGAAAAGGCCCGGGCCTGGGCCTAAGTAATAAAAAATTTTAAAACTCACAGAAGTTAATATATCCGAATGGTATCTTACGTTAGCAACATTTGTCTCTGAAAATAGATTGAAACTGCTTGTTCAGACTTTTTGAGGTCTTCCTGTACACTTCTGCTCATCGTCATAACCTCCTAGCTCTATACTTCGGGTTCACATTTACTGTTTATTACAGCATTTCTGTGTTTTCATGCGTCATTTCACCATGAATTACGGCAGTGCAGTCCAGCTAAGATTCTGGTATTTATTAAATGTAAATACTGTGCAATATGAATAGTGATTGACCGGTGCATCGTATGTAACAATTGGTGGCACAGCAATGGTTGTAACCTAAAAACTTTTCATCCAGTCCCAGAACTGCAGCAGGAATCAACTGACATTTAAGATTTATTATAATTTGTTGAGATTTATGTCACGCGCAATTACAAATTGAAATTACTTGAGGGCATCTATGATTCAATTTTGTAGCTATTCATATTTTCACTTTTCTTGCCCCCAAAATATATATTGCAAGTTCCTCACAAAACTGCTTGACCACGGGTGTCAGTGGATGTATCATTCTTTAGACTTGCAAACCGGAACTTTGGGATGTAGCAGGAATCAGCTGATTAAACGAGTGCTAAACATACATGCACATAGGGGGTGAGAGGGTTATTACCCCCGCTGAGTGGTCAGATGTACAGGTACTGTCCGGCGATTTTAAGCTGATGGAACGTTTTTTGCATCATTTTTGAAGTCAAAAGCAAAAATGTCAAAATGTTCCCGGTGCTCCGCGACGAATTAGTACTTTTATCTTCTTTTTACTCAATACGCGCCCAAAATTGATCCATTTTTTAGTGTTAAAAGTGATACAATGTAGTCAAAGTGGACTAAAAATGCTTTAAAAATGCGATATTACCACGAAAAAACGTTCTGCAGGCTATTTTGACCATTTTGATCGTTTAAAGAGCAAAAAAATCGTGAACGTTAAATTTACTGCTTTGGATTTCTATGTCTTCACCCCCCCCTGTCGACCCTAACCGTGTGCATATATATGGTGCTAAATATGTATGCTGCCCTTTTATGAAATATAATGTAACATCAGCGCCTGAAAATTCAAAAGGACTAGGCAAAGAAAGCTAGAATAAATAAAATTGAGCTGCTAGATTTTTTCTAAATCATGCACCTAGAATAAATTAGCTGAGAATCGATTTGGCGCAAAGCGTCCAAAAAAGTTTCTTAACTACTTTAATGCACTATGGAATCCGAGGCTTCTCGTGTCAAAAATAATGCTTAAGAAAAATGAATTTATTGAATTTGATTGAAAAAATAATGCGTAAGAATTTTATTATTCTTCAAGCTGTAATTAAGGTCATGGATGGCGAAAAATCATCGGGATCTCTGGCATCGATAATTTTAAAAAATACATTAATTGCAAACTCTAATATAAGAAAGCATTATCTCATATATTTTATGATTATATCTTGTTTTCATAACTTACATATCTCGTATCTTTAACTAATATTTACTAATTTAAAATTTTCTATTATTTTTGTCTTACTATATCTATGTAAATTTAATACATAGATTATTGATGTATATACTGATTATATATGCATATATAGACTGTACGAAAACATAGAAACATAGAGCCTTAATAAATAGTATGTACATATCTATACACGTATATCTTTGAGCATTCAAGCCCGGGTCCGGTTTTTTGAGCCCGGTCGATCACTGCCCGAGGGGCCTCCGTTCATTGGAATTTAATTTTTGACTTTTTCCAACTATATCAAACTCGTATAATTGCATATTTTAATCTTCGTTATTTTTTAATTTAGTCATTGGACTTCGATACTTTGTGCGGGTAACAGATATTATGAATATCAAGGATTTCCAAATCTGTTCATCCTCAATTGCGTTTTAAGGCATTGCGAGGATAATCCGGATGAAAATCACAACAAATGCGATATACCTCAAGAGGCAATGGAAGCCAATGAATGTGACGTCACTTCCTATTCAACGTCTCAGTCGTCTAAACGACGTAGGCTGATTAATGTAGCATGCAGGAAGCTTCATTGTGAAGACACGTGGGCGTAAATCGGAAATTCGGGCCCCCATAATTCTGGAAACTCGTAGAATTAGACTTTCGATATTTTTGTTCGCAATTTTTACACGTCGGTGGGGGAGTTCGGGCCCCATAATTCTAAAATCCCCCAGAATTGAATGTTTCAAATTTTTTCGCAATTCTGCACGCCAATGTATAAAGCTGGACCAGAAACTTAGAACTTAGAGCATGGTGTCTCCTTGTTGTACGCAAATTTCTTATTGTTTGAAATCTTTTGATCCACCTCACCACCTCTTTTAGAATTTTGGCTCTGACCATGTACATATATGTAACTGTAACGTGGTCTAAGACCGATTTTGATAAATTTCGATTCGGGCAAGCAACGATTGATTATTGTCATTATTTTAATCTCTTAATCTCTTCAAGGGACTAAAATCTTTTTGTTCTGGAAACATAAATTATTAGTATACCTACATAACTGAGTAATGGGTATCAACCAGAATTTCAAGTTAAAAAATCAAAGACAGATACAAAATAGAATCAAAATATATTGAAGCACAAGAAATGAAAGTAAATAACATAAAATAATGCATACCAATGAGCCAACTTACCAATACGTATCAATCAATTCATACCAAATAATCAGCCGACCATCCAACCAACCATCCAAACAACCAGCCAAACCAACCAGCTAACTAAACAAACAAACAACTGAAGAAGCTAGCCAGCCAACCAAGCAATCAAATAATCAACCAACCAAACAATCAACAGCAGCTAACCAAGCAGTCAGCTAACCAAGCAATCAACCAAACATTGTAAAATTTATTAATAAGCATAACACACACTTAAAAAATTATATCTGTATCTAATTGGTGAATGCTAGTATCAAAACCGATCAAGCTCTCCCCATACTCCGGCGGATAAAACAAAGATACGTAAGGTACATAGAAATTCACTCTTCATTTGAAAATCGTGAGGTAACAACAAAACACCCCTTTTTGAAACTGGCAACCAACCAAAATTTTTCGCACCTGGTATGACTATCACCGGAAAGACCGGCCATCGACCAGGTATGTTAGTATATTACCATGTTGGTCGAAAAGGCAAAAGACTTCATCCGTTATGTAACATTATAAGTTGATGGGCTATTATGAACGAAAAAATTTACTAATTTGATGCCTTATATAAATAAAAATACCATTGTTTAAAATGTTGTGAAAAAATTGGCCAATTGCCAGCGATTCGTGCGCTGCGGCTATTCGCTTACACGCTATTTTTATCTTCAACTCCGAGAGCTTAATCGATTCTGTCATTAGTTGCCACATCCTTTGAATGAGATATATTGCAATCTTCCGCCAAATATGAAGAATGACTACTCTGGAGTTTAAAAATACGCTAATTATTCTTCCTACTGAACGTATTGTCAAAAAAGGGACCTAAATAATAAGCAATCATTATTCAGTAATGCGATACACTGCAGAAGCTCTGGGCCCGGTTTCAATATGCAGGTTTACGCCTAGCTTGACGTTGAGCGTGGCTTAAGCCTGGCTTATCGGTTTCAATAAAGCATGGTTTAAGCCTCGCTTTTACCATATCCCAGGAAAAACCCGACTTCTTAGGTTCAAGCCAGGCCTTAACCTGGCTTAAGCCAGACTCAATCCTAGTTTAAGCCTGGCGTTCGCCTATTTTTGTCATGTGCAGCATTATCCTGAAAATACCAAAGAAGGAGCACATTGACTGAGATTGTTTTTAATTTTTCGCGTCTTTGTTAGCATTTCCTTTTGGCTGTGTTTGTTGCGTTGAGAGGCAGTCTAGCTGCCTTGTGCCGCTAGGTTGCGGTGACAGTCAGAGGATTAAAGGCTCGAAACTGTAGCAACGCAAACATGATCTTGGGGGAGGGGGGTTCGACCCCAGAATAATTTTCTAACAAATATATATAATAAATATATATATATATATATATATATATATATATATATATATATATATATATATATATATATATATATATATATATATATATATATATATATATATATATATATATATATATATATATATATATATATATATATATATATATATATATATATATATATATATATATATATACTCCTGCTTACGTCTTCTCATTTCAGTTAGACTCTTGCGCCTCGTAAAATCCATAATCCGTAATTTCTCATAATATAATTTTTATGTAAATGTGTACTATTTCTCGCGTCTTTTTGTTTCTTTAATACTAACAGCATGCCTCACTTCTTCCTTTTTCTTTCTTTTTTTAAATTTATTCACCTTTTCATTTGTTTTTTTATTTCTATTTATTTTTTTCTCCTTCTATATTATCATTTTTTCGTTGTTTGTCATATTGATGGCTTTCTATTATCATGCCGGACCCAATAAAAAGTTCAGGCTTATCTTGTTCAAGAATTTGCGTACAAATCTATCAAGAAGTTACGACTGCTGCAGGGCGGTCATAAGTCCATCTACCGATGATTTATTAAAAGAGTTTGTTAAATTCTCTAAACAGTCAAATGGATTGTATTGTAAAATGAAGGTGCATACTTTAGAGACTATATAAAAGGCAGAAAATAAGGTTAAGTGCAAAATTCGTTGTTTTAATAGAACTTAATATCCATATGTTTTTTAGTCAGCGATTTTTACAAGCAAAACGCCAATATATGCATGCTCTCGCCATAAAAACTGGAAACTTTCAAGGAATCAACATTGAATGAATATTTTCGAAATATGTGGTGTGTTTTTGCGTGCGCTCTGACTGATATACAAGTTTTAACTTCTCTGATGCTGAATTATTTATTAGGTACAGAAGGCAACGTGTGAATGCGCATATTTACAAATTTATAAGCAGCGTGCATGCCATATTGCGATGTTAAGCTTTATCGCTATTTACCTAACAGCCTATGTTTTGTGCAGAGTCAAGCCAGGCATAAGCCTGGATCGATAAACGTGACTTGAATATTTTTATTGAAATCCGATTAAAATCGCGCTTATCGATCCAGTCTTAAACCTGGCAGTCTGGCTTAAGTCTAGATCATTTTTACAACACTGAAGAAGAGCGGTATAACATAAAACTTGTGGCTTAAGCCACAACTTTTATTAGGTCTAGTTTAAGTCACTCTAAACGAGCCAGGCTTAAGCCTGGCTCATATTTTAAGCCACGTACAGCTTTATTGAAACTAGACCCTGGAGTTTACAAAATATAGCCGCGCGGTGTTTTTTAGATAGTCGCAAACGTCGATTGAATCCGCGTGCTTCTGACGGCTCTTCTACTAAGAAAAGGAATTCAGTCAGTGCCGGATTGAGTGCTCGTGCTTCAAGCAATAAGTAAATATGTTAAAGAGGACGCATGGAGAGGATGAAAAGGGTTTTATTATTATTATACCTTTTTTGGGCTTAAAAACGACGAATAAGGCGTCAAAAACACTATTTTTGACGTTGCTGACGATGCATTTCCTTTCTGTATCAAATAAATAAATAATATTCGAAAAAATCTATGAAATTTAACGAATTATGGTCAAATAATCACTCTACTCAATTCTTTTGTAATCTGCGGGGTCTGGCAGGAGCATATCCGCTCCAGACCCCGCGGATTACTGAATTTCTAAAAAAACATTAGAAAATATGCTGCCAAGCGTTTGTTTCATGTAATCTTTTTTTGCTCATCAGCGTGTGTTTTGTACAGAGTTGCTTTGTAAATGTATGCATACGGAGAAGGTACTCAAAAATAGTTGTGCATTTAGCTACCAGACATGCATACATGCACACGGTCAAAACCTCTGGAATGAGGGTAATTTTATTGCCTATTTGATGTCGAATTTTTGTACTTAATTTGTCGTATTTTATTTTCCATCAATATTTATACTTAAATTTGCTTGAAAACAGTAACGATAAGGGCAATGAAATGGCTGTAACATTAAAGATATAATGGAAAAAAGTGTGTGGATTGATAAATTGAAACAGTCTACTATGTACAAAGACTTTTCGGGACCGTCTTTGTACACGTACAAAGATTTTTGGAAAGACAAAAACTGTAAAAAGGTGTAAAATTCCCAAAACTTTTCGGCGCGTAATTGTCTGTCCTATCTATCTTTAAAATGGCTGAATTTGCATTTAGAATGGGAAAATGTTAAATTTTTCGGCGCTTCGCGCCGTTTTGAACGAATTCTCAGTAATTTTTGGCATCAAAAACCCAAAAATTAGCTAAAATATACTACTAAAGATCGAAAAACCCTGTTCTACCACACTAAAATCGCTACTGTACCATAAAATAGTGCTAAAAATTTGCATGTACAAAATGTATAAAGACTTTAAGGGACGATCATTCGTACGTGTACAAACGGACCTTGTACAAAAAAAAACACTGATGTGCTCGAAATTATACTTCTAGGCGTCCTTTGGCGCTTTTTCATGGTTCGAGCAATCGGTTTTGGCCCAAAATGGCCTAACGTGGTATGCTTCTCGAAAGTCTTGGTAGGGGGATAGATCCTATACCCCCTCAGTTTGCACGTGGACAGACACGTAACGGTTCTAAATTTTGAGTGGGGAGCTTATATGATCTTAGGGGTTCCCCAAAAAATTTTCACTCCCTTCTCTGAAATTTTTTTCTCCTCACCCTCGAGAATTCGCGATTTCTCAAACGTTTCCAAAAATTTCCTGAATATTCGTAGAAAAGGTGTTTTTTAAGCGTTTTCAGCTATCTATTTCATCAAAAGTATCAATAAATCGGCGCTTCGCGTCATATACTCATCTCTTGACTATATTTTCTTCAATTTGTTCGACTTTTTTATTTTTTTGAAATATTTTTGTGTTCTAATGCTCTAGAAAGATAGAGCATCACCAGAAACTGCCGAGAAATGATTATTTTGACGCATATCCACAATTTTTGGGGCCCGAAAAGGCACTTTAAAATTTTACTCTCCATATCATGTTGTGCGAGTTTAGTGGAGAGTCCTCGGTCATTCTCAGTGGGGAGGGGGTTGAGTTATCTCCAATTTTTGGCCAGAAAGCACCTGAAATTGTCAAAAAACTTAAATCGGTGGAGGTGGCTCAATTTCTCGCAGGGGATGGGGACGACCGCCTTTGGGTAAAGGGGATACCCCCAAATTGCTTTCTGTTACATGTACAATGGAAGGGACTATCTTTGAACGTATGCAAATCCTGTTCAAAAAATTGTACTATAATTGTTATCATACATGCACAGCATGGGAATTCTGGGGATGAAAATATAAAGTGCCTTTTTTGGGCTTAAAAATGGTATGTACGCGTCAAAAATATTGTTTTTTTAGCGTTCCTGACGATGTTCTATCGTTCTAGAGCATAAAAACATAAAACAATTTCAACGAAAAAATCAAAAGGGTCGAACAAATTGAACAAAATATAGTCAAAACATGAGTATAATGGCGCTAAGCGCCAAAAATTTGGCACTTTTGAACAAATATATAGTTAAAACGCTTAAAAAGCACTGTTTCTACAAATTTTTAGAAAATTTTTGGGAACTTTTGAAAAATCGCCAATTCTGGGGGGGGTAAAAAATTTTTTGTGAGAGGTGACAATTTTTCCGGGAAGTCCCCCCCTCGAAGGTCATGTATGATTGTGATGGATTTTTCGGTTTTAGTAGTCCGACTACGTTTGAACATTCACGGAATGTCGATGAGTCCAGAATAGCATCGTTCGGTCGTACTTTGCGTCAGATGACTAGTGAAACTCAGGAACTCATTTCGCAAATCGCCTCGCCTTCGTTCACTCGAGTCCGTCGAAGAAGCTCAAATGCATTTTTGGAACAAAATGACGAAATTCGGTGAGAAAGTGGTTTAAAAAAAGACTAACGATAGAATTTCCACCAACGTTATATTCTATAAATCTGCTAATTACATTAAAGTATGCTCTTATCACTCTAAATGCGCAAGCGACGTTGTTTTACGCTTCTCATCTTGAAAAATGCATGCGTAAGCATACATGGGCAGCGACCAAATTCTGGGGCTGGTCCGGGCGAAATTGCCAAACATACATAGCACCAAAAATTCAATTCTGTGGGGGTCTATCGATTTTTGGGGGTCCGCCGAATTCCGAGTGGTCCAGACCATACATGCACAGCATGGGAATTCTGGGGGGGTGAAAACCTAAAGTGCCTTTTTGGGCCCTAAAATGGCCGGTACGCGTTAAAAAACATCGTTTTTTTGGCGTTTCTTACGATACTCTATCCTTCTAGAGCATAAAATCATAAAAAAAGTTCGAAAAAAGTCGAATAAATTGACCAATATATCGCTTAAAACATGAATATATGGCTCGAAGCGCCGAAAATTTGGCGATTTTGAGCAAATAGATAGCCAAAAACCCTTAAAAAGACACTTTTTCTACCAATTTTCAGGTAAATTCAGGAAACTTTTTGAAAAATCGCCAATTCTGGGGGGGGTGAAAAATGATTCTGCGGGGGTTGAAACCCCCCTCAAACCCCCCGAGACCATGTATGGTCCAGAACATAGATGCTCAGCATGGCCAATCTGGAAGCGGGTCAAAAATTGAGCTTTTTGGGCCAAAATTACCTCAAAAACTTGCATAAGCGCTTAAATAGCGTCAAAAATACGTTATTACACAGTTTCTGGTCAATTTGCAGCATTTTTGAAGGAAATTTTCAATTTTCATCCATTTTTGGCCTTCATTTTGCCACATTTTCCCCACAAAATTTTCCATTCGGTGCAGAGGGTCTAGACCCCGCAACCCCCTTTTCCCCACCGTCACGTGCATGCCTGGTCCAGACCCAAGGCATTTGTGTACGTAACCAATCCTGATCTTTGCCATGATACGGCTTGCAAGCTACCGAACTCTGGGAGATCTGATAGGGCAAAATTGCCAAAAATAATTCGTGGGTCTGTCGATTCTTCGGTTATATGATCTAAACAGGACATCGTGAGGTGTTGAATTATTTAAAAATTTAAATTGTAGATTTAAAACTTTAAAAAATAATTTTTGTCACTTCTTGTTGAAGAATTCTATTTTTCATCCATTCGTATCTCTTTTTCCGTCATTTTCTCCGTTAAATTTCTATATTTTGGAATTCGGTCCTCATATGCTCAGCCTGATTGATCTGACATGAGTATTCTTGGGTAGAAGTTCTTAAATTTCCGGTTCATCTGGCTACGGTGACTACTCAAATCGCTTGAAAGTTGGAATGAAAAAAACTTCATATACATATGTACATACTCGAATTCTGTATTTGAAGCTTTTATGCTTTTATAATTAATTTTTTCTCATTTTCTCTAAGATTAGGAATTAATATTTAATAAAGATCTAAGTTATTCATTTTCGCTCTAAATTAACAAATAGATCATAAAATGCAGAATCTGCGAATCCGGTAAATCTTCAGTTTTTATGCATGTCGCCTTTTCCCTTTAGTGATTTCTGCTTCACTTTTCTCTTATTCCACCATATTTCCTGTATTGAGCGAAAACTGCAATACGTTTTTCTATAAATAATTCCAGTGATTTAGTTCCACACGTATTTAGATGCACAGCACGGCCGTTTTGTTTGGGGGGGGGGCGTAAGTCGTTGAGCTTTTTTAGCTGAAATTAGGGCCGTATTTAAGGGGGCGGAGGGGGCGTTCGTGTCCCTTCTTGGCTGGAAAAGGTAAAATAATGTACGGAAAGATGGGAAAATCGCGTGTTTTTGTTGTAAAAGCTTTGAATTTTCGGCGTTTCGCGCTGGATGTGAAGTGCCTTCCATGATTTTTGTCTAAGCGCGACGAAAAAATGACACTTTTAACAGCCTTTGGAGTGAGAAAAAACTTTTTTTCAAAAAGTTCGAATTTTATAATCGTACTGGATAGAGCGTGTCGAAAAACGTTGAAAAATGCGGTTTTTGCGGGCTTCCGATATATAGACTAATTTATTTTGGGTCCGCTCCCCCTTGGCCGAATCCTGGATACAGGTTTGGTACATATAAATGCTAAAATTACGTAAAAACTTATAATTCTGCAGTTTCTAGTTAATTTCGAGCACTTATACAGAAAAATTATAATTGTCAGCCATCTTTATTGACCTTAATTTTGCGTTACGTTTTCCGAACAATTTTTCACCTTCTGCGTCCCCCTTTAAGATGAGCTATCCGTTCTTCGAAGATAGCTTATGCTTACTGTTATGTGATATCTATTCCGCTAATCGTGCCTCGTTGATTGCCCAGCCCTTTTGAGGTTTGTTCAAAACCTTAGAATCTTCTTATCTCCTTTACTTAGAATGTTAGTATAAAATTTTGCCGATAGACGCGCTAAAAATTTTTTGTAAAGTGCCTTTTAGGCCTAAAAACGATACTTACAAGTCAAAAATACTACATTTCGTCGTTTACGGCGATGCCTCTTCTTTCTAGGGCACAAAACAAAGAATATCAAACAAATTCAACTACATTAAAAAAATGTCGATGAAAATACTGCATTTGCTTAGATTTTTTGGAAAATTAGAGATTTTGCTGGGACCATCAGGCATTCTAGGGGAGGGGCTAAACCCCCTGAAGTAAAAGGAAAAATCTTGTGCATAAAATGGGGCGAAATTATTATACAAGATCAAAAATTGTCAATTAAGACAGATCTCATGTTATTCTGGCGTTTTTACTAATTTTCAAAGTCATTTTAGTTAAAGCAATTGTCCAACTGACCCTCATGTAAAGGCCATGTTGTGCAGCGTGCACCAGAAATAAAAGGTCACATTATTTCCCCTACTCAAAACACGAATGTTGGCATCCCTGTCATGCATGCACAAAGGTCATGGTGGTCAGCGAGGTGTAAAATCGAGAATATATCGCCAGTGAGGGGTATGTACAAGCCTATAAAATCAAAATTTCTTTGACATACACCATTTTAGGCCGAAATCGGATATTAGCTAATTTTCGGACCCTTCGTGGGATTGATACCCCTCTCACCCTCCCTATGTGCGCGTACGTTTCCAATCTCTCGTCTTTGTTGTACCTTTTTATTTTTTCGTACATCGAGCCGCTCGTGTAATGGCTCAAATTTTTTAGAGCAGGGTTGTCGGCCATTTTTACTGGGGAGGGAGTAAGTGACATTCTATTTTTGCCAAAAATTCAGGGTGCAAAAAGTCTCACATTTTGGGGATAAGGAATGATCGAACCGCCTTTGGGTGCGGATCACACATGGGCGTGGGGGGGTTTGGGGGTATGCACCCCACAGAAGTTGAAATACCCCCCCCCAGAAATCGAAATACCCCCCAGAAATTTTTTTTTGCTTCTTTAGCAATTTTTTGATGCCATTGGATAATGCTCGATGAGAAACGTCGAAAAATGGTGTTTTCATAGTCACACGACCACTTTTAAGACCATTTTTTTACCTCTAAAAAATTTTTTCACCCCTCCAGAAATTTTTTTCACCCCCCCCCCAGAATTTTGGTGCTGCCCACCTATGGTGCGGATCATACATGGGCAGCAGCCAAGTTCTGGTAGGTCTGCTGGTTGGTGTGAAACCGGCTAAAATCCATAAAACATGCCTAAAGCTCAATTCTGGGGTCTACCGATTTTGAGGGTCTACTGGATTGTGGTATTGTTAACCATAGGTGGGAGCACATATCCCCATAGGGGTGAGGGGTATTACTCCCACCTCAGGGTCCGAGACTTGAATCACTGTTGGACGATTTTGAGCTATCAAATATTTTCTGCATGATTTTTGCGCCTGAGAAGATATTAAAATTTTTTCGGCGCATTAATACATTTCTGTTTTGTTTACCCATAAAATACCTAGAATGAACTTAAAATGATCTAAAAAGTCGAAGTTTTCGATGAATTCTTATATTTTTTACTTACAAGAGTGACGAAACAAGTCAGAATGGATCAGAAAGTAGTTAAAAATGCAGTTTTTCACAATAAAACATGCTATATAGGATGTTTTAGCCATTTGTCATATTTGACCTGCAAAAAGGCTAGACTCTAAATTTAGTGGTCCTAAATTTTGGGATTTCACCCCCCTGAACTTTCGACCTTGGGAAAGTATGGGTGGGCGGCACAAAGTTCTAGGAGGGGAGTGCAAGATTTTTTCAAAGGTCAAAAAGTGGCCAAAATGGTGGTATGGCGAAAAAACACTTTTTTCAACGTTTCTCATCGAGCACTATCCATTAGCATCAAAAATTGTGAAAAAACAAAAAAAAATTCAAAAATTGAATTCTGGGGGAGGGTATTTTGGTTTCTGGGGGGTGCATATCCCCCACGCCCATGTGTAGTGGGTATGCTTCCTCATCTCGCAGTTTATGTATGATATAAATTCGCGAATAGCGCATGAGTAAATCTGGTCGTTTAAGTAGCCGTTCTGTCTCTCAAAATGGCTTGCCAGCGACTAAAAGTGAATCCAATCCAGTGATTGTTGATCTAACGATAGACGACGATACTGTTGACGATACGAATGCGGAAAATCGATCGGATAACAATAGCGATTCTGCGTCGCACGATAAATCTAGTCACCACGATGACGCGTTAGACGTGAGTTTTCTACATTTAATTCTAATTAAATTTTATGTTTTATCTGTCGCGTTGTTTTTTCAATTCAAATTTTAAATTAATTCTATACAACAACTGTCGTGTATTTTTTAATTAAATGAAAAATTAGCAATCAGTCGTGGCTAGGGTTGCCATATTTTTTCAGAAGAAATAAGGACATTTTTAGGCAAAAAGAGTAAACATAATAATCAAATTTTATTGTCCAATTTCTGCATTATAAGCATTCAGTCAAGCAACATACTTACTGCTTGCCGATATTTGACGCAATAAATCATCGTTTTTTAACAAGTACTGAAACATTTCATTGCAATTGAAGGAGTAGTTCATTTTACCTTGCAATAAACTTTATTGGTTTCCATCATACGTGGGCAGCAAGAAAATTCTGGGGATGCAAGATTTTTGAAGGTCAAAAAATGGCCTTAAAGATGGTGGTATGGCGAAAAAACACCATTTTTCGACGATTCTCATCAAGCACTATCCATTGGCATCAAAAAATTGCGAAAAAACGAAAAAAAATTTAAAAATTGAATTCTGGGGGTATTTTGATTTCTGGGGGGTATTTTGGTTTCTGGGGAGTGCATACCCCCAAACCCCCCACGCCCAGGTGTGGTTTCCACTCTAAGTTTATTCCTGTCATTAGTCCACTGCTTCTCAAACAAAGAAAACACACACGTTCCACTGCTGCATTTGATGTAGGTATGGCGAAAATTATGAACACTAAATGTTTTAATGCAACAAAGTTTGAAGTTTTCAGCAAAGTAGCCCATTTTTGATCCACTGGTAAGGCGATGAAATGCCCAGAAGCAGATTTTAAGAGTCCGTTCAATACGCTTGTTTCATCAAACAATGAATCTTGTAAACATAGGTGGGCAGCACCAAAATTCTGGGGGAGGTGGAAAAATTTTCAAAGGTCAAAAAATGGTCTTAAAAGTGGTCGTATGGCGAAAAAACACCATTTTTCGACGTTTCTCATTAAGCACTATCCAATGGCATCAAAAAATCGCTAAAAAAGCAAAAAAAATTTCCAAATTTGAATTCTGGAGGGGTATTTCAACTTCTGGGGGGTGCATACCTCCCCAAACCCCACGCCCATGTGTGCTTTTAAAGCGATATCTGGAGCCAAAAATTCAGCAGCTTGTCAAAATTCTTCATAGTCAACTGGTCGATCTGGTTCCAACAAAATAAGATTATTTCAGCATTTAATTAGAACTTCTTTCCTCCACAACCATGAAAAATTATTACATTTGGGCCAATGCATTTGATGGCCAGCTAAATGGGCTGCAAAAATGGGCCAATTCGAAAAATGCCAATGCATTAAATGGATTATTCTTCCTATCTTACAGTAACAGCTAAATATAGGAGGCGAATACAATGCACAATGCATAACTTGGCTCTCATGGTTTGTAAGGACAAAATAAGGACATTTTTCAAATAAGGACAGGGCTCCAAAAGTAAGGACTGTCCTTATGAAATAAGGACATATGGCAACCCTAGTCGTGGCAGAAGTTAAGGATTCTAATAATGCATCGAGAAAAAGTGTCGTGCGCTTTTTTCCAATTGTAAGCTCGGCTGTCTTATTATCGCATAGCATGCAACGGCTCGAAATTTGGGGTTGGGGTCATCGATCGTCCCTTATCCATACGTGGGCGTGGAGGGGGTATACCCCCGAAGCCCCCCCAGAAACCAAAATACCCCCAGAATTCTATTTTTGAAATTTTTTTGTGTTTTCGCAATTTTATGATGCCAATAGATAGTGCTCGATGAGAAACGTTGAAAAATATTGTTTTTCTGCCATACTACCGTTTTTTGACTTTTGAAAAATCCTGCACTTCCTTCAGATTTTCGTGCTGCTGTGCCTGCCTATGCCGCTATCTCCCTTCAAGGTAAGAAAATTTTTGATCCCTCCTATTTTTGGAAAAAACTGCGTTTTCGGTCAGTTTTACGTGTTTTTTGGCCGAAAACTGGCGGTCATCCTGCCTAAAATGGCCCTTAACCGCCCACCGAAAATTTCGAGCCTTCGCAAAAAAAACATCTAAAAATAGCCAAAAAGCGCAGGTTTTTGACAAAAGTCGAGGAAGGCACTGTTTGTTTTTGCACAAAAACTTTGATTTTTTCTGTACTAAAATTTCGATTTTTTTTTGTGCAATAAAAAATCGGTTAAAACTGCCTGTATGTACTTTGTGTACAAAGTTGTACGAAGATCGCTCCAAAAATCTGTGTATGAGCCTCAAAATCTTTGTCCCGTACAAAAAAACGGTGGGGAGGGTTCAAAATTTTTCTGACTTCGGAAGGATGGGGGCATAGGTGGGCAACACCAAAATTCTGAGGGGTGCAAGATTTTTCAAAGGTCAAAAAGTTGTCTTGAAAATGATGGTACGGCGAAGAAACACCATTTTTCAACGTTCCTCATCGAGCACTATCCATTGGCATAAACAAAATTGCGAAAAAACAGAAATTTTCAAAAATTGTATTCTGGGGGGCATACTCCCAACCCCCCTCCCGCCCACGTGTGGATGGAGGATATTCAACTTGAGATAGAGCGATCCCTGAAGCCACCCCTCCCCTCCCGTTATATGTATCCATATGCGCTACATTTTCAGTTATCATATTAAATATTAGCACGCTTTTCTTATCGCAGATGATGCGGACTCAAATTCTTAAACTCAAGTCTAAATTTGACGCTTTGCGCCAACAAGCGGCCCATAGTCTCACGAAACCCGAACGGTGCAGCGTGTCAACGCAAACGGATCTGACGCCGGAGGACTTTCATTCGTTTGCTATGGGCGACAAGCCCGAATACCGCCAAGCCGAGCCTGAAAATGGAAATGATGTACGGCATTCCGATTCTGAGATAGTTGCGCGAGCTTTAATCGATCGACCAATCAGCGATGGGCCGAAAAACGAATCGACCAATCAGAAGGGCTTAAATCTCGACGGAACGCCATCTTCGATCGATCGACCAATCAGCGATGGGCCAAGAATCGAATCGACCAATCAGAACTTCGAATTTCCAAACACAATGTCGTATGCTATCGATCGACCAATCGGCGACGAGCCGGAGCCAGAAGCGACCAATGGAGAAAGCGAAGAGGAGAAAATCGCTTTGTTGAAGCAATACGCCGTTCGATTGGTGGAAATTTGTGGCGTTTCGGATTTAAGTCGGCGTATTGACGTCACGAATACGGATCAGTTGACCGCAGTTTTGAGTCAACTCGTCGAGAACAACGAAGATCCCGATGATTGATGTATTATTTGTATGAGTAAGCGTTTTAATCAGTTTATTTTATCCAGGCTCGTATCAAGGATACGGCCAAGGGGGAGCAGACCGGACATGCTCAGCATGGGAATTCTGGGGGGCGTGAAATTTTAAAGCGCCCTTTTTTTGGGCCGAAAAGTGGCGGATACGCATCGAAAAAACATCGTTTTCCGCCTTTCCGACGAAGCTTCATCTTTCTAGAGCATAAAAACATTGAAAAATTTCGAACAAATTCAAAAAAGTCGAACAAATTGGACAATATATGGATTAAAACATAAGTATGTATATGGCGCGAAGCGCCGACAATTTGACACTATTGACCAAATAGATAGCCAAAAACGCTTAAATAAGCACTTTGCTCCGGAGTTTCGGGATAAGTTTTGAGAAATCTGTTATTCTTTGGGGACTGAAAAGTATTTATGCGGGGGTGAAACTTTTTCTGGGAGGGTGAAACCCCCTAACCCTACTCCCCTTCCCCCTGATGATGTATGGGGCGGATCCAACATAAATTGATCGATGTCTCGGAAAATTCGTCAAGATAGCTCGTAAAAACCGCTTTTTCCGACGTTTTTCAATATGCTCTATTCAATGAGATCATAACATCTAATCTTTTCGGAAAAAATTTTTTTCATACTTAAAAGTCTATAAAAAATGTCATTTTTTGGTCGCGCTCGAAAAAGATTATGAAAAGAAGATCTGGCGCTAAGCGCTGAAAGTTTGAAGATTTTTACGTCAATTTCATTCAATTTTCCGTATGTATTTTCTTGCATTATCTTACCTTTAAGAATTTTTTCTATTCCCCTTAAATACGGCCCTGATTTTGTCGCTCTATCTACGTATTAACGTGTATCATTACTCAATTATGTGCTTTCATATCTATCAACCAATTTTCGATAAAGCATTGTAACCACTCATGGGCGTGGGGGGTATGCACCCCCTCCCCAAAAGTTGAAATACCATCCCCCAGAAATCAAAATACCCCCCCAGAATTCAAATTTTGAAACTTTTTTGCTTTCTTAGCGATTTTTTGATGCCATTGGATAGTTCTCGATGAGAAACGTCGAAGGTGTTTTTTTTTCGTCCTACGACCACTTTTAAGACCATTTTTGACCTTTGAAAATTTTTTTACCCCCCAGAATTTCGGTGCTGCCCACCTATGATTGTAACCATACGTGGGCAGCAAGAAAATCCTGGGGGTCAAGATTTTTCAAAGGTCAAAAATTGCCTTAAACATGGTGGTATGGCGAAAAAACACCATTTTTCGACATTTCTCATCGAGCACTATCCATTGGCATAAAAAAATTGCGAAAAAAACGAAAAAAATTTTATAAATTGAATTCTGGGGGGTATTTTGGTTTCTCGGGGGATGCATAAGTAACCCCCAAACCCCCCCCCCCCCACGCCCAGGTGTGATTGTAACGTCATTTTAATCTGATAGGTACGCAAACTAGAGATGGGCCGGGATCATAGGTGGGCAGCACCGAAATTCTGGGGGGGTTAAAAAAATTTCTGGGGGGGGGGGTGAAAAAATTTTTAAAGGTCAAAAAATTGTCTTAAAAGTGGTCGTATGGCAAACAAACACCATTTTTCGACGTTTCTCATCAAGCTCTATCCAATGGCATCAAAAAATTGCTGAAAAAGCAAAAAAAAATTTTCTGGGGGGGGGTATTTTGATTTCTGGGGGGGTATTTCAACTTCTGGGGGTGTATACCCCCCCAAACCCCCACGCCCATGTGTGGCCGGGACCATACATGATCTTGGGGGTTTTCACCCCCCGCAAAAAATTTTTCACCCCCTCCAGACTTGACGATTTTTCAAAAGATTCCTAAACTTACCTGAAAATTGGTAGAAAAAGTGTCATTTTAAGGGTTTTTGGCTATCTGTTTGCTCAAAAATCGCCAAATTTTCGGCGTTTCGCGCCATATATTCATGTTTTAGCGATATATTGGTCAATTTATTCGATTTTTTTTGAAATTTTTTCATGATTTCATGCTCTAGAAGGATAGACTATCGTCAGAAACGCCAAAAAACGATGTTTCTTAACGCGTAACGGCCATTTTTGGGCCCAAAAAAGGCACTTTAGGTTTTCACCCCCCCCCCCCAGAATTCCCATACTGTGCATGTATGGCCAGGACCTGCACTCATACACTCATACATGTAACAGGGGGTAGATAGAATAAAAAATTAGTAAATGAATAATAAATGTTAAATTAATTAATTAGATTTATGAAAAATTATGAATTGATTTTTTAAAATTAATTCCAATTTAAGCGAAGAGATATTTGGCAATGTTGTGCTTTCGACTTGCAAACCCCTTGATTTTTTGAGGCAAAACTACTCACTCATTCATTTAAATTTTCTGATTTTCTGGTAGTTCGAAAAAACTTAAGTAATAAAACCTTTTCCTGTCTCAAAAAAATATGTTCGGTATTAGTATGATTTTCAGAATAATTTTAATTCCATTTTGCCATTTTTTTTAAATTTTATTCAATTAATTTTATACTTTATATATATTATTTATTAGTTTTTTAAATTTCACATTCTTATTCAACTTAACTTTCACTGTGTTTGCTATTGAAAATATTACTTAAAAGAAAATGCATGCATTAAGTTGCCTGTGCAAGTTATGCAAAGCATGACTTTTTTTAGACTACGGCGATAGTGCTGACATAATCTCACACGTAAGTGTGAGGTTGGGGGTATGCAACCCCAGAAGGCCGAATACCCTATTCCTTAAAACTGAAATACTTCCCCCCAGAATTCAATTTTTGGTTTTTTTTTATGCCAATGGATAGTTGTCTATGAGAAACGTTGAAATATGCCGTTTTTTCGCCAGATTATTAGACTATTTTTTAACCTTTAAAATCTCTACACTCCACCCCAGATATTTTGTGCTGCCCACACCTGGGCGTGGGTGGTATGCAACCCCCCCCCCGAGAAGCTAAAATACCCCTTCCCGCCAAGAAATCAAAATACCCCCCAGAATTCAATTTTTGAAAATTTTTTCAGTTTTTTTCTCAATTGTTTGATGCCAATGGATAGTGCTTGACGAGAAACGTCGAAAAATGGTGGTTTTACGCCATACCACCATTTTTAAGGTCATTTTTTGACCTTCGAAAAATCATGCACACCCCCCTCCCCCAGAATTTTCTTGCTGCCCACGTATGGTGCTGTCCGCGTATGCATTTACTATTGAAGTGGCTTTTATTGATTACCCGGAACGAAACGACAATCTAAGCTTCATTTGCACGTAAATCATTTAATTTCATCAAAGAAGTAAACGCTGATTTGTATAATTATAGTAAAAATTAATTTTATCCTATTTTCACTAGTTTCTTCGTTTTTCACAGGCCTCGGGGTCGCCGTGGCCTGGCTTATCTCTAGTACATACGCAATACGTATGTTGCAGTCACTGATATATTTTAGAGGTAAATAACATCGTTATTGTCTATCTTTTATTGAATAAAAAGGCTTCCAGATGATTATTGTTCCTATAGGTAGGTAAGCCAATCGGCGTAAGGCCTTTCATCCGCTTGGCTATCATCTATTGCACGTTATTTTCCTCAAAAACCACGTGCATTGGCTTGGCACCCACACATGGGCGTGGGGGTTTGGGGGGGGGGGTATGCACCCCCCAGAAGTTGAAATACCCCCCCCAGAATTCAAATTTTGAAATTTTTTCTGCTTTTTTGGCAATTTTTGATGCCATTGGATAGTTCTCGATGAGAAACGTCGAAAAATGGTGTTTTTTTTTCGCCATAGGACCACTTTTAAGACCATTTTTTACTTTGAAAATTTTTTCACCCCCCCTTAGAATTTCGGTGCTGCCACCTATGCTCGGCACTCTGCGTTAGCTTGGCTTTTAGTAGCTGCTACAGCCTAATCGGCTGCCTCGGACATGAAGAATACCTACATATACAACGCGCGAACTGGATCTTGAATTAAGTCTCATATGGACGGTTTGTAAATGTAGAGCCGCCCTATGTCTTCAAAGAATCGGCATAGGACGGATACATTACCTTCGAGATTTACCTAGGTACGTAGGTACTTAAGTCTACGCTTAGTGCTGGCCCCGATCGCGCGGCTCTGGATGGCTTTCGATCTTTGGACCCTTAGAGACCTTACGGCTTCGATCCCCTCAGCCCTAATATTGCTGGCTGCTTCTTGTCGGGTGATCTCAGCAGCTACGCCCTAAGACCTAAAGCTACCCACCTAGGCTCGGTATTTGCCGCGGAGGTCAGTTGACCTATCTCAAGCTCAAGTTGTTTATTTAACTTATTTTCAATCAGTGCCTGGTTCGAAATGTTTTTGGTTCCTAATATGTGTAGCACGCTGAACAATGAAAACAACAACAACGAGCTCTACGCTGATCAATCATCCTTAAAGATTAAATAATAATTTTGATCAATTTTTGGCTTGAGAAATAAATTATGATTTCCAAATAAAATAAAATATCATACGAAATTTACCTATCAGTCCACTAAGATGGGTGGAAGTCCTCGACGTGGGTGTGGCCGACCTAACCCTCGGTATAACCAAACACCACTGGGTAGGTTTTCTATATTTTAATTCGACGAAGAATTCACGGCCTATAGCCGGACAACAATCATAAAGCAAAAGAAAACGAAAACGTACGGACTATACAAGCGTACGACTGGCAAACGAAAAAGCAAAACGCCAGACTAAACTACAACGTTAAGTACATTGGCCTCAAGGACCGTTACAGTAAATTAAACAAAGATCAATTTAACGTAATACTGATAAACTTTTATCTCAGATCGAATGTTCTCGATTGCACAAGCGGTATGCATGAAACAATTACTATTATCATACACTTAACTCTATGCTACCGGACAAGTATCTAGATGTTTTTTATTATTGAAAATTTGGGGAACTAATGGGAAGACCGAAGGCATAGCCCACAGTGCACTATCATAGATAGCTACTAGTATTGGCTATGTGGTGGCTATCGCGAACTGCTAAGGCAGGTTCGCCTACCGTGTAACTCTCGCAGTTACAGGTTTAGAGCGTAAAAAATGAGAGAATGGCGGCCGCACGCCCCCACTCAACTTTTCTGACGAAGCGTCTAGGACTGCACTCACCAGGTGCATGTAGAAAACATAGCTACCGTGATAATTTTTTCTTTATTTTGCTTATTTCTTCTCAAAAGTGATCTTTAAAAAAGCTTAATACTTATCTCTTGCTGAGGCTTGGTGAGTGCGAAAGAAGCCAGCAATGAATACTTATTTACTATCTTACCCACCAAAAAAATTCTACGGCCTATAAAGGTGAATGCTATAATTCTGTTCTCCCATGTAGAGCACCTCGAATTGAGGATATGTTTGCTAAGTCCTATTACGACACATTAAAATTCCAAAACGCTTTTGATTTATGCGGTTAAAATTAGAAAGATCGCAATGTCGAATGAAACAGACAGTTCTCGCCGAAAAATCTAAAAAGATGGTAAGCATAGGAAATTCTATGTTTTCGGCAGTTTAACCGAACTACGATGTGAAATGGGTGTTTGAGAGCGTCACCGCGAAAAATGCATTTACTGAATTTAAAACGCAAAATACCAGGCACGAAAGAGTGTAAAAGTGATATTTACAATGAAAATTCGAATCGCCCAAGCAATGCTACTGCGCGAGCGAAAACCAGTAAATGAAGCGCAGATAAATCGTGAATACAAATGTTGTTTGGCAAAAGAAAACGTTAATTCATGCATTCGACTTCCGTTTGGCCTTCGCACGTTGTTGATTTTGCAACGTTAGTTGCTGAGGTTGCACGTGTCGGCTTACAGTGGACCTTCCGTCGAAAAATTTCGTTTGAAACAAAACATTAGCATTTGTGAACATGCCTTCTTTCAACGAGACGACGATGAACTACAAAGCCAGGTGCAATAATACGAATCAATTTCGCATTTTTACCGCAGTGATACGCAAATAAAAGGGGCATACATGCACAAGGACAAAAGTTCTAGGGTTGGTAAACATACCTGGGCATGGGGGTATGCACCACACCTGGGCGTGGGGGTATGCACCCCCAGAATTCAATTTTTGAAATTTTTTTTCGTTTTTTTCGCAATTTTCGATGCCAATGGATAGTGCTTGATGAGAAACGTCGAAAAATGGTTTTTTTCGCCATACCACCATTTTTAAGGCCATTTTTTGACCTTCAAAAAATCTTGCACCCCCTCCCAGAATTTTCCTTCTGCCCACGTATGGTATGCACCCCCAGAACTCAATTTTTGAAAATTTTTTTTTGTTTTTTTTCGCAATTTTTTGATGCCAATGGAATGTGCTGATGAGAAACGTTGAAAAATGGTGTTTTTTTCGCCATACCACTATTTTTGAGGCCATTTTTTGACCTTTGAGAAATCTCGCACCCCCCCCAGAATTTTGGTGCCGCCCACCTATGGTGGTGGACCGGGTTTCCTTGGCAGTGGGAAGGGGATGGGGTAAATGAGTCATTTTTTACCTATTTAATGCCTAATTTTGTCAAATTTTGATACTTAATTCGTTTTATTTCATTCTTCATGAATATTTGTGGTTGAATTTGCATGAAAACAATAACGATAGGGCGATGAAATGATCTGCAACAAAATCATGGAAGAAAATTGTCTGGATGAATTGATTGGACAGTCGACTGCCCGAATAATAAGTATAAAATACCTGAAACTATACTGTTAAACGTCATTAAAGCTTTTTCGTGGTTCGAGCAACAGGTTCGGTCCCAAAATATGCTGAGGGGTATGCCTGCCAAAAATTCTGGTAGGGGGATACCCCATACCTCCAGTGTGTAAATCTATGCGAAAAGGGGGATGGGCGACATCTCCAACCATGCTCAGTCGTCTCCCATCTCCGAGAGTTAGAAATTTTTTGTGTCCCTCCATTTTTAGGCAAAATTTTGCGTTTTTTTCCATTTTTATGAACTTTTCTGTTATTATTGGCTGAAAATTGAAGGTTGTAACCATACCTGGGCGTGGGGGGTTCGGGGGTATGCACCCTCCCCCAGAAACCAAAATACCCCCCCCCCCCATAAATCAAAATACCCCCAGAATTCAATTTTTGAAAATTTTTTTCGTTTTTTTCGCAATTTTTTGATGCCAATGGATAGTGCTTGATGAGAAACGTCGAAAAATGGTGTTTTTATCGCCATACCACCATTTTTAAGGCCATTTTTCGAGCTTCAAAAAAATCTTGCACACCCCCCCCCACAATTTTCTTGCTGCCCACGTACCATAGATGCGACAGCACGGCCGATCTGGAAGGGGGAAGAGTCACCAGATCTGGGGGCAGGGATCAAAAATGAAGCTCTTTTGTGCCAATATGACCTCAAAACTAGTGCAGATACCGAAATAGCTTATCATTACGTTAATCCACAATTTCTGATCAATTGCAATTATTTTTCGAGAAAACTTTCCATTTCCTTCGATTCAATGTCTTCGTTCTGCCTGCTTTCCCTAGAAAATTTTTTTTGTTTTTACATTCTGGGGGGTTCTGGCTAGCCCAACCCCATACATATACCAGGGGGTTGGCGGAGGTCCCACACTCATGGAATTCATCAAAAAATTTCTGACCCACCGATTTCTGGCGATGACTTACGTTATTTTGGCGATTTTCAGGCGTTTCTTGCCGTTTTTGGCCAAAAAATGCTAGTCCCGTCCACACCTGGGCGTGGGGGTAAGCACCCCCCAGAAACCAAAATACTCCCCCAGAATTCAATTTTTGAAATTTTTTCGTTTTTTTCGCAATTTTTTGATGCCAATGGATAGTGCTTGATGAGAAACGTCGAAAAATGGTGTTTTTATCGCCATACTACCTTTTTTAAGGCCATTTTTTGACCTTCAAAAAATCTTGCACCCCCCCAGAATTTTCTTGCTGCCCACGTATGTTCCCGTCCCGTAAGTAAACTCCCCAAATAAAAATTTGAGCTTTCATATGTATATCAACCCCACATGCAACTAAATTGCACTTATTTGTAGACAGACAAAAGTAATGACGTCTTTGAGCTTTTCTTAGCGAGCTAAACACATTGAAAAAGAATACAAAAAGTTCATCAGATTTATTATGATTTTAATTGTCTTCAAAAAGTATGACGTATAAAAGGGCTACACAATTGATTTTTTCGAAATTTTATCCAAGCTCGACCCTGCTGACAAATTATTTCACTTTGCTCAATTCTGGTACATTTCAGAGAAAACTGATATCGAAAAAATGATTCTTCAAGGAGCGACAGAAAAATTTGACATATTCACCACACCTGGGCGTGGGGGGTTTGGGGGGTATGCACCACAACCTGGGCGTGGGGGGTTTGGGGGTATGCATCCCCCCAGAAACCAAAATACCCCCCCCAGAAATCAAAATACCCCCCCCCCCCAGAATTCGATTTTTGAAAATTTTTTCCGTTTTTTTTCGCAATTTTTTGATGCCAATGGATAGTGCTTGATGAGGAACGTCGACAAATGGTGTTTTTATCGCCATACCACCATTTTTAAGGCCATTTTTTGACCTTCAAAAAAATCTTGCATCCCCCCAGAATTTTCTTGCTGCCCACGTATGGTATGCACCCCCCAGAAAACCAAAATACCCCCTACCCCCCAGAAATCAAAATACCCCCCCCCCCCAGAATTCATTTTTGAAAATTTTTTTCGCTTTTTTTCGCAAATTGTTGATTCCAATGGATAGTGCTTGATGTTTTTATCACCATACCACCGTTTTTAAGGCCATTTTTTAACCTTCAAAAAATCTTGCACCCCCTCCCCCAAAAATTCTTGCTGCCCACGTATGATTTTCACTATGCTACACAAATTTGGGCTGTTTGGAAGACATACATTACGCAAAAACAGTGAATTCGGCCCGAAGCGCCCGAAAATTTTGGGTCCATCAGCTCAAAAGTGTGCTAAAATCTATTCTGACAGTTTTTCAAATATGCTACAAGAATTTTTTGATTTTTTCCCTCCGGGAAGCTTTTGTAGGAAATAGTCGTACTTTCAAAATGTGGGGGACTGGTCCTCCTATCCTACCACAGCTACGTGCCAGCCAGATGGTAACACGAAAATTTTTTCCTCTTATTTTCGTAATTTGTTGAATTGAAAACAGACAGCATATGGATGCGTGGAGTGTGGGGTGTCACCCACCATAGGTGGGCGACACCAAAATTCTGGGGAGTGCAAGATTTTTAAACAACAAAAAATGGCCTTGAAAATTGATATGGCGAAGAAAGACCACTTTTCAACGTTTCTCATCGAGCAATCTCCATTGGCATCAGAAAATTGCGAAAAAATTTAAAAATTGAATTCTAGGGGAGGGGTATTTTGCTTTCTGGGGAGGAGGGGGTATTCGGCCTTCTGGGGGGTGTGCACACCCCCAAGCCCACGTGTGATGATGTGCATCTACATGGTCCAGACCACACCTGGGCGTGGGGGGCTATGCACCCCATCCAGAAACCAAAATACACCCACCAGAATTCAATTTTTTGAAAATTTTTTTATGTTTTTTCGCAATTTTTTGATGCCAATGGATAGTGCTTGATGAGAAACGTCGAAAAATGGTGTTTTTATCGCCATACCACCATTTTAAAGGCCATTTTTTTCCTTCAGAAAATCTTGCACCCCCCCCAGAACTTTCTTGCTGCCCACGTATGGTCCAGACCACATAAGCGCATAGGATATCCTAGTTCGAAGGCCTGGCTGAACCATAGATGCACAATGTGGCCGATGTTCGTCAGTTAGCGAGCTTTTTTGTTCAAAATAACCCCAAAAACTAGTATAAATGCTAGAGTAGCGTTCAAACTATGTTAATCCACAGTTTTTGGACAATATCAAACACGTTTGCAGGAAATTTTTGTTTTTCATCCATTTTTGGCCTTTACTTGCCTGATTTTCTCCGTAAAATTTTTCCAAAGTTGGTTATCCACCATCCCCAAAGCCAAAAAAATTTGTTCACTTCCGTTTTGTGAAAAAAGTTGATTTTTTGACTGTTTTTAGCCGAAATTCGAGGTAACTAACCCCCCCCCTCTCAAAATGGCTGGGAAGACCCCGCCAGAAATTTCCCGAGCGGTTGCACGCTTACATATATACCCCCACGTGCATGTCTGGAACCCCAGAATTGAATTTTTAGAAAAGTTTTCCGCGATTTGATACCCAATGGATAGAGATCGACGAGAAAGGCAGAAAATAGTGTTTTTGCCCCCAACATCAATTTTTTTGACTCTTCTTGTCCTAAAAGTTATGGATCCGTAAAATTTCGGCGTGGCCCATGCCCCCGTGTCCACGTGAGGCGATAAGTAAACGCGTATGCACTTTAATCGGCTTTTTGCGAATGGGCGAAAAATGGGTCCTACCAAATGGTACAACAATTTAAACATTTAATGCACTGCGAAATTAAAAATTAGAAAATAATGAATATTTAAGTGAGTAAATATGTATGAAGGTTAGTGATCGACCGGAGCGGCAAAAATGGCCGGAGCCGGATTGAACCATGCTTGCTTCGGCCGAAGCCGGAGAAATATAATTTTATACGTGCGGATAGATAGGACATCTTTGTGACCAAGACCTAGACCATAGTGCACATGCATCTTAACTGCATATCAGCTAGTTAGTTATATGAAATACAGGGCGGATTTAAGGGGGACAGCGGGGGAGCGGCCGCCCCTCCCATTGGCCAAAATATTTGGCGAGATAAAGAATGCAGGGGCGGATTTAAGGGGAGGGCGGGAGGTGGCCGCTAACTTCAGCTTGGCCAAAAATATTTGGCGAGATAAATAGATATGCAATTTGCAATGATTTTTGGCCGTCAGAGACCATAATTTCTCAAAATTTTTCTGGCGCTATGCGTCGGATATGTGCCTATTAATGAGATTTATTTACTTTCTTGGTGACCTGGAAGCCATTATCTGTTCATGTAGGTTACAAAACAATTTTTACAGCAGAAACAGCTATTTTTGCATAGTTTTCTTCTATTTTCGATTAAAAATTTCGATGTTTCGCATCAAATGCTATAAATACAAGAAATCTAGCAGTAAATCATGCTTCTAGACACGATTTTTTTGAATTCGGCAAAAATTTTTCCCGATGTACAAAGATTTTTCGGGACCGTCTTTGTACATGTACAAAGATTTCTGGGATGACAGAAATTGCAAAAAAGGTCTGTCATTCGCATCAAGCAATAAATCATGTTTCTTGACATCTATCCGCTTTGATTTCACAAATTTTCCGGCGCTTCGCGTCGGGTTTTTGTTGGAGTCAAAATTTTAAAATTTTAAGAAAGAATATTGCGTCAAAAGTGATTTTATGTGAAAGTATACGATGTAAAACACTGAAAAAACGCTATGTCGCGCTTTGAGGGCAAATTTATGGACCTATTTTTGGCTATTTTTGGAAAAGTAGGGATACCGCCCCCTTAGGAAAATTCTAGATCCGAAACTGGTAAAATAGACTACATTCAACAAAATTTTATCCAATGCTTTTATTAAGAAAAAAAGCTGTCGTCTCCTTAGTTTGCCTGCCCTAAATAAAGCGTCAATAGGCAATATTTGATGTTAAAGCATGATTGTGTGTGACCGTATATACATAGATACTTTACATACTATATTATCTTCAGTGAACCGCGAATATGACGTACAGGACAGCAACATTACCTGGAAAATCAGTATAGCATGTGCAGTGCAGGCCAGACTGCATCTTATGCTACCCTATGACTTCCAGTGTTAACAGGAATTTACTGCAGCCATTTTCACAATTTTTGGTTCCATTTTCATTTTCGTTTTTTCCTAAAAGTAAATATTTTACGATTATGGTGGTGATAGACACTTTATTTGGTGTTATTTCCTTTTCTGCCATTACATTGCGCTGTGACTAAATTTAATAAGCATAATGTCAGCAATTAGTACGTTCGGTCACTCACTATGCAAGAACGAAAAAAATTCTCCGGCCTCCGGCCGATTTTTGGATGTCCTCCGGCCGGAGCACCGGAGTGGAAAAAGTGGCCGGATTTGCCGGAGGTCGGAGCCGGATCTCCGGTCGATCACTAATTAGGTACACATAATGAAACAGCGCAAATATGGAATCGAATTTATTAATGTAATTTATAAATTTATTCCAATTTATTGCATTTCAATCGAATTTTTTATTCACTGACCTGCGAATCTTTAAAGTGAGTTTTTAACATGTGGCCAATATTTTGCGTGTGCGACACGTCTAGCGCCGCATCGACTTCGTCCAGAATGTAAATAGGCGCTGGTTTAAACAACAGCATCGCCAAAATAAGGGACAGAGCCACGAGAGATCTAAATTACGGCTTATAATCATAGGTGGACGCCACCAAAGTTCTGGGGGGGCAAGATTTTTTCGAAGGTAAAAAAATGGCCTTAAAAATGATATTATATTACGGCGAAAAAACAGCATTTTTCAACGTTTCTCATCAAGCACTATCCATTGGCCTAAAAAATTGCGAAAAAAAACAAAAAAAATTTCAGAAATTGAATTCTGGGGGTATTCTGATTTCTGGGGGTGCATACCCCCAACCCCCACGCCCAGGTATGCTTATAATGAATCAGTACAATACCTTATAATGGATAATACATAATTCCTTAACCCAGGGCAGTATTTAACGAGGGCAGGAGCGCCCTCTTAGCCGAAAAAAATTTTTGAAAGGTGAGATACTGCATGAGAAGGTAAAAAATTGCATGTCTTTGACGTAAAATCTTCAAATTTTTGCCGCTTCGCGCCACATGTGAAGTATTTCCAATAATTTTGGCTCACACGCGACCAAAAACGACACGTTCTATGCATTATGAGTAAGGAAAAAACTCTTATAATAAGTTTGAATTTTTTATGATCCTGATGAAAAGAGCAAATTAAAAAATTGTCGAAAATGCGATTTTTCCGAGCTATCCCAAGGAATTTAGTAGATATAGACCAATTTAAATTGGGCTCGCCCCCCCCCCCATAGCCGAATTCTGGACACGGGCCTCCGCCGTAAGCTATATTGAATATAATAAATACGATATACAAAAAACTTAATAATGCATATTTAAACGCGCAGTACACTATAGGTAGCATACAACAGCGTGGGATAGGGGTCTGCCGAGTACCTGAATCCGGACTCTAATGATCGGGTACCCCACCAAAATTTTGTACCCGGACCCGACTTCAAGAGCTATCGGGTCCAGGTCCAACCTGCAATTTCCTTTTCATTCCCAGAATTCGCAATTTTCTTAATAATGTATATATAGCAAATATGCTGTTTCAATCGTTTTTAGCTTTCAACAAGCTCAAAAGTGTCAAATTTTCGGCCGTTTGACTATATTTGTTCTCAATTTTTTCAATTATTTTCCTCAATTTTTCGAAATATATCTATATTCTTTGACGCTTTACAATCCACCATTTTTAAGCCATAAAAAATAATTTTCCCGTCTTACCCCCATACATAATTCTCAGTGCGGCGCATGTCTGCATAGAACACCAAGATTTTGAGCATAAAAGGATAAAATGGCCGAACTTTTTTGAGTTCGATACAGATTTCATTCATGTTTTGCTTACCTTCAAAAAGCTACAAAATTGATTGAAAAGCGAGAAAAATGTAAAAATTTAGGCGCTTCGCGCCGGATTTTTATAGTACGTACGTTTTTTGCATTGTTTGTCCTCAGAAAGGTCGCAAAAGTGAGTTAAAAAGTGTGAAACTGACAAACAATTTCGACGAATCACTTAATTTTTTTATACATGATTCATCATCAAAAGTTATAGCAGAGATCCAGAAACGCAAAATACATCAAAAAAAGTTTTCGCCACGTAAAGTCGCACATGTACGCATTGGATAAATTTTCTCAATTTTAGCGATTCCCCTAGAAATATACTCGTAATCCAGCATGCATTCAGGATTTTATTTAAGGGAGGCTAAAATTTTGAGGACAGATATCTCAAGAACCATTGGGAGATGGGCAAAAATAAAAACATTTTGAAGCGTAACTCGACATGTTCTATGTAATGATGAAGAAAAATTTCAAAAATTTCCTTTTCATTTCATACTCCTGTTACACAAATCTATTTCTTAAATAATCTACACAACTGATTTCTAATCATTCAATCGACAAATAATTTACTAGCTTCTGTCTTTTAATTTAATCTTTGTGATTTACAAAAAGAATGAATACAGAAAATGAATAATTCGGCTCGAAGCGCCGAAAAATTCGACATGTTCTACATGTCTAAGTCAAATTTGAGCAGTTTTGGGCGGGCTAGAAGACAAAAACTATAGACAAAAATAAACCCGGCGCAAAGCGCCGGGAATTTCGAGTTAACTAGCTGGAAAGTACGCTAAAAACCTGTATTGGGTGGTGTTTTAGACCTATTTCGAAAATTTTTTCCCTTTGGGTAACCCTTGTGTTTCAAAATAGTTTTATTTACGGGGAGGGGGCGGCACCCCCCCCCCACTTCCCCTGACTAAGGGCCAGCTTGGATGGATACTGGACTGCATTACACAATTAACTCAAACTCGTGCATTCATTGCACTGTGTAGGAGTAATATGTACACTAATATACGTATGTATATAACTCATGCAACATCTATATCATAATATCATATGCTGAGGCACGTAGCTGGTCGTTCTATTTTGGGGGGACCAACACCAATTTGGGGGGGGGGTCGTCCGGGTGCAAAAAGATCAAAAATAGCACAAAATAACGATTAAAAGGTCCTTTTTTTCTGAATTTTAGGGGGTCCTGGACCCCCATTCCCCCCAGAGCTGCGTGCCTGCACATGCTATACATTGGACCCGGCCCCGAACCTGATCGGGTCCAGCTTTTTTGGCCCGAATACGGACCCGACTTTCTTGAAATTTAGGACCCGGACCCAAATTTCTGAAAAAAGTTGACCTGGCACACCCCTAAAGCATACATACATAAATGGACAATTCAAGATTAAAAAATAACGAAAAACGAAAAATATCATAAATTTAATTCTTGCTGTCTTCACGATTCTGCATAGGACCCCCACGCCCAAATGTGTTAGAGAGGTCGCGTCAGGTGCGCACGTGTCGGTTAGGGCGCGAAGACTCACCTGAGAAGAGAGAAATTTTTCTGGGAAAACAAGGCTAAATGAATGTCTCAAATGGACGAAAAAAAGGAAACCAAAGTAATATTTCATGCAAAAGTGTTTGAAAGTCAACCGTAAATTGTGGGTTAACATGGTTTTAGTGCTATTTGAATTTTTTTAACTTAAAATTTTTTAACTTCAATTTTATTCCATTTCATCTACTTTAAGTATTTCCACTATTTCGAATATTTTAATCTTTAGTATAACATAATTTTAAGGCCACACCGGATCAATAAAGCTCCGTCTTAGTAGAATTTGAATTCAAATTTAGCGGATCTTCGAAAAAGTAGTGAAACCGTTATAATTCTATTCTTGAAGTTGATTGGTGTTTTTGCAATTTTGAGATAGAAGTTTATTTTTCGAAAATTGTTTCCACCTTTGAACATTTTCAAACCTCCAGAAATTTGACGCGGCTCATTCAGTGGCGGATCTAGGATTTTCGTAAGGGGAAAGGCGGTAACCCAACTTTACCAAAAACAGTCAAAAATAGGTCAAAAAATATACCCTTCACGTCACGGTTTTTTTGTATTAGGCAAAGATTTTTCGCGATATACAAAGACTTTTTGGGGACCGTCTTTGTACATGTACAAAGATTTTTGGAAGACAAAAACTGCAAAAAAGGTTCTAAATTCGCAAAAATTCTCGGATTTTGAAAGAAAAAAATGCCAAATTTTTTGGAGACAATTATTACTGCTTTTTGCCCTCAGAAACCTAGACATTGCTAAAATATATAACCAAAGGTCGAACAACTCTGTTTTTAACTGACTTCTAATTGTTTGTGACTGGTTCATATCTAAAGAAAGTGTATTTTTGGCCTATTGGCAGTCACATAAAAAAACACTGCATAGAAAAAACACTGAACACTGCATAGCATGTGGATGTAGACCAGATTTCGAGCATACATCAATACTCGCAGAAGAAAGCAATGGGTTGGGTACCGTAGGAAAATACGTGAGACCCTGGAGATGGAGAGAGTATTGAGATCAGTTGTATATGGAATAGAGCCCTATTGAGGAATATACACCATGTGGAGAGGCCCCTGGCCCCAGACTAAAAACATTATTGTTACTTTAAAAGGACTGAACAATATTATACAACAGGCCCAGTGAAGCTCAGTTGGTAATACCGCAAACTTTAGAAATAAATGATACTTAGCTGGTAAGGTCAATTCCTGGTGCCCACCACAACTTCTTATATTCTGTAAGAGCCTGACGACGACGGTAGGTATAACTGTCGAAACGTTGCGTATTATTCTTAACATTGTATTGTACCTACGGGCTTGAATAAAGCATTATTATTCGTTTTTATGTGACTGCCAATAGGCCAAAAATACACTTTCTTTAAACTCTGTTTTCGCCACACTAAAATCGCTACTGTACCATATTATAGTACCCAAAAATTTGTGTGTACGAAATGTACAAAGACTTTTAGGGACCATCAAGGTACATGTACAAACGGACCTTGTACAAAAAACACTGCTTCACGTGCAAAATGGCGTTTTTTCGACGTTTTACGTTAATTTTATTTAAAATCGCTTTTGGCGCAACATTTTTTCGAAGAATTCTTCAATTTTCGATAATTTTAATGAAAAATCATTAAATTTTTTTTGAACTTAGCGCAAATTTGGAAAATTTATGAAATTAAGGCGGAAAAGCGTTTAAACAGCTTGAATTTCCGCTCAATTTCCCGTTTTTCTAGCAAATGACGCGGATGGTCAGAATTTTTAGGCTATGCTTGAAAATAGATGAAAATTATGATGAAATAGCAGTTTCTGCTCATGAAATCCTTTAAAAAACTATTCATTGAGCAAAACTAATGCTTCCAAGCCGAAGAGAAAGTAAGAAATATAATTAGTATGTATTATCCGGCGCGACGTGCCAGAAAAATTTGTGAAATTATGTTCTTTTACGGCCAAAAATCATTGCAAAATTACACAGGTATCCATTCTTTATTTCGGCAACTTTGTTGGGCCAATGATGGGGGCGTCCTCGTTAAATCCGCCCCTAAGCTCTTACATAAGTGTTAAGCACTGAGGTACGCGAGTTCTCTTCCGCCTCCACGCTAAAATGTGGTATTTTTCATACATACGTAGGCAAGGCTAAAATTCTGGAATCTCGGGAATACGGAAATTTTAAAATATGAAAAAGAGCTATAAAATTCATGATAAATACAAAAAACTGCCGCTCTTCCGCATTTCTCATAGAGTTCTATCGGCTGGTATTTAAGAGTCAATTTCTGTAAGGTTCACCCCGGCGGCAGAAAGTCAAAATTTACATATGTTGTACAGTTTGTTTTGCACAAAACGCGTTTTCCGCTTTGAACATTAAGCTCAAAGCTTGAAAAATTGGCACTTTTTGTCAGAAATGACTATATTTACTTTTATGACCATAACTTCCTAACGCTTCAATATATCTGAGTCAACTTTTCTTTAAATGAAAGACGAAGCTTTGTGATGCATATTTACACTTCAATTATTGTCATAAACTCGACGGATTCATGAATTATATTTGACTGAAAGTGAAAAATTCAGATTATTTTCACTGAAAAATTTCCAAATTTTGTTCCATATCTCCTATATTAGATGTGAGTGATTCTTAAAATTCCAGTATGATGTGGCATTTCGCCTTAGTGTGTATTTGGCAAAAAATTTAAAAAAATTAAAGTAAAACTTTTAGAGCAATGAGTCTTAAATGCAAGTCAACTTAATGCGAGTTTGACCAAGCGTTCATGCCCAAAACTTCTCTCCTTTTGTCTTACATCATACACACCAGCTGATAAAAAGTCTAAAAATTTCAGAGTCATCATCCACTTAGGCTCTTGATCTAATTGGCAGAAGAATTGAAAAGGATAATAAAACGAAAACTTACATAAAAAAGGTAAGAAAAAGGAAAAAAACGTAGAAGAGGAAAGAGAAGAAAAATCGAAATATCATAAATAGACGAGGTCATCAAAGAGGAAGTAGGTTGCTACAGTTTCGTGCCTTTAATCCTCTGACTGTCACTGGAACCCTAGCAGCACCAGTCTAGGCGGCTAGACTGCCTCTCATCGTTAAAAAAGGGAAAAAGTAATTAATTGAATAAATAAATAAACGAATTAACATTATAGATACTATAAATATTATGATATATAAAAAAGAAACATTAATAGAGAATATATAAATAATTAAAAATAAATGGAATAATAAATAATAAGAACATTGTAAACCTACACGTGAAATACTGCCGTAACTGGCCTGTTCAATCACGTGAGGAAACACAATGAGTAAATAGATAGCGAGAGCAAGACAGGAATAGAAAATCTACATCGATGTGCCCGAATACTATCAATACATATAATAATAGTTATAACATCAATAACAAAAACAATATTCTAAAAGAAAGAAAATAAATAAATAAAATAAATAAAAATCATTGTAAACCTACACATGAAATACTGCCGTACCTGGCCTGTTAAATCATGTGAGGAAATACAATGAGTAAACAAAAAGCGTAAGCTAAGGCAGAAAAAAATTAAAAAAAAAATGTGGAGATTGACGTGGGAACATGCCGACGCAACTACATACTCATCTGATTAGCGTACTTCTAATGAAAACCGAAGCTACTTACTAATACGAATGTCTTATATGACTGATTATTAGCACATGAAATAGTTCTTTTCTTACTCATATCTCCTATGTACATTAGACATGGGACATTCTCAAAATTCTAATATAATGTGACATTTTGCCTTTCTATTTTATTAGCAAAAAATTGCTAAAATCAATGAACCACTCTCTGAGTTATGACTCTTGACATAAATACTTCCATGAAAATTATTGGATTATTCACACAAAAATCTTTCTTTTTATGCTTATAGCTCCCACGCCGGTCATTGTCAGAATCTTACTGTATAGCGATAAGCTACCTTTATATATTGCTGACGAAAAAGAATGAATCGCTGTTCCGCTTTTTGAGGAATTGATGAAGGACTACAGTAAATGCAAGATATGTAGGTACATACATTATACATATACTTTAGTGCATGGGAAACCCCAAACGGTCTTGAAGTCTAAAAAAATTTATACCTTGCGCTTCTATGTGCCATTTCAAAAACCATTTTATTAAAGTAACTAGATTGACTGTAATAAAACCCTGCTGCGCAGTGACTGTTTTGATGTATGATTCCATCGTAGTAATTTGTTTTTCACAGCTACATTATTGTTCATATTATGTCTTCATAGCTCATGATTTAGAGATTTTTTCTACAAAAACTTCCACTGACACCATATATGGCTCAGTAATGCAAATCAAGATTAAGCATGTACATCCATATATTTGTCATTGTTTAACTGACTTCTCACATGTGTTCACTGTTTCGATCCCTAAACACAACCTGAATTATGTATGTACATATGTCCGAGTTTGCTAGGTTTGCGCTTCTCGAGACCTGCATCTCAAAAAATATTTACTTACATGTATGGTCAGTCTGTAAGCTTGAAATGTAGTATTCATAAATTACCATCTTTCTTCACTTTAGACAATTTTGATTTCATTACTAATTTTGACCTTATGATGATAAATTCAGTAAAACTGACATTAAGCCATACGGTTGCAAGCTGAAAATTTAGTCAATTTTGGATAATCAAACTCAGATAAAATTGGGTTATCTCTTATACCTCCACACCAAAAAAGGCCACTGCCACACTGCAGTAACATTTTTAAAATGTACCAATGACTGGCGTGGGAGCTATTAAACAAAAAGATTTTTGTGTGAATAATACAATAATCCTCATGGAAGTATTTATGTCAAGAGCCGTAACTCAAAAGGTGGTTCCTTGGTTATCGCAATTTTTTACTAGTACAATAGAAAGGCAAAATGTCTAATTATGTTAGAAATTTGAGAATGTCCCATGTCTAATGCAGGAGTTATGAGTAAGAAGAGAACAATTTTATGTGCTGATAATCAGTCATTTCTACATAACTTGCACTTATGACTTTTACATTCTTCTGCCAATCAAATCAAGAGACTAAGTGGATGGTTACTCTAAAATTTTTAGACTTTCTATCAGCTGGTGTGTGAGATATAACACAAAGGAGAGAACTTTTGGGCATGAACGCTTGGTCAAACTCGCATTAAGTTGACTTGCATGAAGACTCATTGCTCAAAAAGTGGTCCTTTAATTTTTTTATTTTTTGTCATACGCACACTAAGGCAAAATGCCACATCATGCTGAAATTTTAAGGATCACTCGCATCTAGTATAGGAGATATAGAACAAAATTTGAAATTTTTCACTGAAAATAATCTGACTTTTTCACGTTCAGTCAAATGTAATTTCTTAACCCGTCATGTATATGACAATAATTAAAGTTTAAATATGCAGCACAAAGCTTCCTCTTTTATTTAAAAAAATTTACTCGGATATATTGAATCGTTAAAAAGTTATAGTCATAAGAGTAAATGCAGTCATTTTTGAGAAAATGTGCTAATTTTTCAACCTTTGAGCTTGATGTTCCAAGCGAAAAAGGTGTTTTGTGCAAAACGCTTTATGCCATGTTGTTCAGCATTAAAAAATGTACAAAATATGTTAAAATGAGGGTGAGTTAAATTTTCATTTTCCGTCCTTATCACAAGGCCAGGGTGATTCTTACAGAAATTGACTCTTAAAAGCGCTAAAAAAATTAAAAAAGAATTGTAACGGACAAACTGACCTTTGACCTCCGGATAAATCCGACAGAGAATCTTTCCATACGTTCCCAAATGCAACGCGCACTTCGAGCCCGTCGAGTACGGTTTGACCCAGCGGAGGTTCTAGTTTAGCCATGGAATTTGGAAGTAAGGTAGAAAATATGGATCCAAAATCTTGATTCACCTGAAATAAAATAACACGGTGACAATTTTTAAAATTATAATTTTAAAGACTAGTTGACTTAAGCGGGAGCACATTTTTTAGTTTAAGGGCCGTATTCAGGGGGCAGGGGCGGCCGCCCCCTTGGCCGAAAGAATTTTCTTGAAAGGTAAGATAATGCGAGAAAAGATGGGAAAATTGCATGTCTTTGTCAAAAAAAATTCATGATCCTCAAGCCCGACCAAATAAGATACTTTTCGTAGCCTTTTAAGCAAGAATAACTTTTTCCGAAAAAAATTCAGAATTGTATAAGCTTATTAAAAAAAGCATGTTGGGAAAAGTCGAAAAATGCGACCTCCACGAAGTTTCCGAGATATAAACCAATTCACGTCGGGTCCGCCCTCCTCCCTTTGACAGCTAATTCAATGTAGATCATGTTGAAATGAGTTAAGCAGTCAATTTGTCAATCTGTGTTTCGGTCTTATTTGCGCAGATTATTAAAGATAATAGTGCTAAGGATCTTTGATCCCGAATGAGTTTCAACAGTAGGCGTCAAATGGGATAATCTTGGTTTATAAGTCATATTTGGCTATAAATCGCATAGCAGATACATAAATAGCAGATAAACTCAGATAATATGAAAACACTGTCAAATGGTTAAATGAACTATTTATGTACGCTAATGCAGCTCCAGAGAACCATCACTCAAAATCTAGTGTACAATTTTAAACAAGCCTTATGACCACACCTGGGCGTGGGGGTTTGGGGGGTATGCACCCCCAGAAACCAAAATACCCCCAGAAATCAAAATACCCCCCCAGAATTCAATTTTTGAAAATTTTTTTCGTTTTTTTCGCAATTTTTTGATGCCAATGGATAGTGCTTGATGAGAAACATCGAAAAATGTTGTTTTTATCGCCATACCACCATTTTTAAGGCCATTTTTTGACCTTCAAAAAAATCTTGCACCCCCCCCCCAGAATTTTCTTGCTGCCCACGTATGCTTATGACCAACCATTACGACTAAGCAACCAACCGAAAAAATTTGGCTAGGGTACCAGCTGGGGCAATGGGTATTGCCCCAGCTATGCCCCCCCCACGGCCCAAAGCGGTTGGTGAGATTAAGAATGTATATGCAATTTGGAATGATTTTTGGCCGCTGGGGGACGCTGCCCTACCTTGAGCGGGAATTCTAACTATACGTCCACGTGGCACCTGGAAACCATATTTTTGCTAAGAGAACAGGTCTCGAAGAGATTTTAGGAGCAAAGACAGCTTCTTTAGCATAGTTTATTTCTATTTGCAAGCATAGCCTTTAGAAATTTTCGATTTTCCGCTTCAGATGCTACAATTGTGGAAAATCGAGCAGTATTCCAAGCTTCTGAACGTTCTTCTGCTTAAATTTCAAAAATTTTCCAGCGCCTCGCGCTAGGTTTTTGCTAACATCAAAGAAATTCAATGATTTTATCGAGCGAAATTGTCGAAGATTATTTTTAAAAAAATGTAAATAAAAGTAGACAACGTAAAACGACGAAAAAAGCTATTCCGCCCGTGAATAGGAAATTTGTGAACCTATTTTAGACTATTTGGAAAATTTGTAGTACCGCCCCAGAGAAATCCCAGATTCTCCACTGGATTTAAGTGACTGTATTGAGAAATAAAAGTAATTTTGTTTCTCTAAAATGAATAATAATGCCTATGTGGCCTGGCCATGAACTTTGGATTACCCTTCGTACGCTCTACATTATAGTTATGTCCTTCGTTATTAGCAGTGGCGGATCTAGGATTTTTCCTAAGGAAGGGGGGTAATACCCAATCTTCTCCTAAAACAGTCAAAAATATGTTCGACAGTTTGCCCTTTACGTGCGAAATAGCATTTTTTCGGCGTTTTACGTCGCCTACTTTTTTGAAATGTCTTTTAACGCAACATTTTTTCGAAAAATTTTGAAATTTTCAACAATTTTATGCTTAAAAATCGTTAAATTTCGTTGACATTCGTAAAAATCTGGTGCGAAGCGCCGGAAAATTTGAGAAACTTAGGCGAAAGGACGTTTAGAAGCTTGATTTACTGCTCGATTTGCTCTATTTGCAGCATTTGAGGCGGAACGACGAGAATTTTAAAAAATATGCTAGAAAATAGGATAAATCTATGCTGAAATAACTATTTCTGCACTTGAAATTGTTTTAAAACCTAGTCCGTAAGCAAAAATGAATTATAGGTCGCCAAAAAATAGATAAATATCATTTATATGTATTATCCGGCGCGAAGCGTCGGAAAAATGTGAGAAATTATTATCACTGACGACCAGAAATCACTGCAAACTACACATGCCACCAATTATTTTTGAGCAATGGGGGACGGCCGTACCCCGCCCTCCCCCTTAAATCTGCCCCTGGTCATTAGTACAGCCGGTTTGCATCTAACCCTTAAGGGCCACACCAGGGTTGGCCGGGCATGGTTTTTTTAGTTTTTTTGGTTTTTTATGGTTTTTTATGGTTTGAAAATCGGCCTGGTTTTTGGTTTTTTGGTTTTTTTAAGTCGACGTTAAAAAATGTCGCAAGATTCATATTTAGTCATTTGTAAACATGTGCAAATAGTACTCTTTACTCTAGCATAGAGTAGACTAATTATTTAGGGAATAAACGGCATGAAATGAAATAGTTTATTTTCATTTTGGTTGAACTTTTTTTTGTAAGAGAGACGTAATTATAATCGTATAATGTAATGGTGATCCAGGCACGTAGCTGACCCTCCAATTTTGGGGGTTGTGAATAGCAATATCAACCAACTCGAAGGAACGACCCTAGATATTTCTAGCGATGAAAATGAACAAGAAGAGAATGATTCTTAATGTTGCCGCTTATTCTACTGAATAAATTTGAAATTGTCCACTTTTGTTATTTTTCCTGAATAATTGGTTAGGCAACTCATGCCTGTTCTTTAATTTAGTGTTTTTTAATCATAATCAAGCATTTAAACACTTATACTCACGACTAAGATATAAAAACCAAAATTTCACTATAATAAAAAACCATAAAAAACCAAAATATCGGAAATTTTCAAACTTTGGTTTTTTCCAACCCTGGGCCACACTGAATATGCAAAAAGCATTCTCAGCGCATGATTTACTGCCTTGTTTAGGTCCTAAACAATGGAAGCAGTCGCAGATTACTTAAGAATTCATGATTGATCAAAATGTTGCTGCAAGCGTTTAATGTAATACCCATTACTTATAGATGATTGACCAAAATTCACATATTTATTAAAATACCTGTTTCCATGCTTTTTCTAACGCATCTTTTTTCTTCTCGTCTAGTCCCTCGATAACTTCTTCAAGTTTCACTTTGTCGTTTTCGACAATGCGTTTCTTTTTGAGTAGGTCATTGCACTGAGCGTAAAAGACGAACTCACAGTGATAATAAAAGAACAAATTCGCAGAACATCCCATGTGGTCTAGTGGCTAGGATTCGTGGCTTTCACCCACGCGGCCCGGGTTCGATTCCCGGCATGGGAAATTTTTTCCGTTTTGTGGAAAGAAGTTGTTTATTCTTTAAATATAATTTTTAATTTGTTAATTTTAATTTCAACACAGAAAAGCCGTTAACACCAGTTTTGCTTTGATTAACTTAAAATTAAAATGACTCGGGTTTATTCTGATTTAATCCAATTTAAGTCGCACTATTAAAACCGGATTACACAATTTGTCTATCTGCCACTCAAAGGGGCTTACGGTGGGCAGCACCAAAGTTCTGGGGGGGGGGGTGAAAAAAATTTTAAAGGTCACAAAATGGTCTCAAGAGTGGTCGTATGGCGAAAAAAACACCATTTTTCGACGTTTCTCGTCGAGCACTATCCAATGGCATCAAAAAATCGCTAAAAAAGCGAAAAAAATTTTCAAAATTCGAATTCTGGGGGGAGTATTTTGATTTCTGGAGGTGCATACCCCCAAACCCCCACGCCCATGTGTGCTTACGAAGAATGTGTGGCGTCAATCGGACATTACATAATTTGATATAAATATAAAAATACGCTTATTTATACCGCTCAATATCAACACAGTATGAACATACGTTTATTATTAAAATTTCGTTCGTAAAAACACCGTCAGTGTGAGTGATACAGACTGATTCTTTTATTTTGTAATCTTTGTTTTATTTTATTCTTTCATTTTGCGCGAAAATTTCAAGTGTAAACGATTGTTAGTACAATCGACGATATAGCGTCATCTCTAAATGTTTGAAATATCTTACGCGCCTTAATCATTTGAATTAGGACTATGCGTGTGAAATGGCCAAAGCGCTTCCCATCGCACAAAAAACATTTCAAAATAATTATGTTAAAAAAATTACAAAAATGCTGGATCCGCCGCTGTTTATATGGTTGCAATTTGATGCAAGAAATAGTTTGTCCCGCTAAAACTGATTTTCAGCGAAGAAATACAACTCGCACGACCAACTGGCGTATTTAAACTGCTACTGATGGCGCCGAACACACATGGGCGTGGTGGTTTGGGGTTTCAAACTCCCAGAATCTGAACCCCCCCTAAAATCGGTAACCCTCCGAATTGGATTCTTGTCGCTATTTTTGGCAATTTCGCCCCATCTGACCCCCAAAATTTGGCTGTTGCCCATGTATTCCGGGTCCGTCATCACGAAAAAGTAAGCGAAAATTGTGGATAACAAGCCGACATCATCGAAAAATGCACTGCATGTGCCTCGCTTAAAAGTCGATCACTTTTCCGCAATAAACATATCCAGAGAAATAATATTCTGCATTATGGGAGCAAAATTAATTCAACTTGTAGTAGAAAGACCTATTATCATAGGTGGGCAGCACCAAAATTCTGGGAGGGGTGCAAGATTTTTCAAAGGTCGAAAATGGTCTTAAAATGAAGTATGGCGAAAAAACAACGTTTCTCATCGAGCACTATTCATTGGCATAAAAAAAATTGCGGAAAAAACAAAAAAAAATCAAAAATTGAATTCTGAGGGCGGGGTATCCGGCCTTCTTGGGGGTGCAGTGTGCACCCCACGCCCACGTGCCTCTTACATTATTACGAATGAACTGATAGTCTAATTCACGAAACGTTGGGAACGGATCACAGTTTTCGAATCAATGTAAATCGATTACAAACGCGGTTTAAACTGAATCAAAATCTTGATACTGCGCATAACAATTGGTAATCGTAATGAAGTTTTATATGCAAAATTGTATCGCTGTAGGCTACCCAGAAATCGCTTTTGTAGGTAATCGCCTGAGCGTAAAAAATCAATTTCCACGCTCAAGGTTTCGTAAAATACATAGACTATCATTATTTCGGTATAAACCTATACAATTCAGCATTGGATGAGAACATCAAGCCGCTATCTAAACGATAATGTTTTGCGCTAAAAGACTTCGAAAGTAGACAAAAACTAGTTTTGCGTCCTTGAGCAGTATAAATATAGAGAGTTTCGATCAAAATAGAGCAAATTTCGATTTTGAACATTTGCTAATTCCTTGCATTCAAGCGTTGGTGGTTCAGTGGTAGAATGCTCGCCTGCCACGCGGGCGACCCGGGTTCGATTCCCGGCTAACGCATACTTTTTAAGTTCGTGGGAGAACTTTTTTACACTTTCGCCTAACCAAAACTTAAAACAAATAAAATTGAACCAAGAACGTTAAATCATCGACAGCGTGGGAGAATTTTTTTACAGTTTCGCCTAACCAAAAATTAAAACAAAATTGAACCAAGAACGTAAAATCTTCGACAATGTGAACAATATATCTCAATTTTAATCCCCAATAACAATCATGAAAAATTTGAAAAAATTACGGCCCTTGGAGGCATTTAGCCCAAACCACAGAACGTATATTAGACTCGACCAGGTTCATAATCACTAAAATCTTAGGGCTTCTTAAGTCACAACCAAAGGCCCTGAAGTTGGTTAAGTGTCAAAAACCACCACAAACCACACATGCACATAGGGGGTGAGGGGGTATTGCCCCCCTGAGGGGTCAGCTAGACCGGTACTGTCCGGCGATTTTAGCAAACAGGTCTTGTTCTGCATCATTTTTGACATCAAAATCAGTGAAAATGTCAAAAATTTTCCGGCGCTCCGCCACGGGTTAGTACTTTTATATACTTTTTTACCCAAAAACGCTGAAAATTGATTAATTTCTGTATTTTTTAGTGTTAAAAGTGATGTAATGCAGTCAACATGGACTACAAATGCTTTGAAAATGCTAAATTACAACGAAAAAAAGCGTTTTATAGGCTATTTTGACTATTTTGGTCGTTTAAACAACAGAAAATTTGTGAACGTTAAATTTACTGTTTTGGATTTTTGAGATTTTACCCCCCTGCCGAACCTGACCTTGTGCACCTATGCCACCAACCACACAACATATACATTTTAAATTTTCGATAATTTCATCCAAAAAACAAGTTTGTTTTATTAAAAAGCGCTCGCTACGTATAATCCGCCGTGGTGTAAAATACGACCAAAAGTGAATAATACGTGGGAACTACGGTCATAGGATAACCGGAGATTTAATCATGCAGAAAAATGTATGTAGAAAAAATGAGTTAAAAACAGACATAAAATTTATTAATTCTTTTTACCCTTTGTTCAGCTTGCGTAAACATATTCATCGCCCTGGTATTGATATTGCGCTGTAATTTTTCTTTTTGCTCTTGCATCGATTTCAGCTTCCTTGAAGCCTCTTGCATGTCAGTTTTTGAAAAATCGAATTGAGTTCCAGCCTTGCCAAAATATTTTTCTTGTTCGGCGATCCACGCGTGGGTTTCTTTCATCTGCTGAATCTGAAAAAATGCAAATCTTTATGGCTTCTAGAAAAGTTTACGCGTAAAACTGGACTAAGAAGACTAAAATAATTTTTAGTAGGTACAGAATAAGAAATAGCTATGATGACCACACCTGGGCGTGGGGGGTTTGAGGGGTATAAACCCCTCCCGAGAAACCAAAATAGCCCCCCCCAAACCCATATACCCCCCATAATTCAATTTTTGAAATTTGTTTTTGTTTTTTTTTGCAATTTTTTGATGCCAATGGATAGAGCTCGATGAGGAACGTTGAGAAATGGTGTTTTTTTCGCCATACCAACAGTATTAAGGCCATTTTTTGACCTTTGAAAAATCTTGCACCCCCCCCCAGAATTTTAGTGCTTTAATTTTTTTCGCAAGTTTTGATGTAAGTTGATGGCTTGATGAAAACCGTTGAAAATTGATGAAGGAGTTCATTTTATTTCCAAAAGAGCAGAAAGAAAAGAATACTAAATTGTCAAATTTTCTAAATTAGTACTTTTCTGCATAAAATATTTTCACAAAAAGGGAAAACAGATGCAAAAAAATTTAAAAATACAAGTGTCAAAACAACCATCATTTTGCCTTAAAAAGTCGGCTCCATAAATTTTTGCGCGAGCCCCGAAATTGTCCCGTACAGAAAAGCATGCTCTGCTTGTAAACAACTTAAATAGTGACCAAGCGAAGGCAAAATCAAAATTGGGGGGAGATTTGCTTAGAAACTTTAGATAAAAATTAAGAAAACATAAAAAAAGGAAAAAAGAGAAAAAAGAGAAAAGAGAAAAAAGAGACAAGCCAGGTCAATCTCCAACCCGCCGTATCGATGTTTAACTAGAAATGCCGATTAATCAGGCCGCCAACGAATTGAAAAATACAATACATGTGGAGATGCAAATTTCTTCACAATGATCAAATGTCAATAATGTACAGAATATTCAAATAATAAAAGCTTAAGACTCTTTCTACAATAAACAATCGGCCGTTTAACTGAGCAATAAAAACGAACTTTGAATTTTATACTGTAATGAAACAATTTCTGGGGGTCTTGAAGAAACAGGGAAATTTTTGGGGAAACTGAAGCAAACTAGGAGCCAAAAATGGATGCAAATTGGCAATTTTCTTGAAAAGTGCTTGAAATTGACCAGAAACTGCGGAATAACGTCATTTTAGCATTTAATACCACTTTTTACGTCATTTCGGTTTGAAAGGCTCAATTTTTGACCCCCTCCCCCAGATCGGCCATACTGTGCATCTGTGGTCTCGACCCCCACCCCCCAAAAAAAGTCGATAGACCCCAGAACTAAATTTTTGGTGCTATTTCTGGCAATTTACCCATTGGAACCCCTAGAATTTGGCTGCTGCCCACCATCGATTCATGGTCCACATTCTATTGTACGAAACTACACATATGTACATCACACCTGAGCGTGGGGGGTTTGGGGGTAATCCACCCCCGGGTAACCAAAATACCCCCAGAATTCAATTTTTGAAATTTTTTTCGCAATTTTTTGATGCCAATGGATAGGGCTCGATGACAAACGTTAAAAAATAATGTTCTTCACAATACCACCATTTTTAAGGCTATTTTTTTACCTTTGAGAAATCTTGCATCCCCCCAGAATTTTGGTGCTGCCCACCTATGGTGTACGTATTTACACAGAGCCCGTATAAAACGATTATTAAACAAGATTGAGAACGAAGTCGCCAAGATAATGTAACTACATAAACCAACATAAATGCTAAAGCGATGCTACATATACATACATGTAATAAAACAAATATAAAGCTAAGCATGACGTGTGATGATTAAATTAAGATTACTTGATTTTAATTCTATGACTTTATGTAAAATAATTGATTTTATAATTTGAATTTTAATTTTAATTTATGATTCAAATTAAAAAAATATCTTCGATTTTCTCCTAAATTTACTGTTACGAATTTGATGCGTTCACTGTACAATTTTTACATTTTAGAGACTGCAATACGATTTGAAATACCAGCGAAATAGCGTTCTGTCGGTCCTCGCGCATTTTGTCGACGTCCTGTTTTAATTTTTTGATTTTTAGCTCCAATTTGCGTTTGTCTTTGACCAATTCGTCGCATTCGGCTTGCTTCGCCTGAAACTCTTTGTTGCTTTGCTTCAATTTCTCCTTTTGCACTTCGACAAGTCGTTCGGCGGCTTGAAGCGTTTCCTGCGCAAAAAAATAATTTGATGGATAAAGAATATAAAATAATAAATTGTCAAGAATTGTATTAAAAATCATTACAAGATTTGGTTGAAAATAAACAAAAATGAGAAATACATACATATATTAGAAAAAGTTAAACGTGACAAACAAATACATGATCTTGGGAGTTTGGGGGTTTTCAACATACATGGACACCAAGAAAATTCCGGGAGAGTCTGGTTGGGTGAAATCGCCAAAAATGCTACTAAAGATAGAATTCTGGGGCCTACAATAACCTGCGGGGGGTTTCAACTTATGCGGGGATGTAAGCCCCCCAAACCCGCCACGCCCTTGTGTGGTTTTCACCCCCAACCCCCTTGAATTGGCGATTTTTGAAAATTTTAAAAAATTCAAAGAGAAGGTGTTTTTGCGTTTTTAGCTGTCTATTTGCTCAAAAAAGTGTGTCAAATTTTCGGCACTTCGCGCCATATGCTTACGTTTTAAGCATATATTGTTCAATTTGTCCGACTTTTTTTCGATTTTTTCGAAATTTTTTAATGTTTTTGTGATCTAAAAAGATAGAGCATCGTCCAAAACGCCGAAAAACTATGTTTTGACGCGTACCCATTATTGTTGGGCTTAAAAAAGGAATTTTAAAATTTCACAGCCCTTACAGAACTCCCATAAAAAATAACAAGCACATTTCAGAATTGTGTAAAGTGATAAGATTAAAAAATGATTCAAAAATATGTTATAAACAAATGCAAGTCAAGAATTCTCTAATTTTTAAATCATAGGTAGCGCGTACCTATAATACATATATGTACTTAGGTACCCCCAGCATATAATACAGCAACACTGGGACAATTTTGGGAGGTGCGGTTTTTTAAATGTAGACAATTAAAAATGCGGATGTAGACTTTTTATTTTTGTTCACACTCAATACCGAATTAGCAATGAGTGTGTAAAGTTTTGGCGTAACGTTATAACATATAGCGATTTTTTGTCGTTTTTTGCCATGCTTGTACACAACACAGTATAAATGCCTCAAAAAATTTGATAAAACAGAATTGTAGAGGATAAAATTCTCAGGATACTCTTTTTGTGTTTTGAATTTCACATTAGTTGTCGAGGGAAATGTAAAGAGTGCAAAAAAAATTTGGGTGTAAAGACAGATTTTGGTCGCGTTTTTCCATCTTTCTGTCTGCCAACAACTCCGGTTATGAGTCTCAGAAAATTTGACAGAAATATACTTAGACCCAAGAGCTACTTTCTTCCTACCTGCAAATTTTTTCACATTCAATGTGGAATTAGATCCAGGATTTAAAGTTTACAATGTAGTGGATAATGTAAAAACCAGGTTTTGTCTCGGATTTCTCCGCCGACTCCTCCGCTTATAAGTCGGGACAAATTGAATAAAATAAAAATAAAGTACTTTCTAGGGGCTACACGACGCAGCAAAGTGCGTTGAAAAAATAAAATATTGAATTACTTCTGGAGATGTAAAGTTTAAAATCAGAGGTGTAATGCGGAATGAAAACACGTTTTCCTCCCTTTTTTTGATTGGTCAATGTCTCAAAGACGATGTGCAACTAAAGTTTTTCACACTCAAACGTATTACAATTAAATGCTGCAAACTGGCCCGCACTGAATTTTTTACACTCAATAGGGACTTAGCTTCAGATTTTTAAAGGTTAAACTGCCAGTGCGCGAGAAAATACGTTTTTTTACATTTTTTAGTATGCCAACTCCACCGGATATAAATGTAGACGTGTAAAGTATACTAAAAACAAAGTACAGCTAAAAGGTTGCACATCACACTTAGACGCGTTTCTTTATACTCGATGCTTAGTGCGGTGTGAAGGTGTAACGTTTAATCTCTGGTGTAAAAAACAAGTTTTTTTTGCTAATTTTTTGGTCAGCCAACTTCTCCGGTTATGAATTGGGTTGTGCGGACTATCCTAAAAATAAAGTACGTGTCAGCGGTCACAAACTACACACGGTCAGAATTCTCTACTCCAAATATTGAGTTATTTCTGGAGGTGTAAAGTATCAGCTCTGTGGTGAAAAAACGCTATTGAAATTATTCTGTCTGCTAAGTTCCCCGCGTATGAACTGGTATGTCCGTACTTATGTAAAAAATAAACAATGTCTTAAGGGTTACACATCGCAGTAAGAAAAACTTCTTTACACTTAATATTGAGATAGTTCTGGATGTGTAAAGTTATAATTCTGGGGTGAAAAACACGTTTCTGCATTGGTTTTGCTCATGATCCCTCGTTATTTAATGGTTTAAAGGTTAAAAGGTTAAAAGACGATCTTTTCACCCACATTTTGAGTATTACCCGCACGTCAGAGAAGTGTTTCTCGCTGAGATACCGCAAGGGGTCGCGGCTCCCAAGGGCTTAACCTTCGCCACACAAATGCAGCTTCCCATTTATCGACCCCAGAGGGATGAAAGGCTGGGTTGGCTCTGCCGAAAAGAACTGCGTCAACGTGGATTCGAACTCTAGGACCTTGCGATCCGTAAGTTGAAGTTTTTACCACTCGGCGTCTCAACTCTAAGAACGCTTTGCGCTTACGGGTCACACATTCTGCTGGACGAATTAGTTTGCACTCAATAGTGGTGTAGGGTAGCTTACACTGAAGGTTTACTTTGCTCCTAGAGTGTTAGGGAAATTCACTTTTTGTGTATTCGGAACATCAGGATTACGAATCAGATTTTAAACATTCTTTTCACTCAGCAGTTGTGTAAACTTTACACCGAAAATTAAGTTTAGCTTAAGAGCATAGCCGAAGGTGAAGTTTTTTAAATCGTTCTCATAAACATAATGATTTCCCCGAACTACCAGGAATACGAACTTGACCGCAATTATCTTTACACCCTCTATTTGTTGAAAGTTTACGCTTCAGATTAACCTCATTGTCTGTGAGGTTGTACGTTGTAAGAGCTAAAGTTTATTACAAACTGTTCTCTGAAAAATCAGGATTACGAATCTAACTTTGTTTTTTTTGTGATTCAATGGCTGTGTAAAATTTACTGAAAAATTATTTTAATAACAAAACCTTGTAGGAGGTAAGTTTTTTTAAAAGACTTTTCCTGCGTTCTTCAACTATTTCATTCGGCAAGTTATCTCTGAGTTTATTGAACGATTCACTCAAATCATTCTAATTAAAAGTAGGGTACTAGCAAAGAAAAACGCTACGATGGAACAAAAAGGAGAAATATACTTGGAAGAGTGTCTTATTAAAGACATGAAAGGAGGGGACTAGGAAAAAGTCACCTATGCGCGCAAAAAGTCACCAGGATTTGCTAAAAATCAGACTTCTCTAAGCAAAACAAAAATCGAAGTATATTCTGTGGCTTATGAAAACGGAAGGTTTCCTCTCAAAACATTATTTACTTGTAGATCAGTATCGCATTTTCAAGACAATATGTAATCAATATTCAATTAAGACTCAATAGATGAATTATGACATTCGCATCATGCTGTTTATTATGGCTCTACACTTATATTTGTTGTGCTAGCATGATGAGATGATGTAGGTTCATTTACTCTTGCTTCGGCATTCTACGATGAGTTATTCAAATTTCCGGTCATATCATTATGCACTATTGCATGTATTTGCATGGTTATCTCGCTCACTCTTCTTGCGCCGTATACAAAATCCTTTGGTGCGAACCTGTTTGCACATGTTTAGTGCCTTACTACGCTTCTATGCCATCACACATGGGCGTGAGGGGTCCGGTGGTATGCACCCCCCCGCAGAAATTGAAACCCCTGCAGATTACTGTAGACCCCAGAAGTATATTTTTAGTAACATTTTTGACAATTTTTGACGATTTCACCCCCTCAATATAGATTGATTAGTTCTGTTAAAGAATAAACTTTTCTTATTTATTTCCTAAACGGAGGCCACAACTACCTTCTTCTGTAGGCCGCAGAATATACTTCAATTTTTGTGTTGCTTAGAGAAATCTGATCTTTTGCAGATTCTGAGGATTTTTTTGCGCGCATAAGTGACTTTTTCCTAGTCCCCTCCTTTTATGTCTATAATAACCAGCGCTTACGCGCCGGGTTGTGCGCTTCGCGCCCAACGATGGGGTCACTTTGTGACCCCATGCCGTTATTCTCTTAATATTTAAATTAAGAAAAATTAGAAGAATCAACAAAAATGAGAAAACACGCTGTTATACCAATTTTAGCCTACATATGTGCTGGGTTGTGCACTTTGCGCCATATGATGGGGTCACCCTGTGACCCCACGCCTTAATTCTCTTGAGGTTAAAGCATGAAAATTTAAAAAAAATTGACAAAATGATATACGTTGATAGGAAAGTGCGGCCTGCGGCCGCACTTTCTAGCTGAGTCCAGCAGCTTCGCCTCCTTTTCTAATTGGTTACATCATTTATTTCAAGCATATGATTGATTGGTGTAAACTACTCTTTTAAGTCAAACTTTACACCCTCATGGGTCTATAGGTTTACACTTGCCAATGACGCGTCATGTACCATTGGATAGAGGAGACAATGGCTAACAATAAGTTTAATAAAAACAAACTTCTACCCTTAATGCCTCAGGTGCTAGAATCGAAAATATAATCAACTGTTGGAGACTTTCAGAAGTTTGGCAAAGTTAATTATTTGCGCTTAATGATAAATAACCAAAAATCGTTAATTTAAACCTTGCCACGTAGCTTTAAGAACCTTCCCTACCCCCAAAATTTATTCAAAACACTCCACTAACTGTAAATAATCTATTAATGACAAAAAATTAGGTTTCGGACCCTTTCAGAAGATCGCCAAACATGATTACTCGCCTTTAATGGCTGATTCCCAAAAGTCGTAAATTTAAACTTTGCCACTTAGCTTTGAAAACCTTCCCAACCCCCAAAATTTATTCGAAACACTCCACTAACTATAAATAATCCTTTATTGACAAAAAATTAGGTTTCGGACACTTTCAGAAGATCGCCAAACATAATTATTGACTTTCAATGGCTTATTCCCAAAAATCGTAAGTTTAAACTTCGCCACATAGCTTTAAAATTTTTCCCTACCCACCATAATTTATTCAAAACACTTCACTAACTATAAATAATCTTTTAATGACGAAAAGTTACGTTTGGGAACCTTTCAGAAGAACGTCAAACTGAATTATTGGCCAATAATGGCAAATAACGGCAATATAATTGTAACGTTAAACTTTCAAAGCATTAGTTCCTCTCTGATGACCTTTTTCGATTTTTTCTTCTTTCCTCTTCTACGTTTCTTTTTTACCTTTTTCTTACCTTTTTCATGTAAGTTTTCGTTTTATAATCCTGCCCGCTTTTTCTGTTTCATTTAGATTTTTGCGCATCATAAAACGTGTAATCTCTCATAATATAATTATTTTTAGGTACACTTATGCTATTGCACGCGTCCTTCTTGTTTCTTTCTTACTAATAGCATGATGCAGCTCTAAATCTGTCTTTTTTCTTCTCTATTTTTAAATATTGGCATGGTTTTTTGTTTATTTATTTATTTATATTTTTTCCTTTTTATGTTTATAATTTCTTTTTGCTCCTTTCTCGTATTAATGACTTCTTACTAATTGTCAAGTACCTCTGAAAAACTTCCGCCCCTGACTAAACTAAGTGCTTGCACTGTACTTACTTACTATGTATAACCCTTTAATAACTATAAAATTCGCTTTTGGAAACTTTCAGATGTTTGTCAAAGTTAATTATTTGTCCTTAATGGCAAATTGAGCAAAAATTGTAAATTTAAACTTCGCCAGCTACATATATATATATATATTTTTCAAAAACTTTCTTCCCTACCTAAAGTAAATTCAAGCACTATGCTCAAAATGTATTATAACTCGAAAATTCTCTTTTGGAAATTTTCACAAGTTTGTCAAACTTCATTAATTGTCCTTAATGGCAATTAACCAAAAATCGTTAATTTAAATTTTGCCAGTTACCATTCAAAAACTTCCTTCGCTCCCTGAACTTGGTTCAAGCGATATGTGAAAACGTTAAAGTTAGGTTTTTTGAGAATCTGGATTAATCACCCAAAATTTTAGCTATGTCAGGTTGGGTCTGCCCCTAACCCTTGTCAAGATAAGCCTTTGTTCGCTAATGCAGTACATAATCGAGCTTACAAATGAAAATCCTGCCCGCTTTTCACAAAGTTTTTAAAGTACCTAGATAGCTCCCTAGTTGAAAAAACTTATGTTCAAACAGCCAATGCTTCCCAAAATTAGACGTCTCCCATCCCAGGCAAAGCCAGTAAATTTTTGACCCCCCTACTAATTCTTGGACAAAAATAAAATTTTTGCCCGTTTTTGAAAAACGTTGAAAAAATTAGGTTTTTGTGAGAATCTGGATGGATTCTCCATGTTTCTAACGATTTCAGGTAAGGTCTGCCCCCCCAACCCTCTTGTCAAGATCATGCGTACGGGCGTGTTAGATTATGCTGAACCCTCACCTGGAAAGTCCTAGACTTTGCGCTTTGCATCCACACGTGGGCATGGGGAGTTTGGGGGCAGTGGCGGATCTAGGATTTCCCTAAGGGGGCGGTACTCCTAAGGGGGGGGGGTGCGGAACCCTGACTTGGGCGGAAAAATTAGCCGTTTTAACCCAAAAATCGCTCAAAAATGCTTAATTTTGCGCACTGTTTTGGACCAATGGGGGGGCGGCCGCCAACCCCGCTCCCTCTCAAATCCACCCCTGTTTGGGGGTATGCACACCCTCCCCCAGAAGTTGGAATACCTTGCATTTCTAGCGAGTTTTTGATGCCATTGGATAGTGCTTGATGAAAAACGACGAAAAATGGTGTTTTTTGCCATAAAACCACTTTTTAGACCATTTTTGACCTTTGAAAATTTTTTAACCCCCTCCCCTCAGAATTTTCGTGCTGCCCACCTATGTTTGCATCCCGTCGCATTAAGCTGGAATAATTCCAAAATGTAGGAGGCATATCATGCTTCATCATTAAATATTGGGCCCTTAATAATTAAAAAACGTTTGAAAAAGACGTAATCAGCAAAAAACCGGGCTGCGCACAGCCACAGCCTTTTTCCCACAAAGCTATCCACAATAAATGCAAAAGCGCATTGAAATCAGACACTGCAAAAAAAACTGAAAAAACGAAGCCTTTTAAAGCTTATTAGCTAAGTTAAAACTCGAAATAATTTCGGCGCAAAGATGCAATAAAAAGAACTACCTTGGCTTAGCTTTGATGAAAAGCTGGGCTGCGCCCTGCTTTTCATGGAAGCTACCAAGGAAAACTGAAAAAAAACGTAGCCAGACCCTCACCATGCCAGGAAAATAAATATTAATGAGAATGAATAGCCAGAATAGAGAAGAAATCGCAATATGGCTGACTTTACTTTATTGGGACACGTGGACCAATCACAGATGGGCAACGCAGCATCAATCAATATTTGATTCTCCCTTATTCTTAACCGCTAAAAATGGGGGTACCCTGGATTTCAACCAATTTTAAACCTAGAGCGGCACATCATATATCGATCGATAGAGCTTTTTGAGTTTTACATTTTTTCCTGTTACAGTACCCTTCTAATGTAAAGCTTTGTAAAGCTAGAAGCGATTAAAGTGACTTTTGTACCACGAACGTGCTATATCTTGGGCTACAGTATCCTAAGGTATTTTTTGACTCCGGATTCAAATTTTTTGCCCTCAATTACCCCCAAGCACATTGTTTTTAAAACGATAACAATTATTCTTAGCATAGGATTAATTTGTGTAAATTAAATGTTTAGGCCAAACTTTACACCCATATAACTCTATGAGTTTACACTCAATGGTATTGCGAAACATACCATCGGATAGAGGAGACAATAATTCACGATAAGTTTAGGACTACCGAGCTTCTACCCCCAATGCCCCGGGCGCCAGAACCGGAAATATAATCCACTTACTTTTTTGTAATGCTTAAGCACTAGAAATAGGGGGCACCCTGGATTTTTGCCAATATTGGCCCTAGAGCAACACTTAATATGTCAATCAATAGAGCTTTTTGAGTTGTCATTTTTGCTCATTACAGTACCCCTACTCGTGTAGAACTTTTTGGAGTTAGAGGCGATCAAAGTTGCTTTTGGACAAAAAACGTGCTATAACATAGGCTACAGTACACCAAGGTATATTTTTGATAAGAAATTCGGATTAGGCGTCGCCGATTACCCCCAATGTATTTATTTTCAACATTACAACGCTTAATGATAGCCCACTATTGAATGATTTAAAGCCCATTTTTAGCTCCAACTTTACGCCCATTTATTTCAGGTTTTCGACTTTTCTCACATATACGGCTAGGCGCGTTGGGTAGCCGGGGCCCGCGGCAACAATATTCAAAGAAAAAATTCCTTAACGAACGAGACAATCTTTAGAAAAAGGTCCTCAAAGTTGACCCCATGCTAAAGTTGGTTAACAATTATTAGCCCGTAACTCTATGGGTTTACACTCAGTTTCAACGCGACTTATGTCATTGGATAGAAGAGGCAATGGCAAACAAAAAGTTCTCTAGCCATAAAATTCTACAATCAATACCCGAGGAGCTAGAGCCCAAAATATAGTTCGCACATGCTGAACCATACCTACAGTAATATGGACCCCCAAATTTTCCGACGGATTTCTCATTTTTTTCGGGGGTTTTATATGCGTTGGGAAAGTTTAAAGAAAATCGACACGATCAAAAAATTCCCCTTACCTATTTTCTTATATAGTAATACACTATTCCAAGTATATTCATCCTTTTTGTTCCATCGGAGCATTTTTCTTTGTTTACATAAATGTTTGAGTAGAGGACGCAGATTGAATGATAAAGAAGAAAAAACGATAAGGGTAGTTTTACACGATGATAATTACGAGCTTAGCACATTTATGTATGCTGCTTCCTAATTTTAACTTCTTATGTTTTACTGAATATTATAAACAGAAAAAGCACATTACATAAGACCAGCGGCCCAACGCTAAAATAATATGTAATAAGAACGGCTCTTGAGCAGATTTACTATTAGAACATATAAATTTTTTAAAAAAATTTCACTTTAATTCAGTATTCAATTTAAAGAAATAACAGTAATTAATTTATATTAATTCAATAAATCTCAAAAGTGTTCCGTCCAACCATTCCTACGCGAGGCACTGAAAAACAGGCACGTAGCTGGCCGTCCTATTTTGGGGGCACCAACACCAATTTTGGGGCAACTAAGCCAAAAAAGGCCAAAAATAGCACAAAATAACGTTTAAAAAGTCCCATTTTTCCGATTTTTCTGAATTTTGGGGGGGGTCCGACCGGACCCCCCAGAGCTACGTGCCTGCTGGAAAAGCATTAATGAATTCTATTTAGTCTTAGAAAGAACTATTTCTTAACGCTCTTCATAACCTCGGCTCTTAGCCGAAAGCATCTAAAAACAGCTAAAAATGACTGAAAAATTCAATTTTTTCCAAAAGAGGGGGGTCAAGAAAAATTCTCTGATTTCGGGAGGATGGGGGCAACCCGAAGCTGAATGGTCAAAAAATTCCATTCTATTCTATCGATTCGCGTCCAAAATAATTTTGATATTTTGTTAAAGGAAACGAAGCTTTTTGATTGATGAGAATAATTATGTAACGCAAGAATAAAAATATGTTGAATAATTATGTAACACAAGAATAAAGATATGTTAAACTGATAAGATAAATAAATACAAGGACTCTTAAGCCTGAGTGATTAAAGAAGTTTAAATTTGACAAAGACGAACTTTAAAATGCCATTTTAAAGTTTTGTTCAAATAACTCAGGGATTTCGGAAAAATCAATTAATAAAATCATGCAATATTGCTGCTGCAAATCAGAAAAAGTTTTTAAAAAATGTTATTTTTTCATTTTTAAAAAATTGAAAAGAAATACGAGAAACTGAAATGGCAATAATTTTCAATTTTTTAATCATAAATTGGAACTATTCTAATTTTTATCTTCAATTTATAAATCTAAATTGATGATAATTGAAACGAGAAATTGGAATTGCATCACATAATCGCATTATGTTGTAAATTTAAACCATGAAAATCTATATAAGTTACCTAGCGGACCATCTATTCCAAAATATGAATGAAAAAATGTGCAATTTTAAACCGAAAATTTGAATATAATCTGGAACATACATGGATATCAGTGTTTTTTGTACAAGGTCCGTTTGTACATGTACAAAGATGGTCCCCAAAAGTCTTTGTACATTTTGTACATGCAAATTTTTGTGTACTATATAGTACAGTAACGATTTTAGTGCGGTAAAACAGGGTTTTAGATCTTTGATAATGTATTTTAGCTAATTTCTGGGTTTCTCACGCCAAAAATTACTAAAAATCGCCTCAAAACGGCGCTAAGCGCCGAAAAATTTGACATTTTTCCATTCTAAATACAAATTCGCGCGAAGCACCGAAATTTTTTTGAGAATTTTACACCTTTTCACAGTTTTTGTCTTCCCAAAAATCTTTGTACATTTTGTACACACAAATTTTTGGGTACTATAATGGTAGGGTAGCGATTTTAGTGTGGTAAAAACAGAGTTGTTCGACTTTTAGTAGTGTATTTTAGTTAATTTCTGGGTCTCTTAGGGCAAAAATCAATAAGAATCGTCTTAAAACGGCGCTAAGCGCCGAAAAATTTGACATTTTTCCTTTTGAAATGCAATTTCAGCCATTATAAAGATATATACAACACACAATTACTCATTTCGGCGGAAGCGCCGAAAATTTTTGCGAATTTCAGACCTTTTTTGCGATTTTTGTCTTCCCAAAAATCTTTGTACATGTACAAAGACGGTCCCGAAAAGTCTTTTGTACATCGGGAAAAATCTTTGCCGAGTACAAAAAAACACTGATGGATAGCATGGAAATTATGATAGGTCAGCCCCAAAAATTTTGTAAAGTGCCTTTTTGGGCTCAAATGCGATCAGTAAGCGTCGGAAACACTATTTTTCACGTTTTTGTCAAAGCTCGTTCTTTCTAGAACAAAAAACAGAAAAAAATCCAGAAAAAATTTCAAAATAATCCGAGAAAATTTTGCAAAATATTCGAAAAATGTGTGTGACGCGAAGCGCCGAAAATTTGGCGCTATTGAGTCAAAACAAAAGATAAAATGTAAAAAAATCGCTAAAAACGTTCAAAACTGCACATTTTCCACGATTTTTTCGGAAAATATAAAATTTTCGGGGAGGAGTCGCAGCATTTCGCCTCGCAGGGAACTTAAAATATTACATAAATCTAGAATTACGAAAACCGATTATTTTGAGGTTGAATTGTCAGAAAAAATCAAAAGGACAGAAGCTAATTTCTGCCTACAATTGTATTTATTGATATATATAAGCGTTATTTGGAAAATGAAATTTAATTACTCGTAATTAGAAGATTTAAAAAATCAGAAAATCAAAGCGGCTCTAATTAGTGAGTTAGGCCCGAATGACAGAACGTGGGTTAAACGTAACCTTGGGTTACAGTCGAGTAAAATCCAGCAAAAATCTTGGTTTTAACTCCTTTTGGTATGACAGAAAAGGGGGTTAACTTTAACTGAAGGTTCAAGTCGGGTAACATCTCGATTTAAATGTCAGTATGACAGAAAGCGGGTCGAACCAACGGTGGGTTAAAAATAGTGGATTTAACCCAAGATTTTTAACCCTGCTCCTAGCAGGGTTAAATCTCGTTTTGTCTATTTTATTGCATTACTGGCCATGTTTTGATCCTGCTGAACTCAAAAATTAATCAGTGCTGTTTCAAACTTAGAGCAAAAGAAAAACCAGTGCCTACGCTATTGGTCAAAACAATTTAATAAGCTCGAATTGTTTCGAACGTATTATACAAAAGGCGGTCACATCGATTAGATGCTAATTCAGATTGAGGGACTTCTTATTTTATTTTTAATTATTTTCTTCCTTTTACGTCTTTACTTATTATGTATATTTATTACTTTAACCGATTTTTATTTCCTTATTTTCATCGCATATGCAATGGTCAACGAATCATATACAGCATTACTGCATATTACAAAACATGGCCATTGAACGGTCCGCTTAGCAGTACCTGTATCATTTCAGCAGTTACATGTTCGGCATTGCAAAATGCGCGTCAATCTCGAGTTAAAGCAATAAAAAGTCGGGTTACCTTGCTTTAACCCTGGGTTAGCTTAACCGAGTTTAACCCACCTTCCGTCATACGAGTTAAATTTAACCGTGGGTTAGCTAACCCGAGAATTCCCGTTAACCTTAGGTTAAACTAACCCACGTTCTGTCATTCGGGCCTTAAACGATAAGAATGCATATCACTTTCGCCTCTAAAGCGGCTTCTGAGGCTATTTTAACTTCATCGTTCAGCTGCTGAATGGATTTGTGACACGCTTCTATTTGCGACGAATAAGCCTCCAACTCATTCTCCAATTCGCCAATTTCTAATGTCGATGTATCCACCATCTATGTACGAGTAAGTAATAACTTACGCTGCAATAATATAGCGTAGCAACATATGTACACGTAGGTATATGTATATGTAGGGGCGCTACTAGCCAGGGTATCCCAAATTAAAAATAATTTTATTTTTAACAAAGGCCTCAGCCCCTCAGACAACACTGCACACAATGAAAATTCTGAGGGATAAAGCCATACGATGCTCTTGGAGGTTTCAGCCCCAGAATTCGCGATTTTCCAAAAATCTACCGAAAAATTCGTAGAAAATGCGTTGTTTCAAGCGTTTTTCGCTATCTCTTTGCTCGAAACTGTCAAATTTTGGCTCTTCCATATGCTCTTTTAATGATTATATTTTGTTCAATTTAATCGATTTTGTCTGATATTTTTTCGAAATTTTTCGTGCTTTTATGATATAGAACGATAGAGCATCGTCAGAAACGGCGAAAAACGATTCTTTTGACGCGTATCCACTGTTTTCGAGTCCAAAAAAGACACTTTAACCCCTCCAGAATTCCCATGCTGTGCATAACTTTATAAACCGAAAAGTTTTTTAAAGAGCCTTTTTGGGCTCAAAAACGATGAGTATTGGACAGAAACGCCACTTTTGGCGTTTCTGACGATGCTTTCCTTCAAGAACATAAAAACATTAAAAAATTTGGAAAAAATATAAATACCAGTTTACCAGTTTTTGAAGTCATTTTGACCCGAAAAAGGTCTATTTTTGACCCCTCCCAGACCGGCTGACCCCCCCCCATCAGATCAGCCATGCTGTGCATCTATGGTTCCGACCATGCCCGCAACCAGGATCCGGCCGAGGAGGGAGGGGCGGACCCCATACAAATAGGTCTATATCCCACGAAATTCGTCAAGATAGCCTGGAAAAACCGCATTTTCGATATTTTTCGACATTCTCTATTTATTAAAATCAAGAAATCCGAACTTTCAAAAGAAAATTTTTTTCTCACTTGAACGCTATAGAAACTGTCGTTTCTTGTCCGCGTTTGATACATACTTATAGGAAACACTTCACATCTGGCGCGAAGCGCCGAAACTTTAAAGATTTGATCACAAATACATGCGATTTTTCATCTTTCGTGCATAATATTACCATTCAAATTTTTTTGGCCAAGGGGGTGGCCACCCTTCCGCCCACATAAATACGGCCCTTGTTCCGACGGCAACGACCAAATCCTGGGGTCTGGGTGGTGTAAAACTAGCGAAAATCCCAGAAAACATGATAAAAATCCCATTCTGGGGGTCTACCGGATTCTCGTGGAGTCTCTAACCCTCAACCCCCAGCCCCTGTGTGGTTCTGACCGAACCCTCAGGCGTGAGTCATTGATGACTGACCGATCCTTCAATTTCCAACTTACAACGAAATTTTATAGTCAAATTAAAAATTTTAGTTTTTGAGATTGAAATTATTGATTTCGAAATTAATTTTAGCAATATACAACATTACGTATAAAAGTAAACATATTTTGTTACAATACATAATTAATATTTATTATATTTTATATATTTCGACGCTTCGACCCTTAAATTCGATAATTTTGAAATAAAAGGTACCTATAAAGCGCTTAACAAGGCCATTTTCTACGATTATATGGAGAATCGAAAATTCTGGGGATAATATCAAGCTTGAGCATCATTCGATGCCATTACATGTAGCAGGGGATGGGGATCCCCCACCCAAAGTTGGCTGTCCCCATGCCCAAAAATTTTTGACCCACCCCCCCCCCCCACCGATTTTCGAAAGACATTGAACTTTGTGCTTATTTTAGGTATTTTGTTTTGGATAAAAATTTGAGGTCATTTATTCCCCGCCCTCTAAAAGTTAAAAAAATGAAAAGTGAATCGACGCAAAACCAAAGTTTAACATATTAAAACTGCAAAAAATAGTAAGTTGATTGTGTATATTACAGACCGTATTGTAATCCTATCAAAAAAGGATTGAAGACTTTGAATTTTTTATATTTCTTTAATTTTTGGAATTCAGAATCTTTTTTGAAATTCAAATTTATTTAACAAATGGCTGGAATCAGATTCTCAACGAATTTTTGGACAAAAAGCAAAAAGGAAGCTCAATATTTTACGTAAATTTAGGCGGATATTTTTTTAAAATATCAAAATAAAAGAATAAAAAATTCGCAAATAAATTCATTTAAGTTTACATAAATTTGAAATTAAAAAAACGTGAAAATTTGAAAAACTAAAATAAAAATCCCTGAACACATTGATATTTTGGACATTTTTAGGCCATATGTACTTGCTGCTTTTCTTGTAGCGTTTTCGCCGATTTTTCAACGCGCTTCTTCAGCTGGGCCAATTGCTTTTCGGCCTCTTTCATCTCGGCTTCGCGATACGCGTCTGCGTTTTGCTCTCTTTTCTCCAATTCTCGCGCTTTCTGCTCAGCTTTTGTCTTTGCTTCGCTACATTCGCGCAATTTTTGTTGAAGCTCGGCTAAAAATGCAATAAAAATTAAAATACAAAAATGAAAAAAGGAATCAAAAAATATATATAAGAACAAAAGAGAAAATATAAAAATAAAAAGATAATCAAAATAAAATGACATAAAAATGATAGAATATAATAAAAAATAAAATATTGAAAATAAAATTTAAATAATAAAATTATCTTTAAAAAGCAATAAAAATCGTAAAAAATGGATAAAGCAACTAGACTTAGATAATATACAGATAATATCAGCAAAGGTCTTAATTGTTCGGGAGAAGGGCTAAACTTATAGGAAAAAAACGAAAAAAATTAAGGCCAAAACGAATGAAAATCGAAATTTTTCAATCTACTCATTAAGACGGATGGACCTACATAATTGACATTGCGAAACACATAAGCACATAAAACGTAAGAGAGAATCGAAAATTCACATTTAAAATCGGCCCGGAGCCACCGCTCCTGATTCCCCAGAAAAAATTGAGATTTCCGACCGCGACATCAAATTTTACGCGAAAAAAATCATTTTTACGGTTTTTTAGTTTTTCTTTCATATAAAGATGGAACTGCCATCCAAAGTCGCCCGATTTTTTCTGGCAAAAACTGGCGCTTTTAAGTCTTTTTTAGTTGCCCTTTCTCACTGTCGGCCAAAAACTGAGAGTCATTTAAATCCCGTAATGATGTTTAACTATTCCCCATCCAAAATTTTGATCCGCGATACGGGGTGGCCCAAACAGAAAGGCTACACACCGACGTAACAGGTCTTAAATACGACTAATATGAACACCAGCAAAGAGAAACGCTATGATGGAACAAAAAGGACGAATATACTTGGATTTACGTATCATCAAGGACTTAAAAGGAGAGGACTAGAGAAAAGTTATCTAAGCATGCATGTGAAAATTTTAAGAATCTATTAAAGATTAGACTTCAGCTAAACAACGCAAAAAATCAAAGTATATTCTACGGCCTGCAGAAGAGAGTTGCACCGCCGATGTGAAAATTTATACCATGAACAGCTTATTCCTAGAAAAGAACCGATCTCTAATCAAAAAATGGCATAATGTGCCTTCTTCCGCTCATAGCACGCACTGATACGGGGCAGTAATTAACAAGATCTTGTGCTTGTTATTTTTGCCTTCATGGCTGAATCCGATCCTGGGGGCACGCCGCCAGTTTTGACCGGAGCGACACGAGCAAACAAATTAGCGACACGAGCTCTCACTTAAGTAAACAAAAGTGCGCAATTAATTATGCAGGGCTGACCTCGTCGGTCGACCAATTATGCGTCTGGTACTTACAGTGATGCGCCCGACTAGGGGAGCATTTTTTAACACAATTTTTTCACAGAGCGAAAATCAAATTTTAAAGTTTCAGTTTTTCGAGCTCATCGTGAAAAATGGAGTAAGAAAATATACAATATTGCAACATTTCATTCACTCTGGAAAAAGTTGACTGATTTCCAAAGTGAGAGCCCTAATAAATGCAGTCTTGGCGCAGCAAGTTTGATTCGATGGAGCGATTGTTCAACGATTTTCGCGATGCGCGTGCTTCTACGTATAATGTTTGTTGACAAATCGTGGTAGTTTTTCATGTTGACGCCGTTGGCTTAGTATTATTTTGAAATATTCAACTTTTATAGACAAAATAAATGTCAAGTGCTCTCAAAATTTAAAATAAGTCAACTTTTTCCAGCGTGAATGAAACGTTGTAATATTATATATTTTCTTGCTCCATTTTTCACGATGAGCTCGAAAAACTGAACTTTAAAAATTGATTTTAGCTCTGTAAAAAAATTGTGTTCAAAAAATGCTTCCTAGTCGAGCGCATTACTGTAAGTACCAGACGCATAATTGGTCGACCGAAGAGGTCAGCCCAGCATAATTAATTGCTCACTTTTGTTTACTTAAGTGAGCGCTCGGGTCGCTAATTTGTTTGCTCGAGTCGCTCCGGTCAGAACTGGCGGCGTGCCCCCCCAGGATAGGATTCAGTTCATTTCATTTATAAAGCCATTGACGATTAAGTAAAATTTGGTTACTGAAAGGAAATTTGATATTGATTAAAAACTAACGGTTATTAAAACACGTCGAAGCTTCCAGTGAACAATATTTGGTGAAGGCAAGCCTTTTTCAGAAGCCGCAGAATATACTACGATTTTTCGCGTTTTTTAGCACAAGTCTAATATTTAATAGATTCTTACAATTTTCGCAGGCATCATACATCATCTTGGGGGAGGGTTGGGGGGTTTCACCCCCCGCAGAATTATTTTTCACCCCCGCAAAAAATTTTTCAACCCCCCAGAATTGGCGATTTTTCAAAAGTTTCCTAAACTTACCTAAAAATTGGTAGAAAAAGTGTCTTTTTAAGGGTTTTTGGCTATCTATTTTCTCAAAATCGCCAAATTTTCGGCGCTTCGCGCCATATATTCATGTTTTAAGCGATATATTGGTCAATTTATTCGACTTTTTTACGAAATTGTTTTCATGATTTTATGCTCTAGAAGGATAGAGTATCGTCAGAAACGCCAAAAAACGATGTTTTTTAACGCGTACCGGCCACTTTTGGGCCCAAAAAAGGCACTTTAGGTTTTCACCCCCCAGAATGCCAATGCTGTGCATGTATGACAGGTATGCATAGGTAAATTTTCCCTAGTCCATTCCTTTTACGTCCTTGATGATGCGTAATTCCAAGTATAATCGCCCGTTTTATTACATCGGAGCATTTTTTACCTAGTATCGTACTTTTAATTACCATAATTTGAGTAAATCAGTCAGTAAACACATACGGTGACATGCCACAACAATGACAGCAGTCCAAGAACGCGGCAAACAAAATTGTTCTGAACATCAGCATTAACTTTTTAAACACGACATTCTTACATTATTTAAACAATCAAATGTTTTCAGCATAAACTTTACGCTACTACAGGGTGTAAAGAACATTTACACTCAGATTCGTAATCCTGACGTTACATAAAACATTTTTTTGAAAATTAAGCTTTTGCAACGCTCTGAAACTAAAGTTAATTTTAAGTGTACACTTCACATAAGTACTGGGTATAAAGAAAACATACAGTCAGATTCTTAATCCAGATCTCGCAGAACATATTTTGAAAAAATACGTGTTCCAACGCTTTGGAAGTGTAAAAACTTTAAATTCTTATACGTCAAAAATGGCCCAAATACTTAAGAAAACGTCTTTCGTGGTGATTTCGCTTTTTTTAAAGCAGTTTTATCCATTTTGACTGCATTATATCACATGTAACACTAAGAAATACAGAAATCGATGAATAGCGTAAACTTTAAACAACTACTGGGCGTAGAGAAAACTAAGTCAGATTCGTAGTTCTCATGTTACATAGACCATTTTGAAAAAATCAAGCTACTGCAACGCTCTAGAACTAAGATTAATTTTCAGAGTAAACTTTACATAACCATCGAGGGTTAGGAAGGTTTTAGTCAGATTCGTAATTCTGATATTACCCTGATAACACGATCAATATTTATGAAAAATTATCTCTTTACAATGGTCTGAAGACAAATAAATATTTTATATAAACCACTTTACACCACTCTTGATTGTGAACAAATGCACCGAATTGACGTATGACGTTTGACCCCTGGTACGTTTTTAGACTTGTGATTATGTCCAGACTCGTGACCGGAGGACTGAGAGAAAAAACAAGACAGAAACACGCTTAATACCCCCATTTTTTGACTTTACACCACTCAAAAAAGCTCAAATTTGATGTAAGCAAACACAATTTGCTGTGACGTGTACCCCATAGAAAGCGCTTTAAACGTGCAAGAACTTATGTTTCTACTTATTTAACTTATTTAACTTATTTTTAAAAATCTGAACCTAACTCCCCATTAAGTGTAAAGAAATTCAATTTAGGACAATTTGTAGCCTTTGAATAGTAGTACGATTGTGAGTGGAAAAATTTTGTTCCGCAAAATATTTGTGATATTGTCCAATCAAAAAAGGGAAGAAAACGTGTTTTTTCCACCCGATGTTACACCTTTGATTTCGAACTTTACACCTCCAGAAATAACTCAATATTGAGTTTTTTTCGAACGCAATTCGCTGAGACGTGTATCCCTTGGAACGTACTCTATTTTTATTCTATTCAATTTGTCCCGACTTATAACTGGAGAAGTAAGCAGAGAAATCTGAGATAAAACTTGTTTTTTACACCATTCACTAGAGCGTAAAGTTTGAACCCCTAGATCTAACTCCGTATTGAGTGTAAAAAGATTTGCAGGTAAGCCGAAAGTATGTAGCTCTTAAGCCGTTGTACATTTCTAGTGAAAAAATTCCTGGGGACTCATAACCGGAGTTGTTGGCAAACAAAAAATAAACCAAAATATGTTTGTTCACCCTCGGTTTCTTTGCACTCTTTACACTGCCAATCTGGAAGTAAGTCACTTTTCGAAGAAATAAAAATCTGTTTTTGAGCTTATTCAATTGTCTTCATTTAAAACAAGCCAGATTAAACAGATTGCAAAACTGATTTAGGAAAGTCTGGCAACCGACCCTGGAATTTAAAAAAGAATATGTTATAACGTTACAGTAAAATTTTTCACGTTCTTTACACACTGGGTATTAATTTTAAAAAACAAAAAACACCGACAGCGAATTTTTTTATTTATCTTTTAAGAGAAACCGCACAATACTGAAGTGTCCCATTATAGTTGTATATAGACATGTGTTGGGGTACCCAAGCACACATGCACATAGAAGGGTGGGGTATTACCCCCGCTGAGGGGTCAGCCAGACAGGTACCGTCCGGTGATTTTGAGCTGACAGAACGTTTTTTGCATCATTTTAAAGGTCAAAAGCAGTAAAAATGTCAAAATTTTTCCGGCGCTAAGCGCCGGATAAGTACTTCTACATATGTACTTTTTTAACCAAAAAGCGCCTAAAATTAATCAATTTCTGTATTTCTTAGTGTTAAGAGTGATATAATGCAGTCAAAATGGACTAAAAATGCTTTAAAAAAGCGAAATCACTACGAAAAGACGTTTTATTGACTATTTGGGCCATTTTTGACATTTAAACAACAGAAAAATTCGTGAACGTCAAATTTACTCTTTTGGATTTCTGAGATTTTACCCCCACCTCACTGACGACCCTGACCTTATGCACCTATGTACCCAAGTATATTATAGGTACGCGCTAACGCGCTACCTATGATAGAACTTCAAGGACCGGCTGCATTAAATAGATAAGGATGTCTTCTTTCAAACTGTGTAAAACATTTTGGCCAGATATTGACGGCTTGGGGGCTACAGCAGTTTGTTTACATCCTAGTCCGACATTGTTTACATGCCGAAAGCGTAATTGGTTCTGCCATCAACTTCCTCCCTCTTTTGACGAATTATAGAAGCTTTTGCACTTAGTAGGACGCGATCTGCTATGGGGTGATTTAAAAAATGTGTTAATAAATTTTTTGACTACATACATATGTATGTTGTCAAAAAGGGATACCTTTGTAGCACGCTGTAATATGATACAATGCAGAAACACTGGGGTTTGTACAATGTTAAACTGAGGTGTAAACAAATCGCCGTAGGGCACGAAACGATGGCAGATAGCCAAAAATTTTCAAGCGCTTCAAATAGAGACATATTTATCTATCTAATGCAGCTGATCCTGAAATTTTATGTTTATGATCGCCCAAGTTATAATGTAACATTAGAGTGTAGCCTTTTTGGGCCACCCTGTATACATACGTACATATGTACATAATAATAACAGAATAAATGAAATAAAATAAATAAATAAAAAAATAAAAGGTAAATAAATTAGGCATGCTGTTAGTATGAAACAAACAAAAAGGCGCGAGAAATAGTATCCATTTCATGTCAATATGGCGCATTTTTGCTGTTATTGACCAAAAATGAATATCGTTTCCAAAAATTAGTGCTTGCATACGTCTCCTGCCTGAATTCTGAGTTGTGCAATGTGCGCTACGAGAATTTGGTACTCAGAAACCGAAAAATAAGCAGATCCCACACGTGAAAAGTAAGCTAAAGGCCAAAAACTCGATTTTGGTACATTTATCCTTTATTTAAAAAAATAGTCGATTTTGTTTAAAAAATTTTATAATCTTTTTACAACAGATTTTTTGTCCTTTTTCCGGTTTTAAAGAATTTCATGAATCTTAGCATTTCAGAATAATTACCGATTTCAGTTTCCAATCGTTTGATTTCGCTGACGACGCGATGTTGATCGTTAGTCTCTAGCTTTGCTCTTTTAGCATCCATTTCCACTTGCTTAGCTTGAATTTTGACCTGAAATTCTCGCTTTTCGGCAAAAAAATACACTTAAAACATTTAATTTGAATTTTAACCTAAAATTTCCGCTTTTCAGGCCAAAAATACACTTCATAAATTTTAATTTAATTTTCAATCTGAGATTCTCGCTTTTCGGCCAAAAAAATTCACTTGAAATATTTAAGTTGAATTCAAACCTGAAATTCTTGCTTTTCTGCCAAAAGAACCTTTAAAAATGTAACATAAATTTCAACCTTAAATTCTCGCTTTTCGGCCAAAAGTGCATTTAAAAAATTGAAAGTTGATTATTAATCTATAAAATTCTCGCTTTGCGGTTGAAGAAAGATTTAAAAAATTCAAAAAATTGAATTGTGACCTGAAATTCTCGCTTTTCGGCCGCTTTTTTACTCGCTTCAGCCAGTGCCACTTCGCATCTCGCCTTTGATTCATTTTTGGCAACTAATTCTTTGCAACGCTCGTTCAACTGCTGCACCGATCGCAAAAGCGAAAAGTTTGACCTGGCAGAACCTGGAAAAAATAATAACTAAAAAATTAATTAAAAAAATTTTTAGAAAAAACTTGAGAAAAAAGTTTAAAATCTGCAAATCGCCTACAAAATTCGATAAAACGGGTTTTGAAACTTTTACGCATGTGTAGTATATAAAACCCGAAATTTTCGCCAGATTCATTATTTTCCTGTAGTGTTTTTGTTTTGAAATGCGCTGATCCGAGTACACGATGAATCTAAAATGCTATAAGCAAGTAAAAAAATGAAAAACAAAGAATAGACAAGACAACGCTGAAAAAAATAGTCTTTTCATTTTTTCGTAATTTTTCAAAATGGCACGAAAAAGCTGTATATAACTGATCGTCGGCAATAGAATCCTAACAGCTCAAATAAAATTTGGATAATGTAGTCGCTCAGCGTTACCTTTTTTTAGCACGACGCCCCATTAGCACTTGTGCTGATTAAATTCTTTCATTAGCACAGGTAGTTTACATTAGAACACTAGTTTTAATCTGAATAATACGTGCAATGTAAGTGATATGTACTTATGTATCTGTCCTCTTCTATTTTAAAAAATGTGTCAGAGAATGCCAAATCATACATGTACATAACAGGGAGTTTGGGGGGATCCCCCATCCAAAGTCGGACGTCCTCCCCCATCCCCTCAAAGTCGGAGAATTTTTGACTCTAACCCTCGATTTTTGGTAAAACTTGCGATTTTTGGCCGTTTCTAGGTACTTTTTGGCCATTTTAGCCAAAAATTGTAGGTCATTTACCCCTCTCCTGAAATTTGGCCCGAGACCCCCTCCCAAAATTTCGAGCCGTTATATGTATGCGCCAAGTTGTATTCTGCAGGCTTATATTTTGTTTGCGCTATCGTCAGTACAACAGATCTGAATGGATCAAGAAATACTAAATAATAACTGCAACATCATGCCAATACGCCTATGGATTGAATGATAACAAATAGAAAAAGAAATTTATTTTGTTTTTGACCAGAAAAAGTTGCTAAGTTGCCACAAAGTATTTTGCACTTGAAATCTTCAAAAACATTCTCGTGAAAAATGCATGTTTTCCACAAAATCTTGAGATTTCCGTTAAAAATTTGTTAAAATTACTATACTTTTGTTCAGAAAGGTCTACTTTTATCCGTTAGCACGTCGTGCTAACGGTCAAAGTTTTCGTTAGCACCGAGCAACTTTTATTATCGTTGTGCTAAAAACCCCGTGTAGCCACCGCTACAAACAATAAGTAATCAAAAAGAAATAAAGAAACAAACTCTGCTCAAAAGTCGAGGAGGAGACACAAGAAAAAAATCTTATCCTCGGGAAAGAGAAGTGGTATACAGCTTTAAATCAGCGAGAAGGACCTGCAAAAATAATTTAAAAAACAAACATTTTTTATGTCAAAATTAGAAGGGGTTAAAAACGTCAACCCAAATCTCTGCTACTTATATATGCATACATGCACACAACAAAAATACATATGTAAGATAATTTGCGTCCCTTTAAACGTATTTAATCTAATTTATAATTTAAATTCAATTTGAAACAATTTACACTATGAAATATCTCTCACCTCCAGTCAAAGTACCCTGCGGATTGAATAATTCGCCAGCCAATGTCACCGATCTGGCCATAACTTGCTTATGAAACGTGACTTTCTTAGCCGCGTCCATATCCGAACACACTAATGTATTACCAAATACGAATTTCATCGCGTTCTCCAGCCGACCATCGTAGCCCACCAAAGATAGGGCCAAATCGCAGTTTTCGTCTCCCACCTAATTTAAGGACAAAAACGCATTTTACATATTTTTTATCGTATACTTCACCACACGTGCGCACTGGGGGAGGGGTACGGTGAGAATCCCCCTACAGTTTTTTTTGTACAAGGTCCGTTTGTGCATGTACAAAGATGGGCCCTAAAAGTCTTTGTACATTTTGTACACACAAATTTTTGGGTACTGTAATTTGGTACATTAGCGATTTTAGTGTGGTAAAAACAGAGTTGTTCGACCTTTGGTAGTATATTTTAGCTAATTTCTGGGTTTCTGAGAGCAAAATTTATTGAGAAGCGTCTAAAAATGGCGCGAAGCGACAAAAACTTTTTGCGAAATATAGACCTTTTTTGTGGTTTTTGTCTTCCAAAAAATCTTTGAGAAAAATCTTTTTTTGTCTTCCGAAAAAATCAAAAAATTTTCTTTTTTACATCGGGAAACATCTTTGCCGAATACAAAAAAAAACCGTGCCCCCCTACCACAACTTTTGAAAGGCAATACCCCCTCAGGCCATTTGCGGACCGAAACCTATTGTTGGAATTATGAAATGGCGCCAAACGATGCCCAGCAGTATAATATGAAGAATTTTCCCATCAGCACTCTGTCCATTCATTCATTCGGGCACTTTTTGTCCATTATTTGTCCATACTTGATCATCCAATTCGTTCCATCGTCCTTATTATCATTTGTTTTCATGCAAAGTTAATGACGAATACTCGAGGAGAGTAAAATACAACGATTAAAGCGTTTTACGGGTTGTGGCGGGGGGGTAAGGAACGACAAAAATATCTATAAAATATCGACATAAACTCATTACTTTAACGCCATAATTAGCCATAAAAATTCATCATTCACACCCCCCCTCCACAAGGAAACTCGGTTTACCCCCTCCCAGAACTTTTGACCGTGTGCATGTAGGTACTTTACACTAACAAGATCGATAAGTTTTAATATGCCAAATGGTTTCAATTTAAATTTAAATTTAAAATTCAATTACTAAATTAATTAAATTAAATTATTAAATTGAATATATTCAAATTAAAATTTTGAATTTTTTCTACGATAACAGAAAGAAAATTGAGCTCACCAAACTCTTGGCCCTGCGAATCACGTCGTCCGACAGTGCTTTTGCTGAAATTTTATTTAGCGGGATAAAAGTGACGCGCCGCTTCAATTCTCCTCTGTTTAGCAATTGTTTGCCGGTTTCTTCGTTATCAATGACGATGAAGTTCAGCTGATTAAAAAATAAATAATAGAAAAATTGACAAAAATTAAAAATAAATAAATTTTAAAAAATATAGCTAATTTCTTAAATACAAGAACGTACATAGCTCACCTTCTGGATTTGAGGGGGACTAAAATTTTGAAGTCAAATATCTCGATAAATACTTGTAGGCAGATGAAAATAATGTCATATTTGAGCGTTTCTCAGCGAGCTCTAATTATTGGAGACGAAAGAATTTGAAAAAAAACAAAAAATTTAGCTCGAAAGCGGCTGAAAATTCTGGAGCTATCAGCTCAAAAGCATGCTAAAATCTATGCTAACTATCTTTCTATTACGCTTCACACATGTTCAATTCTTTTTCTTTAGGGAACCTCACAAATGACACTTGTGCTTTCAAAATTTTGGGGGAACTAACTAGCCCCTATTCCCCCATAGCTATGTCCGAGCCTGCGTAAATAAAAATATTAAGGTTTCAGACCCGAATATGTACGTACATAGAATATGTGCTTACTTACGTATGTACGTCTGATGCAAAATATAGAACAAATAAAACGTTTTTTTATATCATGCGTTAGACATTCGTAAAATTTTTAATTTTTTCTGATTTCTTGATGCAAATAGACAGACAGAGCATGTTGAAGAATAGTGCAACTTTATATGTAAAGACATACCAGAACAATCTTGACGTTTTTATTCTCACTTTAAACGCATTTTGGGCCCTTATGTATCAAAGCGTCCAGAACATGCCAGTTTTTTTGGAAACTTTTGGCATTTTAACACTTTTCATTAACCCAAAATATTATTACGATTAAAGAATTAAGATCCTTTTCTAATTGAGGCAAAGTTTTAATCGAAAACTCAATTATTGATCAATTAAAGGGCCATAGCCCTCAAAGCTCATTTTACACGATCGCCAGCCGCCGTTTCGAGAGCCGTAGCAGCTTCGGGCTTTTTCAAGTCCATCAAGCGGGCCACGACGCCTTTTACTTTCGATCGATCGAAATTCGGCGTAGGATCCTTGTAGTCGAATGCCAGTTGAGGAAGTCTTCATAAAAAGTATAATATGAAAATGTAAAATAAAATAAATAAGAAACAAATGAATAATAAATAAGACAATCAATCATATATTATCTTAAGAGGTTTCTGGGTTTAACCCCCTCCCCCCACTCTCCCACGAAATCCTGATCTTCTAAAAGTTTTCTGAAAAGATTCATAAAAAAGGTGCTGTTTTAAGCGTTATTAGATTGCTTTGCTTATTAAATTCAGCCATTATACTAATCTTTTTCATCTACAGCAATTCCGCCTTATTTTTACCATTGTATACGCCATTGAATGAACAAAAATAAAGTGTTGGATTTTCGACTAATTTCAAACGCACACATTTTCTAAAGAAACTTTACAGTTCTTTGGTGTTTGTCTTGACCGAGTTTTTTGCCTTTGAAAACCGACACAGATTAAAAAAATTTTATTCTTCCCTTTAAAAATCAATTCAGGGCTTTAAAAAATGGCCGCATTCAAGACATCATTGCGCTGATATCGAATAATAGCGAAGAAAAAGTAACATATATCTCCATACTCGCCTGACAGAGCTTGTACAAACGTAATTAAGGGGTGCCTTACGTTGAACTCTATTTCTCAGCATAAAGTGACCGCACGAGAAATGCGAATAAAACCATTTCAATCAAATTTTCTCGTTCTTTTGATTCTGTATATCATATGACTATCTCACACATGTAACGGCTCGAAATTTGGGGAGGTGAACCCGGCCATTTTCAGGAGGGGTAAACGACCTTCAATTTTTGGCCAAAAACGGCCAAAAAACGCCTAAAAACGGCCAAAAACTTCAATTTTTCTAAAAATCGGAATGGGGGCTTCAAAAATTTTCTTCAAAAAATCCCATTCTACCTGTTACGTGCACGAACTATCTTTCTATTTTCGGTTTAAAAATAAATTTCTATTCCAGAAATTCCAGAATTTCAGGTAAAACCCGTTAATTGTTAAAATTTACGCGAACAATCTGTCATAACGATGAGTTCCAATAGCATTTACCTTCATTTGAAAACGTATATAGAATGACGAAGAAACTTAAGTGAATTAAATACTTAACTAAGATTAAACTGGCATCAAACTGGAATCCTGCAAAATAAATTACTAAAAAATTACAAATTATAATAAATTAATAAATTATGAATTATATTTGTGAATGAAATGATTGTTTTAAATAAATTTTTTTGAATAAATTATACTGTAATTATAAGATTAAGCATTCATTGCCTGGACTCCATATCCTCGATCTTATTTTTTAAAATATTTATCTCATTGTTGAGACTTCGCTTTTCTCGCTGCAATCGATCTTCGTCCAATTCGTCGATATCGATTTCATCGCACTTCACCTGCATATTCATAGACAAAAATCAATTAATTAAATTATTTATACTAAATTTACAGAATTATTTAAATATCACTAAGCAACATGATGCAAGCGGGGTGGGAGATCTCCTACTCAAAGTTGGTCGTCCCCCATTTCCCCAAAGCCGGAAATTTTTTGACCCTCCCATTTAAAAAAAATGTTTTTTTCAAACCATTTTTTGGTGTTTTCGATCGGTTTCAGGTGTTTCTTGGTCGTTTTTTACGTCTTTTCTGGCCGTTTTAGGCCAAAAATTTGTGGTCATTTACCCCTTCCCCCTAAAAATGGCCGGAGACTTCCTCCAAAATTATGAGCTGTTAAGTATATGTGTTACGCATAGGGATGCAACGGGTCCAGATTTTTTGAAATATGTTGTCGTTGTTGTTGTAATTGCCGTCACATGTTGTCATCCATCGATCGATCAAAGGTCTAGAGAGGCCACTACTAATTGTGGCCCTTTCCATAAGTCACTGACACGAGCTTGTGTTGGTCGGGATGGACAGTTGAAGAGGTGTCGTGTATCTTCTGTTGCCGCCAAACAACGTGGGCAGGTGTCAGGTGTGAGGCCGCTGGAGTCGAGTTTGCTGCGCGTGGACGCCAGCATGTAACTGTAGCCACATCTAAGTTGGGCTAAGGTGGATCTTGTTTGGCGAGGTAGCAATTTCTCTTGTGGGGATATATTGGGAGGGCGTCGGTTTATTAGTGGGTTGCGTTGAATGAAACGAAGGCGACAGGCCTGGATAGCATTCTGATGGAGCTTTTGCAGTTGTTGTTGCAGTGAAGCTGTTGAGGGTAAAGTTGTGAGGTGCCGTTTGACTCTGTCGTTCGAATACATTTTAAGAGTGTTTTTCAGCCGAAAGTTCCGTTGCCGCCGTGTAGGTGGTCCAGGACAACCAAAAAGTTGCCTGCACGGATGTTGGTCGTGGAGGCAAGATGCATAAAATTGGTCTGTCAAAAGTCGATTGTGGACTTGGACCGTCAGCATACGTGTTTCGCTGTGTAGATGGTCAATTGGCGACATTTGAAGGCAGCCAGTAATAGTTCTAAGTGCGGTGTTCTGGCAGATTTGGAGTTTGGCAAGATTTGAGGATGTTAGTGTTGGTGTCCAAACTGGTGCCGCATAATTAAGAACCGATCTACAGATCGCCTTATAAGTGAGGAGCAATGTTTCTTTGTTAGAGCCCCATGATCGGCCAGCTAAAGCTTTGATGATGTTGTTTCGTTTCTGAATACGAGATTTCAGAGCTTCAACATGTTGTTTGAAACAAAGACTTGGGTCGAAGAGAACCCCAAGAATTTTAGGGTTCTTAACGGTTTGAAGTCGAGCATTATTAATAAAAATGTTTAGTTCCAGCGAGTGTTGGCGTGTCTCGGGAGTAAACAACGTACAAGTAGATTTTTCCGTCGAGATTGTGAGGTGGCGCTGCTGAAAAAATGAGGAAATGTCTGTCAGATAGTTGTTCATGTTTGTTTCCATTGTTTTCACATTCGAGTCGCTGGTGAAGATGGTAATGTCGTCAGCGTATGATACGATATGAATGTGTGGTGGTGGCAATGGAAGCTCACGAATGTAAGCATTAAAAAGAGCTGGTGAGATCACTGAACCTTGAGGCACACCCATTCTGGTGATGGCATAACTTGACGATGAGTTTCTAAACTGACATTTGGCTTCTCTTCCGCGCAAATATGCCACCAGCCAGCGACAAGTCCAACCAGGCATAGTGGAGTCCGCCAAGATCTTGATTAACGTCGTGTGGTCAACTGAGTCAAATGCTTTACTGAGGTCTAGGGCTATAGCAATAGTTCTCTTAGCTGGTTTAGGGCAGTTGAATCCTTCGCATATTGCTGTGGACAAGTTAAGCAGGGCAGATGTAGTTGAGTGACGTGGTCGGAAACCATGCTGATGAGCCGCAGGTGGAAGGTGTTCTACGATTATTGGAAGCAATAAGCGTTCCATAATCTTTGCTGCTGGGCATAGGATTGAGATGGGGCGGTAAGAGGAGGCTGCGTTTGGTTCTTTGCCTGGTTTGGGAAGTGCGATGATGGTGGAGCGTTTCCAAATAACAGGTAAAGTAGCCGTTGATGCAGATAGGTTCAATAAGTCAGTCAACGTTTGGAGGCCACAGGGGCCCAAATGCTTCAAGAATGGCATGGCAATGCCATCTGGACCAAAAGCTCTTGAGTTTTTGGCTGAGGTGATAGCTAATTTCACCTCGTTGATGGTGAAGAGCACTTGTTGTAATTGTTTGCTATGTACATGACGGATGATACGGCGTGTAGCGGTAGAAGAAGAATGTTGTCGAACTGCCATAAATTGTTTTAAGAGCTTTGTGGCGATTTTTCGATTATTAGTTTCTTCACCACTATCAAAACGAATAGGTACATTGTCAATTCCTCGTTTTTTCCCATCCAATGATTTTACCGTTGCCCAGAGATGTTTTACGTTAGCTGAGCGATGGTCTAGCAAGGTGACAAAATCGTGCCATTTTCGCATTTTTTCTTGATCACATTCTTTGACAATAATTTCGTTTATAATAGCAATTCTAGCAGAGGATGGATTAACTGCTCTGATCGAGTCACGTTCTTTGATGAGTCCCTGAATATGGTCTGATAAAGATGGGTTGTAAAGTTTATGACGACCATAAGGTATTGACTTCTTAGCAGCAGCGATTATCGCACGTCGGAGTGTAAGTTCTCTTTCATGGACAGATGAATGAGCATTAAGTCGCGATGACAGGAGAATTTGCTCAGTAATGTCCGTGAAAAGTTTCCAATCAGCCTTGCTGAAGTTTACATATGTTCTTTTAGCCGATGTAACATACTCCATGGAGAAGTCGATTTTGACCAAAATTGGTAGATGGTCTGATGCGAGGGTAATTTCTGTGCTCCATTGTAAGGATGATGCTAGATTAGAAGATGCAAGCGAAATGTCCGGAGACGTTGGACGCTGTACGTTTGTTGAGGGGAGACGAGTAACGCATTTTTCATTTAAAGGGAGCAGGTCGGATTGATCAATTAGATCAGCAATTATATTGCCACGGTTGTCATTGATCGTCGAGTGCCATAGGTTGTGATGGGCGTTGAAATCGCCCAATATAATGATGTTATCCTTGTTGAAAATATCTGTAAGTGGCGGACTGTATCCGGTAGGGCAGCTGGATGTAGGCGGGATATAGATGTTGACTAAGATGAAAAGACCCGCACCGAGAGTAAGTGAAATGGCGGCACATTCCATAACGTTGTCTTTACAAGAAGTAGGTAGCTCAACGCTTTTGGTGAGAACATATTCTCGTATTAGAAACGCTAAGCCGCCACCAATCGTAGTGGAGTTGCGATCGAAACGAATCAGACGATAACCAAATGTTTTAGGATCCTTCGTTTTTGCGGAGAGTTTGGTTTCTTGAAGCAGTGAGATGGCAATATCATGCTTATTGAGAAAGTCCATTAGCTCGGAGAGTTTGTTTTTGATGCCACTGATATTAAATTGCAAAATATTCAGTGGACGTTTTTGGTTAGGTTGAGGTATTATCACACACTTAGGGCAACGGTAGTTGTTCTTATTGTAGTCGCGAATGTTCCTCAGACCACTACAGCTTATATTGCTGTGAATCCACAAGTTGCAATTGGAGCAATAAACAGAGCTATAATAAGCATTCTTTCCACAAGAGCCGCAGGGAAAGCGGTTCACATGAGTAGGTCCCGGATTTGACTTCACACCAGCACGTAGTAGCAGTAAACGGAGCAGCATGGCTGGTAAGTGCTGCTCCGCATATAAAAACCCAAATCGATCGATGGATTTCTCCATGTGTGATTATCGCACGTCGGAAATATCGGGTCCGGGTCCGGGTCTCAAATTTTTCGGATAACGGGTCCGGGTACGGGACCGGGTCTGAAAAAAATAACGGGTTCGGGTCCGGGTCCGGGTCCACGAGAATTCGTGAATTATGTCTTATATGAACAAAATGGTCCTATTATTCATATACAGCTAATTTTTTAATGCACGCAGATTGCGTGATTGCTTCTTATTTTCAGAATCTCAGTCAACAAAAAATTCAAGTTCCTGAATAAGTGATTTGTAATTATTTATACATCTAAAGGTGACATATATCGATAATTTTGTTAGCAAAAAAGTGGGGCAGAAACGATCCAAATTTGAGACGTATTGATAGCAAAATTGCTCGAATGATTGCACTGGACGATCAGCCTTTTCAGTCTGTTGAAAATATTGGTTTTATGGAATTAAAGCGAGAAGTTCTCTTTTAAATTGCCTATTAAATTTCGAGTGATATAAACTAATCGACTTTATTTTCTAGATTCCGTTATATGAGCTTAAATCAAAAACATTTTATAAAAATGAAGTACTGAGTGAATATGAAAGTGTGCGGGAAAAATAGCTGAGCAGGTTAAGAAATGCGTTAAAATCGGTATTTCATTCACGACTGACTTTGGTCTGGCATCAGCGAATCATTGTTTAGGCAAGTTTTCTTAACCTTGAAAACTCTGTAACATAATTGATTAATCCCAACGTTTTAATTTTTAAGTTTAAGAGCACATTCAATTTCGGACGACTTTAAGCTGATAAAGTGGATTTTGCATGCATCACCTTTAGGTGCTGAGCATCATACAGCACAATATTTAAGCGAAGTGCCCAAAAACATGCTTTATTCGTGGGACATTAAAAAATAATCAGTGAGTTAGCGTGTAGATTCTTAAATTAACTACGAGTCATACAATATCTTTATGAATTTCTTGCAGGTGCACCTTATTGTACGCGATAATCGTACAAACATTACCAAATGTAAGCTGTGCGGAGCATAATTTGATAGCGGTAGTGACAAAAAAGTTATTTTTCGCAAGTTTCATGTACATACTTCTCAGCTCATTTATCCAGGCTATCGAACAGCAGCAAACGGTTAAAAAAGGGCCTTATTTGCCGACAAATGGCCTGCCATTTTCACAGAAGCGACTCAAACAGACAGTGGCGGATCTAGGATTTTCCTAGGGAAGGCGTATCCCAACTTTTCCAAAAACAGTCAAAAATAGGTCCAAAAATTTGCCCTTGACGCGCAAAATAGCGTTTTTTCGGTGTGTTACGTTGTATACTTTTACATAAAATCACTTTTGACGCAATATTTTTTCTTAAAATTTTGAATTTTAGACAATTTTTTGCGAAAAAAATCATTAAATTTCTTTGACTTTAACAAAAATCTGGCGCAAAGCGCCGGAAAATTTGTGAAATTAAGGCAGACAGACGTCTAGAAGCATGATTTACTGCTTGATTTCCTATATTTATAGCATTTGATGCGAAACATCGAAATTTTTAATTGAAAATAGAAGAAAACTGTGCAAAAATAGCTGTTTCTGCTGTTAAAATTGTTTTGAAACCTAAATGAACAGAAAATGGCTTCCAGGCAGTGTTTTTTTACAAGGTCCGTTTGTACATGTATAAATGGTTCAATGGTTAAAATCTAAAAGTATAGTATGGTAGTCTTAGTACATTTTGTGCACACAAATTTTTGAGTACGATGATATAGTATGGTAGCGACTTTAGTGTGGTAAAAAACAGAGTTGTTGACCTTTCGTATAGTATTTTAGCTTTGTAATTCCTGGTTTTATGAGGGCAAAAATCATTAAGATCGTCTTAAAACGGGGCGAAGCGCCGAAAAATTGGACATTTTTCCTTTCGAAATGCGATTTCTGCTATTATAAAGATATATAGGATACGCAAGTATACACAATTACTCATTTCGGCGTGAAGCGCCGGAAATGTTTGCAAATTTTAGACCTTTTTTTCAGTTTTTGTCTTCCAAAAATCTTTGCACATGTACAAAGACGGTTCCAAAAAGTCTTTGTACATCGGTAAAAATCTTTGCCGAATAAAAAAAACCGTGCTTCCAGGTCGCCAAGAAAGTGAATAAATGTCATCCGGTGCTGCGCCGGAAAATTTTGAGAAATTATGGTCACTGACGGATAAAAATCATTGCCAATTGCATAAAATTCTCTATCTCGCCGAATATTTTTGGCCAATGGGAGGGGCAGCCGCCCCCCACCCACCTTAAATCCGCTTCTGCGAACAGAAAAAAATTTGAACAAATTCAAAAACACCTTGACCCTGATTCATTGCCTCTCAAACTAATACAAATAGATGAATCTGATTGTTTTTGAAATACTATCTGGTATTAATGTGAAGATTTAAAAGTTGGAAATGAAGTCTTTAGTCGCCATTCAAGTCTTTCATCATTCGCATCCTTTTAAATTTTTTTAATACCCGTTACCCGTTATTTTTCAAGCAAAATTTTACCGGTTCCGGGTCCGGGTCCGGGTCTCAAAAATTTTCAATAACGGGTACGGGTCCGGGTCAGGTCGAAAAAGAACCGGGTAATAACGGGTCCGGGTCCGGGTCCGGGTACCCGTTGCATCCCTAGTTACGCAACAGCTATTGATTCAAATTTTGGACGGCCTGATAGCTCATTTTTCAAAACAGATATTTAGCAAAGAAAATTTTGAAGAAAAAAAACAAAATTATACCCGATTCTCGCTCCTTACAAGAATGCTAGCTTTTAAAAATGTACAAAATACTTCGCAAAAACGTCACTGAAAAAGTCAGAAAAACTACTTTCTGCCAAAAAGTCGAAAGGATGGGGTAGGCCCAGTATTATTTGGTTTTTTTGTTATTTATATATTTATTATGTATTCATACATTTATTATTTTTATAGTTTTTCATATTTTTCATGGCCAACTCGGGGGTTTATGCGGTTATTGTTTATCTTAGTGATTATTATTATTTGCATTTATTTATTATTTGTTTTGCTTTCTTAAGTTTTATTTTTTTATTTACTTTTTAGTTATTATTAATTACATGGATACTGTATCTTTTTTTCTTCCTATCCCCATCCCCAAAAAGCTGTCATTAAACTACATATAACGATGTCCATTTTTCGATAAGAACAAAAAATATGTACATACTACCTTAAGCTGACTGAGCTCTTTTTCAAGTTTTTCTAGCAAATGCTGCTCCTGTGCGAACTGGGTATCCGACTGACGAACTTGAGACTTGAATTTTTTCAAGTCCGTCTTCGCGCGTTCCGATCTACAAAACATTTTCTTTATACAACAAAACTGTCAAAAAATCGAGTCTAAGTCCATGAATTACTTAATTTCGATTTGTTTAATTTCCGTTTGCTTCCGGCTAATTTCTTCATTGGTGGCTTAAAAAACAAGATAAATAAAGCTACAAAACACTGAAAAAAGCAAATTCTAAATGACTGATCACGTATCATCACGACCAGATAAGCATATCAGGGAAAATAATGGGGGTGAAACCAAAAAACTTTTCTTAAGTGCCTTTCTTGGGCTCTAAACCGTAAATACACGTCAAAACGCCATTTTTCGGCCTTTCTGATAATTGTCCATCTTTCAGAATGCAAAAACATATAAAAATTTAGATTAAATGGAGCGATTTCGAGTAATTCGAACGAATTCAAGAAAAATAGTCAAAAAATGTGTAAATAGCGCGAAGTGCCGAAAATTTGAAACTTTTGAGCAAACAGATAACTAGAAATGTTCAAACAGCACCTTTTCTGCGAATACTTTGAAAAATCAATTCTGCTGGGGGAGTGGAAAAATTTCTGGGGAGGGAGTGATGAATATTCTGGAGGAAGGGGAGGGGTAAAAATCATGCATGGCAACGACCACATTCTGGTGTTTGGATGGAGTAAATGCCCAAAAAAAATCACAAGAAGCATGCCGAAAATTCAGTTCCGGGGGTCTGTCGATTTTCGGGAGGGAGTCTGCCAGACTGAAATCCCACGCCCACCGGGCGGACCCGGCCCATGTATGGTGAAAATCCCCAAAACCGCCCACCCCCAGACATACATGACCACGATGAATTTTAATGTGTAAAACTGTTCCACTTAATTTTATTAGTAGATAAATAATGAAGCTATAAACATGCATTAACAGACACTTAAAGTCAGTGGCGCCCCCATTCCTTGAAAAACTGAAATCCATTCCGTTTTTGGCAAAAAAATGTAATTTTAGATTATTTCTAGATGCTTTCATGCCATTTTTATTATTTTCTGCATTTGTTACGAGCGAATCATTATCGATCATTTATTTATAAATTCGATAATTTCTATTAATTTTTTACGTTTATAATCATTGATTATAAATTTATTATAAATTATACTCACATACTTATTTTTTATTACATGTACACTCTCGTCTGTATAATATGTAAATTTTACGCTTATTTTTTACCCAAAAGCTGCTCGTTGATCGTAGCAGCTTCGCCCTTTTCGTCGACAGTCATACCAGCCGCCAAAGCCTGCAACTTTTTCTGCGCATCTGCCAAATTTTGCTGGTCCTTTTCACCCTGGTCAATCATACCCCCGCAAGTCGATTTTAAATTTTCCAGCTCCTTTTTCTTTGAAGCCAGCAATTTTTTGTGCTAAAAAACATTAGCGTACGAGCTTATAATATGGCGAAATATGCGTAGGAAGTTGAATTCAAAAAGTTGAGAGATAGGGGCCATACTTGATCTCGGGGGTCGGGGTTCTGAAGAGGGGTTTTGTGGGCAGCAGTCAAATTCTGAAGAAGGTACGATGGGACTACATTGTCAAAAACCACCAAAAATTCAATTCTGGGGTCTATCGATTTTTGAGGAGCTTCACTGTATTCTCGGGGGTCCGCCAGACCCCCGGACTCCTCTTAGGCCCATGTGTGGATTTCACCCCCCTCCCCCTCCGAAAATTTGGCACCCCAGAATTGGCGATTTTTCGAAGAATTCGCAGAAAAGCTGTTAGTGTAAGCATTTTTAGTTAACTTTTGACTCAAAAGTGTCAAATTTTCGGCGCTTCGCGCCATACAATCATTTTTTGACTATATGTACTCGTATTTTGTTCAATTTACTCAAATTTTTTTTCGAAATTTTTTATTGTTTTTACGTTCTAGAAACTAGAATGATAGAGCATCGCCAGAAAAGCCGAAAAATGAAGTTTTTGAGAAGTATCTATCGTTTTTGAGCCCGAAAAACACACTTTCGAAAAATATTTCGATCCCCCGGAAAGTTTAGCAAAATTAGTCTAATTTTGATTAGTGAGTAAAAACAATGATACATAATTGTTGATGTACCTATTTGGAAAATCAAATCTTTCTGGCTCGAAGGCTTGCATACTTATAAATCTTTTGGCTATGTTTACGAAAGTTAAGATCGGCAATCTCTTGAAATCTGCAATACAAAAGTTACTTTACGTACGTTTAAATTCAGTCTTTCCCCCAAAATTTACCATTTTCCAAAAAATTCCGAAAAAATTCGTCGAAAAGGTGCTGTTTCAAACGTTTTTGGCCATCCTGTTTACTCAAAAGTGTCAAATTTTCGGCGCTTCGCGCCATTGACTATATTTGCTTAATTTATTCTAATTTTCTATTTTTTAACTTTTTTCCATGTTTCTATGCTCTAGAAAGGTAGAGCATTGTCAAAAACGCCAAAAAACGATGTTTTTTGCGCGTATACGCCACTTTTGGGCCCGAAAAAGGCACTCCAAAATTTCACACCCTCCCAGATTTCCCATGCTGTGCACGTCTTCCCAAAAGTCGAGAGAAGGGTAAAAAAATTTCAGCCTCTAAAAAAAGAGGATGGGATGCGGCCGACTTTGGGTAGGAGCATCCCCACGAACCCCTTATTACGCGCATGGGCGTACGAAGGGGGCGCGCCCACCCACCCCCTTAGCCCAAATAAGGTAAGGAAATGTGCATGAAAATTGATATTTTTCATCTAAAAATCTCAAAAATTTTCGGCGCTTCGCGTCGTAGAATCATTATTTGCGTTAGTTTAGGCCTAAACGCGGCCAAAAAGGTCATGTATCGTAGCTTATTAGAAGAGAGTAAATTTTTTCAAAAAGTTTGAATTTTATCAGCCTAACGGATAGAGCATGTTCGTAAACGTCAGAAAACGCATTTTGTTTGGTGTCCCGGCAAACATATCCCGAAATAAAGGGTCACCAATTTTGGACCACCGCTCCCCCCCTTTAAAAAAATTCTGCGTACGCCCCTGATTACGCGTATGCTAAAATTACTCAATATACTTAGCAAATGCAAAATATAAAACGATAAACTCACGGCTTCAACATTTTTCTTCAAATCGATCAATTTTCTCTCTTCGCCCTTCAGACTTTCTCGCTTATTCTCCAGCAACGAATTGGCTTGTATGTCTAGCGTAACCTTGCCCTTCTTTACTTCTTCAAGTTCGGCCAAATTACGAGCGATTTCCTGATAAAGAAATGAAGCAATCTTATTAAAGTACTTATCGCCAGTTATTTAAAACAGGAATCTAGGGAGGGTAGCACCATACATTCACAGCATGGGAATTCTGAGGGGTGAAATAATGAAGTGCCTTTTCGGGTCCAAAAATGGTAGGTACGCGTCAAAACGTCGTTTTACAGCGTTTCTGCCAATGCTCGATCTTTCTAGAGCATAAAACATTAAAAAAATTCGAAAAAATCAAAAGAGTCGGAACAAATTGAACAAAAAATAGTCAAAACATGAGTATAATGGCGCGAAGCGCCGAGAATTTGGCGCTTTTGAGCAAATATGTAGAGAAGTAAAAACGCTATTCTCACAAATTTTTAGAAAATTTTTGGGAAGTTTCGAAAAATCGCCAATTCTGGGGAGAAGGGTAAAAAAAATTTGCAGGGGTGAAAACTTTTCCGACGGGGTGAACTTATCCCCCCAAATCATGTATGGCTGGCGCCGAAAAATTAAACAAAAGTGCCTTTTTTAGCTCAAAAACGACGGATACGCGTGAAAAATATCATTTTTACAGCGTTTCTGACGACGCTCTATCTTTCCAGAGCGTAAGAACAAAAAATTCGAAAAAATAATTCGAGTAGATTAAACAAGATTTAGTCGACAAACGAGTATATGGCGTCAAGCTAGGCGCCGAAAATTTAACACTTTTGAGTAAACTACTCAAAATGACACTTTTTCTACGAATTTTTCGGAAAATCGCGAATTCTGGGGGTTGAAAACGTTTCCCAGATCATCTATGTATGCTAATCGCTAGGTTTCTGTAAAAACTTCACGAACAAAGCATAAATACAGTATTTCAGTGCCTTAATTTTACTGAAATTAATTATTCATAGGAAGTTACCTATATCCATTTATTGTTCACTGATTGCACGATTTGCGTTTTCTTTTGTACAATACACTATCCCAATCATATGTATACATGTACAAGGGGATCCCCTTAACCAAAGTCGGACGTCCCCCATCCCCAGAAAATGTTTGACCCCCCTCCAATTTTTGAAATTGGCCGTTTTTAGGAGTTTTTTGGCCATTTTTGACCAGAAATTGGAGGTCATTTATTACTCTGATAAAAATGGCCGGGGAACCCCATTTAGAATTCCGAGTAGTTACATGTACATATGATCCCAAGTATGCTAAATTAGGTACCGGTATAATTATTTCGTCGCGCGTACATGGTCAATGTACATTTTTTAGTATTTATTTGTCACGTATTTTTTTCAATATTCACTTGTTATTTAGCTAGCGCTTATAAATGTTATTAACGCTACCACAGTTTCGTAATTCGAAACAGATGTTATTTTTTACATGATATTAAAATAAATCATCCTGAAAAATTTATTTCGAACATTTTTTGAAAAATTGCCTCTTCTTTGAACTTCTTCAATAAAATTTAGATTGTCTTTAGCAGTTCACTGGTCATTAAAGTAGAATTATCTAATTTAATGAAATACAGATAAATATGTATGAAATTTCTTTCTATTTCTAAAAATTTTGAAAATCTCAATAGATACTTAACATATGTAAATCCCGCTATGACAATAATGGCGACATTATCAATAGTTTCTGTTATAAAAAATTATCCAAGATATACTGTGAGCAGGATACTATTGGAGACAGGGATCTTTCAAACTACGATATTATCGTTAACGCTCAAAAAATTCATTTACTCGATTGGAATTTTGGTTTTAATTTTTATTTTCATTTTACTCAATAGAAGGAATCATGTATTTAAAATATCATAGGAAATAAAAGAAGCATCAAAAAATAATTTATTAAGTAATATACGAAATAGACAAAACAAAATAAACAAAAAAGTCAAAACAAAAACAGAAGCAAAATTTAAAAAATCATGTTTGCAAGCTAAAACCTTATAGAAAAGACGGACTGATTAATTATAGGCGTTACTTCATTTTATTATTATTATTATTTAATAACTGTTATTATATGTATGTACATATGTATATTACGTCATTTTTATTATATTGTTTATTGTTTTTTTATTTCTATTATTTATTTTTATCATTATATTATATAATTTTTATTTTTATTTCATTTTTCCATTTTACTTTTATTAATTGTTACAGTATTTTGCCTAAAAATGCCGGTTCTTCGTGACCGGTTTTTCGAGCCGATTCTCGTAATTTTAAAAATTCTTACATCATTTCTCATCGCTTCCAATTCTTTCATCTCTTTCTCCAGAATAGCGTGCCTCGCTTCGTTGTCTTTTATATGCTGCTCGAACGAGACGACTTCATTCTCCAAATCTTCCATATGCTTGCCAGAATTCGAACTCGTTTCCTGCACGAATAACGGTAATGCGACATATAATGGAAAACGCAGGGAATTACTTTATCCACAAATACAGTAAGAAAAACAAAATTCTAAAATATGTGAAATTTTAAAAAAAATCTAAAATATTAAGTCTTATTTCACATTTTTCGTGCTTCATTTTTTGAATGCTATTTAAATGCAACATATGTACATGACATGCATGTAACAGGAGGATGGGGGATCCCCCCACCCAAAGTTTGTTAAGTTTGTTATTCCCCCCACAGCCAACAAATTTTTGACCCCCCCCCAATTTTGTAAAAATCCGAATTTTTCAGTCCATTTCAGTATTTTTTGGTCGATTTTGGCCAAAAATTGGAAGTCTTCACCCCCTCCCCCACACGGAATTTAAAAAGTCTGAAAATTTTAAAAATTTTAAAACTCAGGAATATTTTCTTGAAATCAATGTTCAGCGATCACAAAGGTGGCTAGAAAAGTGGCTTCCAGACGTGCTACAGTAAGACAACTACGTAAAATAGTTTCCTGTGGACCCTTTTTATTGCCTGTAATGCCACAATCACATTTGTAGTCAATTTAAATTGATTAAAAAATTGTCTGCTATGCACAAGGTTTCGTAAAATAAACGAAATTCGTGAATTAGAATAACTTTTTACCGCATATGTATGTAAAGCGTAAAAAGTCAAGTAATATTGTTAGTACATAGACTTGTGTACATAATAATGACGGTCAGTCGCTGAAAATTCTTAGGTGTGTAGGGTTGTGATAAAAATTATTAAACGATAAAAAATACCAAAAAAATAAAAATTTGACTAAAAATTATGCACGAAACTTACCAACGCTTTTGTATACTTATACGCTACGACCAACTGACTCAAATGTTCCAATTCGCGCAGTATTCTTTGATATTCCATGTACGCCGCTCTTTCGTCTCTTAACTTCTCCAAAGTTGGTGTAATTTCTTCTTTTAAAACCTTAAGATTGAAAAAACCATGAAAATTCCCAATGCACTCTGTTGAAAGCCACACGACGCATGCAAATTACCTGTTGTAGATGATATGGAAATGTACATATGGCTCATGATGTTCCTACAATTTTTCCACAATTTTTAAAGTGTTTTATTTTTTGTAGTATTTTTTCACTAGAAACTTATTAAAAACTCGAATTGATTAGTGTTTTCTTGAACATGCATAAATTAGGAGTAATTCCACCAAAGAGCACGTGTGTACAGTAACATAAACATACTGGATGGATACAGTAAGCTAACATGCATAAGAAGCACAAAAGGACGTATTGGCACAAATTGCAATCCATTTCTGGAACAAAAATAAATTTTAAAATTTTTTAAAAAATTTTTGAATGCCTAATCAGTGTTTTTTATGCAGTCCCTTTGTATTTGTACAAAGATGGTCCACAAAAGCCTGTAAACATTTTGTGCATGCAAGTTTTTGGTTGCTATAATATGGCACAGTAGCGCTTCCAGATTGGTAGAAGAAGGTTTCCGACTTTTAGTAGTGTATTTTAGCCAATTTGTGGGTTTCAGACGGCAAAAAATACTAAAAACTGCCTAAAAAAGGCGCAAAGCGCCGAAACATTTGGTATTTTTCTCTCCAAATGCAAATTCTGCCATTATAAAGATATTTAGTACAGCCAATCATTCCTTACGGCGCGAAGCGCAGAAAAAGTTTTAGTGATTCAACACCTTTTTGCAGCTTTAGCCTTCCCATAAATCTTTGCACACGTATATAAAAAGACGGTCCCGAAAAGTCTCGGGAAAAATCTTTGCCGAATGCCAAAAAGTGGTTGCCTGATAAATTTTTCATACTAAACCAAAAATTGGTAGATAGCCGAGTGCTTCGTAAAAACGGTTCCACAGCCTTTTCGGGCTCAGAACATTAACTATATTGCCTTTTTTGGCTGAGAAAACTAGCTATAGAACCTTTTTTAGACTCACAAATAGTTATATAGCCTTTTAGGAATAAAAATAGCTGTTTCGCCTTTTTTGGAGTCGAGAAAATAGCTATGTATCCTTTGAAATTCAGAAAACAGAACTATATAGCATTTCTGAGCTCACACGGTATGTTTCCGAATCCAAAAAGGCTACTCCGCTCATTTTTTGAGCCCAAAAAAGGCTATGTATATAAGTAGCAAAGCTTAGTCGGCAAAAATGACTGCATAGCTATCAGTTTTTCAGGGCTCAGGGGGGTAATAGCCCATGCTCTTGTACGCAATTCTCCATATTGTAATGAAAAACCCTGTGTGAAGACCACGTTGAACTTACAGCATCGATTTCGCGCAATTTCGCATCTTTCTTTTCGATCGTTTTAAGCGCTGCCTGTTTTTTACTTTCGTAAAGCTTAGTTCCGGCCGCTTCTTCCACCATCGACAAAATCTGGAAAAACAATTTATAAAAATAATTTATGGTTTATCTAACTTAACTTAAATTACTGTATAACGAGTCAAAATTTTCGGAGCAAGGTGGTTGATCACTAGGACGTAAATAATCTTGTATTTTTATCCAAAAGTGGCAAAAAAGCCCCAAAAAAAGCCTAAAAGCTTAAGTTCTGCTAAAAATTGGAGGCAAACATCACAGTCTTGTAAAGGGAAGGAAGATGGTTGACTTTGGATGGGGGACATAGATCTTGGAAGTAAGAGGGTCTACCTCTCCTACCAAAAAAGGCTTCACCCACCCTCAGAAATTGTTTTACCCCCACCCCACAGAATTCGCCATTTATTAAAGAATTCTAATTCGTAGAAAAGGTGCTATATTAAGCGTTTTTAGCTATCTGTTTGCTTAAAAGTGTCGATTTTTCGGCGCATGGCGCCGTAGACTCATTTTTGACAATATTTTGTTCAATTTAATCGAATTTTTCTGATATTTTTTATGGTTTTTTACGTTTTTATGCTCTTAAAAGATAAAACGCCATAAAATAATGTTTTTTTGACGCGTTTCCGCCTTTTTTTAGCTAAAAAAGCACTTGAAAATGTCACCCCCAGAATTATCATGCTGCATCTGTCGGGTTGGAGATCCCCATTCCCCTGCTACATGTAGGACGCTCAACGCATGATTATGTACATAAATATGTACTCATTAAATCAGCATTAACTATTCAATAGGTACCTACATTTATTTTATTTTAATTTTACATATTTTTTTCCAATTTATGCAATTTATTCTTACTGTCTATTTTACCTCTGGTGGCTTCATATTAAGCACTTTGGTTATCCGGCCTTGCATAATGATAAAATGCGGGTTGTTCACGTTCATCTGAACGGATCGAAACAAATCCTCCACTCTATTATTTTGCGCATTGACTCCATTAATCAAATACTTATTCCTGCCTCCAATAACAACCTGAAAAAAACAAACAACGCCTAAATAAATGGAGGTCATTAATTTGACAAAGGGAAACAAAAGAAAAAAGAGAAATAAGAAGAAACGTTCGATAAAAAATTTAAGCAATCTATTAGAATACGAGATGCAAAAAGACGCGAGAAATAGCGCCTATATAGTATTTATGTACGAATTCATCTAGAAGAAATAATGTTAGGAAACACAACAGTGTTCACGATGAGCTAAGGAGAAAAAAAGATAAAATCAATAAAAAAGAAAACATAAAATGAATAAATTATTAATAAATTTAATAAAATTAAAATCAAAATATAATTAATAATTTAAATAAGTAATTGATTAATAAAGAACGAGTTAACCAAAGCGGAGACAAGCTTTAGCAGACCAGACATCCATACATGTAACAGGGTGATGGTAATCCCCTTACCCAAAGTAGGCCGTCCCCCATCATCCCCTAAGCCAAAAAATTTTTGGCCCCTACACCGATTTTAGCACAACACACACACACTCAAAAAATTATTACTGTATCTACTCAGTGAGTTGTATCATCAAAACCGATTAAGTTCGCCCGTACTTCGACTGATCAAACAAAGATACATAATGCACATAGAAATTCACTGTTTATCTAAAAATCGTAAGTTAAATTTCCACAACAAAACAACCCTTTCCGAAACTGGCAACCAACCAAAATTTTTTGCTCCCGGTATCAACGGGAAGACCGGCCATTGCCCAAATGCTTAAAAGTAAAATATTGCCATGAAAAAAAGTGTTTTATTCATTTTGACCATTTTAGGCATTTAAATAGCAAAAAAGGCGTGAGCACTAAATCTACTGATCGGACTGAAACACACATGATCTTAGAAAAACACCTAAAAACGGCCAAAAAATTCAATTTTTTTCAAAAGTCGGGGGTCAAAAATTTTCTGGCATAGGGGGCTAGGGTGGGGAGGACCAACTTTGGGTGGGGGATATCCCCGTTATGTGTGTGTTACATATATGCCCAGCGCTATGTGCACGTATGCCCCCCAGAAAGTTTCCCTTCCCCCTCAAGAAATTTAATCACCCCTCCCAAAATTCACGATCCTCCAACAAATTTGTAAAAAAAGGTGCTGTCTGCTCCCTCAAATGAACCAAAATCTCAGTCTTCAAAATACCAAACAATGTTTATAAATCTGCGTAATTCAGTACAGATAACATAATTAATCGCCCAAGACCTGTCTAGTAATAGTGATTTCGTCATAATTTTCATATGCGACTGGACTTCGCTGTTTATCTCGGTTGTCAAAGGTGATGGACACTGTTGCCTTCGTCACGCCCGCTTGCCCATTTTTGTACACAAGGTCCTGCAGGGTATTTGCTCTAACCTAAATAAGACGAAATATGTACATAAGTATGTATTATGTTCACATGTGCACAAGGTCAGGGTCGGCAGGGGGTGAAATCCCAAAAATCCTAAACAGTAAATTTAACGTTTACGATGTTTCGTTTAAGCGATCGAAATGATCAAAGTAGCCTATAAAACCCTTTTTCGCGGTAACATCGCATTTCATGAGCATTTTTCGTCCATTTCGACTGCATTATATCACTTTTAACACTAAACATGCAAAAAATGATCAATTTCAGGCGCTTTCTGAGTAGAAGGTACATAAAAATACTTATCCGTCGCGAAGCGCCGGGATAATTTTGACATTTTTACTGCTTTTGACCTCAAAATAATGCAAAAAACGTTCCATCAGCTCAAAATCGCCGAGCAGTACCTGTCCGGCTGACCCTTCAGCAAAGGGTGATACCCCATAGGTGCACAAGGTCAGGGTCGGCAGGGGGAGTGAAATGCCAAAAATCTAAAACAGTAAATTTAACGTTCACGATTTTTTTTTGCTGTTTTAATGATCAAAATTGTCAAAATAGCCTATAAAACGTTTTTTCGTGTTAATAATACATTTTAAAAGCATTTTTAGCCCATTTTGACTGCATTATATCACTTTTAACACTAAAAAATGCAAAAATTTATCAATTTTGGGCGCTTTTTGAGTAAAAAGTACTTAAAAGTACTAATCTGGCGCGAAGCGCCGGAAAAATTTTGACATTTTTACTGATTTTGATGTCAAAAATAATGCAGAACAAGACCTGTTTGCTTAGAATCGCCGGACAGTACCGTTCTAGCTGACCCCTCAGGGGGTAATACCCCCCTTACCCTCCCCCTATGTGCATGTGTGTGATACCCCCCCCTATAAGCATGTATGATGATGTTGCTTTCATGCTAAATTAGGTACGATTATACAGCAAAAAATCGTTAGGAAAGAAATTATTGAATTAAAAAATTATCAAAAATACTATGCAAGACCATAGAAAATTTGATCAAAAAATAATATTAGTCGTTATCAAAACATTAGTCGTTATCAAATGAATGCATACCAAAGTCTTATTCAAAAATGTTTGCAATGAATTCACATCTTTTGGATACATTCGTGGGTATAAATAAGCCTATTATCGTAAATCGTACAATTTTGATGATATTCTCCATTTATCAACGAGTATTCCGATCACACTTTATTATAGAAGACAGAAATATTAATTATATATTTTTGCATGCCCACATCAGAAAAATGCATATGTAGGTTTCGTCATAGGTCCCATGCTTAAAATACATATTCTTATAACTACTAAATTCCTCAAAATAGCACGAAAAATGTTCGATAAGAAGCAGACATATAACAGCTCGAAACTTTGGGAGGGGGTCCCGGCCATTATTAGAGAGGAGGTAAATAATCTCTAATTTTTGGCCAAAAATGCCAAAAAACACGTAAAAATAGCAAAAAATACAACTTTTTTCCAAAAATCGCGGGAGGGGTCAAAAATTTTCTGACTTTGCAGGCTCATAGCCATGGGGGGGGCAAGGGTGGGGCACTTGTCCCCTAAATTAAAAAGAATTTTTGTTTCTCACAAGGGTAACCCAGAGGAAAAATAAGAAATTCTCGAAATGCATTCAACAGGTTGCCAAAACGATCCCTTATTTTTGACTATCCGCTAATGGTTTTCGAGATATTTGACTTTCAAAATTTTTGCTCCCCCTCCCCCGAAATAAAATCCTGGCTACGGGCGTGGGTGGGGACCTCCAAACCAACCCCCGTTACATATATAAGAAGTCGAGCTTATTGATCATTAAGCGGTCTTTTGTGTTTTCAATAAGGCACGGCGAGGTTTCCGCGCGTACGATTTACGCAGATAAATAAGAATTTTTAATTCCAGTACCTATTAACATTTCAACAAAGCTACATAGGTGTGTTCGGTCATGAGAAAACGAAAGACAAGTGATCAGGAAACAGCAATACCACATGCAGTGGCGGATTTAAGATTTTCCTGAGGGAAAGCGAGACCCCAGCTTTTCGTGAAACAGGCAAAAATAGGTCCAAAAATTTGCCCTTTACGTGCGAAATAGCGTTTTGTCTGCGTTTTACGTTGTCTATTTTTATTCAAAATTGCTTTTGACGCAAAATGTTTTCAGAAAATTTCAAATTTTTCGACAATTTCGTACTAAAAAATCGTTAATTTTGAATTTAAATTGCCGGAAAATTTGTGAAATTCAGGCGAAAGTATGTTAAGAAGGTTAATTTACTGCTAGATTTGCTGTATTTGCAGCATTTAATGCGGAACGTCGAAAATTTTAAAAAGTTATGCTTGAAAATAGAATTAATCTATGCAGAAATAGCTTTTTCTGCACTTGAAATTGTTTTAAAAACTAGTCCAGAAGCAAAAAATGGCTTTTAGGTCGCCAAAAAGATAAATAAATGTTGTTGATCGGTATTATCCAGCGCGAAGCGAGTGAAAAAATTTGAGAAATTATCAACACTGACGATCGAAAATCACTGCAAATTAGTATCCATTCTTTATCTCGCCAATTATTTTTGGCCAATGAGGGACGGCCGCCCCGCCCCCTTAAACTATTTAATGTACACATTTTTATATATTACTAGTCTCTTATCCGCGACCCGCATGCTCCGCAAAAAATGTTACTTCGCTTCGAATACAGCTGATTATATTAGCACAGCGCGAAGCGCCAAAGTCTTCATGAAAATAGACTCAGAAAGCTAAAATAACTTGTGTTACACGATCAGAAATAATACAGAAATTGCAATATGCTGACTGAATCTCAAAATAGACATCAATACGCTTATGAATTCAATGTAAGACAAAGATAAAAAGTCAATTTTTACTTAAAGCGGCAGAAAACAGTGTAAAGTTGTCAAATAGTTCTATTTTCTGCATAAAATTTTTATAAAACAGTAAAGATAGATGTAAAAGATGTTCAAGTTTGTACACAAATGCTTGAAATTAAACAAAGAGAGATTTTGAAAAGTTTATAGTCTGTTTCACATAAGTTTGGGCATAAATTTTAAGAATTTTCTCGAAAATAAGCCGACAGATTACGATACCTAAATATCAAATCAATGCTGTAATCGCAATCTGTCGGCTTATTGTCGCACATAGTTTTAAAATTTATGCCCAAACTTGTGCGAAACAGAATATAATGCCCACGCCTGGAGCTGAATAGATTGTAATTACGATATTCAGCGCGAAGCGCCCAAAATATTTTGAAATTATGATCAAAAGTGTTGAATTACTATAAATTTGCCCCAAAAATGCTTTGTACATTGTACAGAGATGACGCCAAGTCTTCGTACGAGCCTCAAAATCTTTATCTCGTACAAAAAAAATGATTCGAAGTTTTCCTACAAAATAATGTAAAAATTTGAGAATGCGGAGACAGTTACTTAGGCCTCTAGGCATCAATTAATCCACAAAAGAAATATATTCTACGCAGTGAGCATCTCTAAAGAAAGCTTGCCAACGGCATAGCGAATCAGCATTAGGTTCAATCTGCTCTACGTATAGATTCTCATCTGGCAATAACGCATATTATCTGAATGTCTCGTGCAATCGTTAAACAGATAGTCATAGCTTATAAGCTTAAAATTTTTCAGCAAAAATAATCTTTTTAAAAATCAATTCATAAATTAATGCATTCTGTCCTAAAAGCTACATAGTGTCTTCTTCGTTTCGTTACATGCAATTATACTTACATGACTAAGATTTTTTATTCCTAAGACGAAGCAAATGGCGTCCAGTATATTTGATTTACCGGATCCATTCAAACCAGTTATAGCATTAAATAAAGGATCAAACTGATCGATTTCGGTACGATGAGCATACGATTTAAATCCGTCGATTACGACTTTCTTTATGTACATCCTCAGTGGATGATAAACATACAAAAAGCAAATGAGACCTATAACATATCCGATAAATCCACTCGAGTTTGTAAACACATTATTCCCGACTCGTACGCAAAAATAATTTTTTGTTTTCTAACGTTCACCCCCCCCCGAAAGGATAAGCCTGACAAATGCTGTCCGGCGATTTTGAGCAGACGGAACGTTACCTGCATCATTTTTGAGGACAAAAGCAACTCATGTCAAGATTTTTCGTTGGATTAATACATTTATGTGCTTGTTACTCAAAAAGCGCCTGAAATTGAACAAGTTCTACACTTTTTATTGTTAAAAGCGATATAATGTAGTCAAAATGGACTAAAAATGCTTTAAAAATGCAGTCTTACTACGAAAAACGTTTTAAAGGCTATTTGAATATTTTCGTTGTTTGAAAAGGCAAAAAATTCTTGTACACTAAATTAATTGGTTGTGATTTCTGGGATTTATTTACCCCCAACCATAGATGGGCGGCACCAAAGTTCTGGGGGAGGGTGCAAGATTTTTTAAGGTCAAAAATAGTCTTAAAATGGTGATTTGGCGAAAAAAACACCATTTTTCAACGTTTCTCATCGAGCACTATCCATTGACATCAAAAAATTGCGAAAAAACAAAAAATTTCAGAAATTAAATTCTGGGGGGTATTTTGGTTTCTGGAGGTGCATACTCCCACAACCCCCCCCCCCGAGCCCAGGTATATATGCCCCTAACCCTGCTGATCCTGACCTTGTGCACTATGTTTACCGCATATAGGATGAGGAATCCCTCAAAGTCGGTCCACCATCCCCGGAATCCAATATTTTTTCCCACCCCCCCCCCCCACTCCTCTCCATTTTTGGCAGAACCTTGCATTTTTAGGCCATTGTTAGGTGCTTTTTCGCCATTTTTGGCCAAAAATTAAAGGCTGGATATTTATTTTTTAACAAACTGCAAAATACCCAAGAATTCTTTCCATTTAATCAATCCAATCATAAAGAGAAGACGGGTAAGGAATCAAATTCAACGTTGGGGGTTGGGTGTATGCACTCCTCCTCCAGAACGCCGAATACCCCCTCCGCAAAAAAATGCCCTTAGAATTGTTTTGTTTTTTCGCGATTTTTATGCCATTGGATAGTGCTTGATGAGAAACGTTGAAAAATGCCATTTTTTCGCCATACCACCATTTTTAAGACCATTTTTTAAGCTTTAAAAATCTTGAATCCCCCCAGGATTTTGGTGCCGCCCACCCATGCTGCCAATGTAATTTTTTGGGAGGATGCATGAGTGGTTGAGATGGGAGGATGCGCTAGCGTATCTGATTCTGATTTACTAGCTGGTTGATGAATGAAAGTGCTGTTGCTGCCACCGTCTTTTTCTAACGATTTGTATTACAATGAGAGACATACCAAAAATTTTTCCACATTTCAAATTTTCAATTCGAATTCGCGAGTTTTTCAATAGGTGATGTTTCCAGAATCAAATTGACGCGAAACGCAATAAATGTTGTCATACCCACAATCTCACCGTCTAGAAAATTATTTTGAAATTGACGCATACTCAAAGGGAAAAATTACAAAACTATCAACTGATTTGATTTGATCTGATGGAATTGTCTGTAGTTCCTGATATGAAGCATCAGAATCACTGTTTTTTTTTTGTACGAGACAAAGATTTTGAGGCTCGTACAAAGATTTTCGGAGCCATCTTTGTACAATGTACAAAGACTTTTTGGGGCAAAGTAATAGTAATTTTAACGTTTTTTGAGTATTTTTTAGCAAAACTTCTAAAAATTTTCGGCGCTTCGCACCGAGTATCATAATTACATTCTATTTAGCTCCAAGCACGGGCATTTAACACTCCAAAATCTATCTGTAAGCATCTTTGTACCGATTGAAGCATCTTTTACATCTATTTCCACTGTTTTATAAAGATTTTATGGAGAAAAAAGAACTATTAAACAACTTTGCACTGTTTTATACCATTTGAAGATAAAATTGACTCTTTTATCTTTGCGTTGCATTAAATTCATCAGCAAATTGGTGTCTATTATGAGATTCAGTCAGCACATTGCAACCGCTTATTATTTATTATTGTGTAGCACAAGTCATTTTAACTAGCTGAGTCTAATTTTATGTGTAATTTGAACCTAAGACTCATGAAAATTTTGGCGTTTCGGGTCGAACTAATATAACCAGCTGAATTTAGGACAAAGTTACACCTTCTGCGAAGCGTGAGGGTCACGGATAACAATCTAGTAGTATGTAAAAATGTGTACATTCAATTGCATATCTATACGGTATATGTACAAAAAAATTTTCGCTCGTACAAAGACTTTTCCGGAGATCTTTGTACATGTACAAAGAGGCTCGTACAAAAAAAAAACAGTGATCAGAATACTTTGGATTGCTTGAAGCAATAAACCTAAAACGAAGTTTTAAATAAGGATATGTTATACAGCAACCGGTAAATTTGAACGTTTATTGCCGTTTAGACCATGTAAGAGCAAAATGAATCTAGATTGTTAAGCAAGCAAAGTAAGATTAGTAAAAAGATCAGTAAGATTTAACATTTATCTGATTTCGTGGTTTTTCCCCTAACTTAAATATATATAAAATCTAGATCAGTAAGCATTGATTAATCAAAATTTATCATTAGGCAGGCATACAAATTATCATTCATTTAACTTGCATGTCCCTTTCCTATCATTTGTCTGAATTTATGTTTTTCAGTTTTAACTTGTTACATAGCTCAAAATCGGGCAATTTCAGACAATTGATCCATAATATCGCGAAGGGCCAGGAATTCCATCTGTTAACACGTTCCGCGCACATTTAAGCTTAAAATCTAGGCCAGCCAGGCCCGTGTTCAGGTAGGATAGCGGGGCATGCCCCCCTACCAAAAGGAAATGAGAAAGCGATTTTTTCTTTACTCCTCCCGCTAGTTTTTTTAGCAAAAAAATCGCATTTCCGGAAATTCCGCAATTAGTAATTGCAATCTGTATAGTCCCAAACGCAGGGTTGAAACACGCGAAATCGAATCTTCAAATAATCAAAAACATATTTTGCGTACGTACGTCATGCGTTTAATACATGTTAGCAGAAAATGAGACCCATGCAAGAAGCGAGAAGGACAAAAGACTTTATCGTGATGACAAACGATTCAGCTTCAAGGTACCTACCTATATTTTCATAAGGCTCTGCCTCCCAGCCTTACCGTATATACATGGGCAGCTGAAAAATTCTGGAGGGTCCGATAAGGCAAAATCATCAAAATGGTACCAAAAATCAAATTCTGTGGGTCTATCGATTTTCAGGGGGTCGCCGGATTCACGAGGAGGATGTTCAAATCACGTCCCCAAGACCCACAGGAAAATGAGATTTTCACCATATTTAAGGCATCTGGCTAGTAAAATTTGCAAAGTGTGCAGCTCTAGTGGTCATAAAAATGTCATTTTTAATTCATCCTATCGTCCCGTCACTTGTTTTTAAAAATTTTGTACGCCCCTCCCTCTACCGACAAAATCTTGGATACAGGCCAGTGAGGCCAGCAATATTAATCTGTGCAGGAAATACGGATCTTTCATCGTAGCCAAGTATCCTATAGTAAGTTGTCAATAAGAGTACAGCAATCGGCGCGGCGCAGCAGGACCATCAATAAAAAGCATTAAAAATACCTAGGTCTTACGTTATAGGAACTGAGGAAAATTTCGGAGTTTTACCTTTGAGAACGCTCTTTTGCATTATACAAAAATTACCACAATTTGAACCAAGCCTACAACCTTTTCTGCATCCCGGAATTATCGTTTTAACTAAATACCCTAAATGTGGAAAAAATGACTTTCGCCGCTGTCGCTGGGTGAGTGACCACCGTTTTTCTCCCTAACGATCGAGTTCACAATGTGAACCATATCCGAAATTTTTCCAAATTTTGGTTCACATTTTCAGGGGTCTAAAACACGTTGAAAAAATGAACGCTAATGTTGAAAAACAGAGGTTCTTGTAGTAAGACCATCTTACATAAAATTGCAAGACCCAAAACGAGTTTTTGAACATTTCGTTATTGTAAATTTGGTCAAAGTCAAAGTCAAAATTTATTGCAAAGTCAATGAAAACTGTTTAAAATACATCAAAGTACGACACTATATGCTTAAAATTATCACTGTTCACAAGGCGCGCTTATTAGCTTTAAGGTAGTCTTAAAAACTGATCTGAAATATATTTGCTGAAGAAGAACAAACAATTTCATCCGGGAGCAGGCTGGTACCTGGCCGTCCTACTCCGGGGGACCAACACCAATTTTATAGGGGACTAAGCCCAAAAAGGCCGAAAATAGCACAAAATAACGTTTAAAAAGTTCTCTTTTTTCCGATTTTTCTGAATTTTGGGGGGTCCGAACTCCGCCCCTCCCCATTCCCCCAGATATACGTGCCTGTCAGGGAGAGAATTCCATAGATATAGCACCCTATTTGGAAAAGAGTATTTTTTATAAGCTAAATTTTTCACCTTTAAATTTAAATGATTCACAGCTCAAGTTTAGGATGATTGTGTAAGAGTTAAAAAGTCATCAGGATCAATTTGTATCAAACCGTCAAAAATTTTATAAATATCTTAATCAAAACCAGTTCTAAGAAATTACAGGGATTCTAATCCTAAAATCTAAAGCCGACATTCATACGATATATCAATAAATTTAAGAATGTGTTAAGTAAAATATCGTTATACCTTTTCGATGTTTTTTATATCACATTTCCTATGGGGGCTACAAATAACTGTTAAATTGTAAGAGGGCGGATATATTGTTTGAACGCTAAAATTAAAGCTCTCGTATTCTTAATTTGAAATGATCGAAAACTAAGCGACAATCGAAAAAAAAGCATTTTGGATTTGATATGATGAGAAAAATCTAAAGTATCATTCAGAGTAATACTTGAATCACGAAGCCCAGTATTAGTAAAAAGAAGTTTCTTATCATGTATCAAATAATCATACCGAGGATTGTTATAACCAAAGTAAAGAACTTGACATTTAGATACTGCTAAGAGTAATTGCCATGATTCAGACCATCCGACAATATCAGAAAGAATTTTTGTAAAAGAGAAAAATCCGTTGATTTTGCACTTATTTTTCTGTCATCCGCAAAAAGCATAATTTTAGTTTTTTCACTTATACAAAGTTTTGTAATATCATTAATGTAAAGCAAAAATAATATAAGTCGCAAGACATTCCCCTGTAGAACACCACTAATTACATGTACTGATTGTGAAACTGTATTATCAAGCTTTACCGCTCTGAGAACGATTTGTCAAAAAATCTTCAATCTATTTCTGAAGATTATTACAAATTCCATATTTAAATAATTTTGCAATTAGCTTCGAACTAAACTGAATCGAAAGCTTTCTACTAACTTGATAGAATGGGTAAATAATTGCTCTTATCCCGTAATTATTCTAGGGGATTTCAATTTACCTTAAATTGATTGGGCCTTAGGTACCTTTACATCTGATTCTCTTAACGAATTGTTTTACGACTGTTTCTCGTCTACAGGATTAACACAATTAGTTTTAGATCAAACGCATGATACAAATATTATTGATGTTATTTTTGCAGCAAATAATGTTTTTAATGTTGAAGTACTACCTTCCTTTTCTACAAGTGACCACAATTCTATATCTTTTGAAACTCTGATAACTCCACCTACTACTTCTGAATCTCACTTCAATTTTCAAAAAGCAGACTACTTTAGTATTAATAGCTTTCTTTCTACTATTTCTTGGCCTGATCTTTTTTCTACTTGTTTAAATGTTAACGACATGTATAATGTATTTTTAAATGTCTTAGGGCTTCTTATTTTTACATTTGTTCCTAAAGTCAAAGCAAAGCCTTCCAAATTTTCATACCCTAAAGTTTCACGGAAATTATTTGCCAAAAAACGGCTTTTATGGAAAAAATACGAGAAATATCGTAGAATTATATGTAAACAAAGGTATCGTAATCACTGCAAAATGTTACGCAAAGAAATTCATAATCATTTTTGTTTACAGGAAAGTAATTTATTGCAACATAGCGATCTGAAATCCTTTTTTAGATTTGTAAATAATCGTTTAAATAATTCTCGAAGCATTCCACCTATTACTTCCAGCGGCAATAATGTAGTAACTGATCTTTATTGTAAAACTTATATGTTCAATCATTACTTCTCTTCCGTATTTACCAATGATGATATTAACGATTCTTTTGTTTTTCAGAAGCGGAGCGATTTTTCTATTTCAAACATCGTCTTTGACGAAAATAATGTCTCACAGGCGATTGCTGAGATTAAAAATTCGACTTCAATAGCGCCTGATGGTTTAAGTAACTTTTTTGTTAAAAAATTAGCTTATTATCTTCTTAAACCCCTTATCGGTATTTTAACTGCTTCTTTTTTATCAGGCGATATCCCAGACATTTGGAGGGAGACTTACGTAGTATCTGTATATAATTAAAAAGGGTGACCTGAAAATTATCGTCCTGTTTCTTTATGTTGCTCTACTTGCAAAATAATGGAAAGTATTATTAATACACAACTAGCAATTTATTTATCTACAAATGAGTTAATATCACCTTTTCAATATGGTTTCCAAAAACATAAATCTTGCGAATTGCAACTATTGAATTGTAAACATTCTTGGGTTAAATCACTGGAATGTAAAGAAAACGTTGATATTATTTATATAGACTTTGCTAAAGAATTTGACAAAGTCGACATATCTGAAATTCTTGTTAAATTAACTAGTTACTGTATTGAACAACACTTGTTTAATTGGTTATAGGCTTTTCTATCTAATCGTATTCAGTGTGTTTGCGTTAATCAGTGTTTTTCAGATTATGCCGCTGTTACAAGTGGAGTTGTTCAAGGGTCCATTCTTGGACCTACGTTGTTTTTCATTTTTTATAAATGATATCTTTGATAACTTGTCAAGTTCGACTTTTATGTTCGCGGATGACCTAAAAATATTCAATCTTTCCTGCAATTATCAAACACGTCATACCGATTTAGATAGAATTTCCATTTGGGCCCAGTGATCGTACGGGGTCAGATTTTCACCCCCGATTGGGGTCGGGGTCGGGGATGAGAAACCCCGGTTTTCGGGGTCGGGGTCGGGGTTGAAGATTAACAATTAACATTGCATGATTACATACCAATTTGAAAAGGATATAAACGATACCTTCACTTGTTTGTAGAGCATACTAATAAAGCTGGTCATATTCAACATTTTATTTTCATTCCAAGTTCAAGCATGGTTTTAGCAATTTAGCATTACTTTCAATTTTAATCACTAATCGCTCTCGCTTTTTTGTATTCTTCCACAGTTTTTTCATAACGGTTTTCTATGGCGCACTGATTGTAGAGGAGCCAATGGCGCGAAGCGCCGAAAATTTTCGAAATTTTTACAGTTTTCATGTAGAATTTATGCCTTTTTATTGATAAACAGTTCGGAAATCATAAGTGGCGCAAAGCATCAAGAAATTCAATCATATTTTACCGCCCTAGACAATAATTGGCGGTGCTAAGCGCAGGAAAATTTTGACGTTTTTACTCTTTAAACTCAATTTATACCGCTTAAATCATACAGAACAGATAAACTAATTGCGGCGCGAAGCGCCGAAAATTTTTTAAAATTCCTAATCCTTTTACCTTTACTGTCCTCCTAAAAATCTCTTTCAACATGTAGAACGAGATTGTACGGCTGGGGGTCTGGGGTAACGCGCTCAAGCGCCACCACTGAGGTCCAGAGCAGAACCCCCGAAAATTTTGTAAAAAAGCACTCTAATTTTTAATTAGTAAAGTTAAAATTTTCGCAAATTGGTTAGATCTCGATTCTGAATTAAGTCCAAAATAACTTAAAATTGATGAACACCTACACTGCACAAAACTTCTGAGCTGAAATGCGTTTTTCGACCTCTGCTAAGTATGTAGTGCAGCAACGGGTCGCAACCAATAAGTCATTGAAAGATGTATCAATGAGAATTTCGTTCTTACCATTTTCAGGCCCTTTTGTGGCCTTTTTATTAACTAGTTCAGAAAACAGAAAATGCGCAAAAACACAAGAAAATTTGGCCTTTCCTTTCATTTAAAATAGAATTATGTGTCCTTGTAAAGAAAGATAAACAAAGCAGAGAACAGATAAATTAGTACGCAAACATTTTCGCACTTTTACTATTATGTTCAACGAGCATGTGCAGTTTCATTCAATGAACTAATAGTGCATTAAATCACTAAAGTGCTGTGAAGTGCTGGATTATTTTAACAGATTCAAGCTCTTAAATTCATTGGATATATATATATATATAACAATAAATAATAATGACACGGCACGAAGCGCCGGAAAATTTTGACGTTTATGCCTTTTTAAACTCAATGTTCTGGACACATTGCGCCAGAGAAATCAACATAATTTCTGAAAAATTCTGGGGGCATGTGCCTCCATTCCCTCCCCGGCTACGTCTGTGATTCCGCAGTAATTTCGGCGCACTTCATAATGGAAAATATGCGAACATGTATGTACGTCTTAACAACAAGGCGACCAGGCGTACTTTTTATGAAATATCGCGAGTGTCGAGTTTAACAAATTAATTTTGCTGGTGAATGAATCGTCCTTGTTCCGAATTTATTTGCTATTTATACAATTCTTCGATGTACCAACAAATAAAATGCTATATTTCACCCCCGAAAAAAGGTTCAACCCCGACTCGAAAAATCATGTCCCCGGTTGGGGGTTGGGGTCGGGGTTTAGGCCGGGGTTTTTCGGGGTCGGGCTCGGGGTCCCGTACGATCACTGTTTGGGCCACCAAAAATTGTTTACCAATATCATATTCTAAATGCACAGACCTATATTTGGGCAAAAATAATCCTAAATTGTCATATACACTCAATACACAAGTTATTACGAACGATTCTGCCTATGTTCGCGATTTAGGAGTGCTAATTTCGCAAAACCTGAAATTTAAGGAACATTACAACAGTATAATCAAGAAAGCTTTCTTGAGATCTATCTTAATTAGAAAGTCCTTCTTTTCGCGTGATAAAAATAATTTCGTAAAGGCCTTCATTGTTTACGTCAGACCGATCCTTGAATATTCCTGTGCTTTATGGAACCCCTCTTATATTAGTGATATCAACAGGCTGGAGGCTCTTCAGCGTAAATTTACTAAATACATAGTTGGATATCATAGCCCTCTTTCTTACGACGAACGCCTTAACCAACTTAACTTGTGTCGATTAGATTTACGTCGCCTTCATATTTGCTTTTGTATGATGTATCAAATTATTAGTCAAAAATCTTGTCTTTCCATGACAGATTTCTTTGTGCTTAATCAAAATACTACTCGCTACACAAATCGTTTCAAGCTAGTTGTTCCTCTTGTCCGTTCTAATTTACAAAAATTTGACTTTTTCTATAAGTATATCTCTGTTTGGAATCACCTAACTGATTTTGTAGTCTCTTCCCCTAACTTAAATATATTCAAATCTAGATTAATTGATGTCGACTTATCCAAATTTATTAGAGGGCGGGCTTAAATCGTCATTCTCATGACTCGCTCGTCGCCTTCTGCTGTACGCTTTTATTCTTTTGACCGTACGTTTTATTACTCTTTTACATCCTTCATAATTGTCGCGTTTCCGTAATAAATTATTTCATTCATTCATTCATTCATAAAAATCTAAATAAATAGTCAATTGTATCTTTATTATCTAAATTTTTTATAATGTACTTGGTGTTAAATAAAAATTGAAACTCAATAATCCGTCGAAGTGGCGCGAAGCGCCAGAAAATTTTGAAATTTTACCACTTTAAAACGCTTTTTCGCATTACAAAAATTGTCCGAATCCGGTGGAGCCTAAGCATTAGTGACAAGAAAGATTTATCGATTTTTTTATTTATTTCTATAATTTATCGATTCGGCGTAAAGCGCCTATAAATTTTGACATTTTACTTGTCTAAAACGCATGTTTGCATTACACAAATTGTCCGAAAATCCGTGCAGAAGACGAGAATAAGGATTTTCAATCGTGGTAAACCTCTAAAAAAAGTTGTCGACAAAGTGCTGCAATCGGCGCGGCGCGGCCTAAACATTAATAACAAGTAGGTATAAGATTGAAGCTATTCGGCGCAAAGTGCCGGAAAATTTTAAACTTTTACCTATCTGGAACGCATTTTTGCATTACAAAAATTGACCATATTCGTTCAGAAGATGAGGATTTTCAATTATATTGTAGTTCTAGAGCAAGTCGTCGATAAAAATACTACAATCGGCGCGGCGCTGCTTAAACATCAATAAAAAGTAGGGAAATTAAATCAATCCGAGCGACGAAAAATCTTGAAATTTCATCTTCTGGAACGCATTTTTGCATTATAAAAATTTTCTACAATGTGAATCAAGCCCAAAATTTTTTTCACATCTTCGAAATTTTGGTAACAAAGGACCACTAAATGTGGGGAAACGGCGAAAGAGACTAGTTAGCAGTTAGTGTGTCGGTCGATTAGATCAGATAGAATGGAGCGACGTCATTTACAGTAAATTTGAAAACGTACGCTCAATATGTCTGAGCTACCTAACTTTTGGTTCCAAATTTTGGATAATTGATAACGAGTTTTTTGCATTACAACTTTTCAGACACAAGTACATATATACACTGCTTAGACCAAATTGAAAAGACAAAGATAATTTGTAAGATAAAACGTCAAGAAATTCAAAGAGGCAAAGTGTAAGAATTTAAAGCGGGATTGGTGTGGCTGGAAGGTTCTTATAGTCTGTTTCACATAAGTTTGGGCATAAATTTTAAGAATTTTTTTCGTAAGTAAACTAACGGATTACGATAAATATTTATCAAATTAGAGCTATAGTCGCAATCTGTCAGCTTATTGTCAGACATAGTTTTTAAAATTTATGCTCAAACTTGTGTGAAACAGACTATTAGGTTAGGTGGAGCACTCATGCGCTCTGAAGCCCTAAAAACTTCGAAAACATTGCACGGGTGATGGATAATGTCAGAAATTTGCGCTAAATCGTCGCAGCCCCACGGCTGATGAAGATAATCGTTTCAAAAGTCAACTGATTCCAATACAGCCCGTAATCCGAGCTATATTTAAGATAGCGTAAGGCTGCAGCATTTTTATGTTATCCGAATTATATTGAGTAAAAAATTAGCCATCATTGTATAGATGTATGTACATATGTACATACATATGTATGTACATATGTATCTATGTACATATAACCTATGTAAAGTCTGTTTCACATAAGATCGTGCATAAATTCTAAGAATTTTCATCGGCAGGTAAGCCGAGGGTTACGATAATTATACATCAGATGAATGCTAATCGCAATCTGTCAGCTTATTGTCGGGGATGGTTTTAAAATTTATGACCAAAGTTGTGTGAAACAGACTATAAGTGCGGTTTGAAATTCCAATGGCAAATTCCGAAAATCCTGAATAATGCTGGAATAACACCGACAATAATATAAGGAATGGGAATATCAACGATGCAATACGCATACTCTATGTTTTCCTGGAGAAGGGGTTCGGCTGCGACCCAAACTGTTGATTTTACAAAAATCCTAGAAGGTTTGATCCTTTGAACGTTTTCTGTATGGGTAGGTAGGTACTCATTTTTTTGTATATGTATATTTCTTTCAATTCCTTCGATTTCTTTCGAATTTCTTCGATTTTTTCAAAGTTTTCATCTACAGTCCATTTCACGAAACTTTGCGCATAAAAGGCAATCTTCAGCGCTCTAGGAAATAGCTACAAAAGCAGTTTTCAGCCAGTCGACAGTAATAAAACTTTGCACAGTAAAACCTTATATGTATGTTTATCGATCATGATTGTTGCTTTAGTTTGAATCACTTTTAAGTCGATTTACGCTATTTTAAAAATTATAATCCATGCACAAGGTTTCGTGAAATAGACTATAGAAAGAAGAGAGCATTCTTCAACGTTAAAAAAACGATTCTGACTATACCTATCGTTTTATAACCCGAAAAGGCGCTATTTAAAAATTATTGGGGTTGACCCCCCACTGTAGTTGCTTATCCGTACGGAACACACATGAGCGTGAAGAGTTTTTGGGTTAGACTCGGAAATTCAGAAAACCTTCGCAAGGAGCAGGTCACTCTAATTAAATTTAAATGACTTTTTCGTTTATTCAGCGATTTTTTGATCCTAATGAATATGTAAGTATATATATAATTCGATGATAAACGTCATGTAAGTTTTCGGCAATCTTTACCGTTAGAGCCACTTTGCTGGGCAATAATGGGCTAAAATGTCCACATACGCTTTTAATCAAAAAATTTATAGAATTTTGATCCATACAGACAAGTTAGTTGCCTTGTCACTTGACATGCACGATGGGGGGGTTTGCGGGTCTAGATCTCTCCCGAATAGAAAATATGGCAAGTTTCCTTGCAAAAATGAGGCAAGCTGAAAGCTAAAAATGAAATGAAAATTTAAAAATTTCTTGAGTGCTTTAAATTGATCAACAATTGTGTAATAACGTAGTTTTTTGTAAAAGGTTGCTGCGAACGGGACTCGAACCCGGGACACACGATTGACCGGACCGCTGCTCTCACCAACTGAGTTAAACCAAGCTCGAGGGTGTGGGGTGCAAATGGTGCGGCCACACCTTCGGTCCAGTAAGAAAAATGCTAAATGGGGCCAAAAACGAAGGGAAATCCAAATTTTGTGCGAAGACACTGGAAATCATCAGATCATGTTGTGCAAGTTTGACCGTAATTCTCGATTAATTGCTAAAGCCGATAACGAAATTAGCAACTTCTGCTCGGACTAACCATCTTTTAATTTGTGCTCGTACCCCGGTCAAGTAATCCTTTTAATTTGTGCTCGTACCCCGGTCAAGTAATCCTGGCTCGGGCCTGTAACCGCGGACGATTCCGAGGGTGTAAATGTTCTACTTACAGTTTAACGCTGACCGCTTACACCAATTTTTGAGGCCATTTTGTTCATTCGAAAAGGCTAAATGTTTTACTCTCAAATCGTCTGACCTCACAAAACCACTATACTGTGTATCAGTGGTTGTCTACATACCCGTAAAACGTTTATTAATAAAAATCAAGACTCAGCCTGAAGCGGATAAAACAATAATCGAGTTAAAATTGATCAAATGATGGGCGAACGCGGCGCTGCTGGAATGAACGCGTCGAGTCGGTTAACGCCATTCGCGTTATTCAATCCGATCTCGACGCTATCGTTCGAATCGCCGCGTACGCGATTCGCGCCATCTGCGCGAGCGCGCCCATTCTTGCTCGCGGCCGGATCCCCAAAAAGAATAGAACGGCGGCTAAAATTTGCAGAACGGCTCCGAAGCCAAACACCAGCCGCCATTGAGAGGCGTCGTGCGAATCGCGCACCAGCGTCGCTACCAAATAAGGCAGCAGCAGCTGGCTGAGCGACGCGGCGGCGTTGAACCAACCGCTGAGGATCGCGGCGTAACGCGGCGCGATCAACAATTCGCTCGCTATGAAACCGGGCGCGGCGGCGGCGTAGATAGCCTTGGACATTACGACGCACGCGACGGCGAGCGCGGCGTGTTCGCACGTGACGAACGTGGAGCCGAATAGGAAGCCGGCCAATGACAGCAGACCGACCGTATTAAAACCTGCGTTTTTAACCATTACTAGTTGCTTTTTTGCCATTTTTGGCCAAAAACTGGAGTCAATCAAGGGCGGATTTAAGGGGAGGCCCATCTCATTGGCCAAAAATATTTGGGGAGATAGCAAATGGATATAAGAATAGAAGAAATAGTGATTATAATTTTTTAAGTTTTTCGGCACTTCTATGAATGTCATTTATCTACTTTCTTGGCGGCCTGGAATCCATTTATTCTATTGGAATAGGTTTCAAAACAATTTCAAGAGCAGGAACAGCTATTTCAGCATAGAGTTCGTCAATTTTTAACCATAACTTCAAAAAATTTTCGACATTCCGAGTCGTATGTTACAAATACAGGAAATCAACAGCAAATCAAGTCTAAATGTCATTCCGCCAAAATTTCTAGAATTTTACAGCGCGATTTTCGCTTAAGTAAAAAATTAACAAGTTTTTTACATAGAATAGTCCAAAGTTCTAAAATTTTTCGGAAAAATGTTGCGTCAAAAGTGATTTTACGTAAAAGTAGACAACGTAAAATGCCGAAAAAACGCTATTTCAAACGTGAACGGCAAATTTCTGGATTTATTTTTGATTGTTTTTGGAAAAGTTATCGCCCCGTAGCAAAATCCTAGAACCGCCAATAGGATTATTTACCCCATCTCCCGTCCCTAAAGCGATATAAAGCGACTCCTCTACCGAAATTGCGAACCATTACATCTATGGTTCCACTCCCAGAATTCGTGATTTTCAAAAAATTCGTAGGAAAAGTGCTTTTTAAGCGTTCTTAACCATCTGCTTGCTCAAAAATGTAATACTTCCGTTGATTCGCGCAATATATTATTTTTTGACTATATCTTGTTCAATTAATTTGAATTTTTCGATATTTTCCGATATTTAGGATTTTTACCGTTTAAAACGATGAAGCATCGTCAGCAGCTTCAAACACTTGTGCTTTTGATGCGTATCAACCGTTTTCGAGCCCAAAAAATGTACCTAAAAATTTTTTGCTCTAATTTCCCAGAATTCCCATAGTGTGCATGTCAGGTGTCGAGTCAACCTATTGCAATCATTTTACAATGAAACAGCTCTCACACATATGAAGCACTATTTAACATGGGTCTCACGGTATCCACTTATCACTCCGTCTGTTCGTCCATGTTAACCCTATCTTCTGCGTTTTTTGTGCTCGGTAAATTAAGATTCATGTTAATCCAGCATTACAACGAGTGCAAAAAACGCAGAAAGTAATGTCGAAATTTAAAAAAACCGGTAGGATAAATTGTGAAAGATCCAGATTTCTACTCTGTACTTAAAAACGTGCGTTTTTTAAACTATTTTCAAGTGCTTTTTTATTATTTTAAACCAAAGGCCCTTTAGTCTCATGGCCGAATATCCCTATCCGGAATTAAGCGTTTCATGTACGACTGATGCTCAGCGTGGCCGGTTTGAGGACGTCAGTCCGGTCAGAGGGTCATGGGGCAGAGAACTTTACTTAGACTTTGCATTAACAAATAGTTGAAAAGCAGAAAAATAGCTTAAATTGATTCAATTTGGCGAGAAAGTTTAGCTTTATACATATTTTATATTAATTTCGCCATATTCTATTTTTTGAATGATTTTTCCTCTCCTCCTTAGTGGGGTCTGAACCATGCATAGTTTAAAAGATCTTGGGTTTCAAGCCCTAGAATCAGTACCTAGTGGTGGATCCAGAAATAGCGGTATCCCAAGCTGTCAAAAAAGTTCACAATGCGCCCGTTGGGGGTTAACAGACGATAAAAGATCCAAAATTGCAGGTGTATTGATGTATTAGCGATAATTCAGCACAAATCTGTCTCAAATTTTCTTAAAATTAGATCCAATGTGAACGAGTCATTATGGAAACGAGTTTTTAATTTGATGTGGTAGTAAAGTTTGAACGTAAAAGCCGAAAAGATAACATGTTATTTTTGCTCCAAGTAGCGTTTTAGGTATATACATCGATCATTGAGCTATTAAAGATCGCTACTGGTAGAATAGATTTTCAAAAGATTGCGGTCGATCTAAATGCTTGAAAGCTGCTCATTCCTGTCGAAACAGCATACGATTTTCTTTGTAAAACACTAAAATTTTGAAAAATGCGGCCCAATTCTTATTTCGCAAACAACAAATCTCTTTAAAATTCCTTTAAATATTAGCTTTTATTTAGATTCCTTTGAAATACTTCAGATTCAATCTTAGTTTATAAAATTTTTATTGTTGCAACATAGCCTCTTCAAAAACAATTGCCACTACAGTTTTGTTCCTCTGTTGTTTTTGTTCAATTTCTCTTTGTTAACTGTGGCAAAGAACTATAAATTTCACTTGAAGAAGTTGAACATATACACGAATAAACTTAAACTTAAGCACGGTTTGAATTTCGAAGTAGAACAAAATTTTCCGCCCAGTAACTATAATAAAACTACGAGTTTTTATGACCTAAGCAGCAATACTAGCAAAAAAGACACGATGTTTCTGGTAAACATGTTAATTGACAATCATATGATAATTACTCATCAATTCACTTTTTTTATATATGTTACGTGATAGGTTCTAAAATATTAAGAAACGTTGACGATTTTGTTTAGGTAATTACAAACTCACCTCTCACCACCCACGTCTTGTCCCATTTTAGTCTGTCTTTCATAAAATCCGCCAAGATGCTAAACAATAATTTGTTAAAAAACATGACCAGATTTGGCAAACCGGCCAAAAATCCGGTCATATCCAAATCGAGCGCCACGACATCGCGTAAATAGCGCGGAAAATAGTAGAGCACGGCGAAAACGCCGAAAGTTCCGGCGACGTCGGACGCCAGGCAAGCTAATGACGCTTTTGAGAATAATATTGATTTCCAGGGATAATCCTTAAAGTTAATCCGCTCTACTTTATCTTTCATCGAAAATCTGAAAGCAAGTAACAGTACTTGGCTTTGAAAAAATTTAACCTTTATGAATGAATAAACAATTGGGGCAGGGGCGGATTTAAGGGAGTGGGGGCGGCCACCCCCCATTGGCCAAAAATATTTGACGAAACAAAAAATGAATATGTAATTTGCAATGATTTTTGGCCGTCAGTGGTCATAATTTCTCAAATTTTTCCGGCGCATCGCGCCAGATAATATCTATTGCTGATATTTATTTACTTTCTTTACGACATGTATGTAAGCCATTTTTGGATCATGGAATAGCTTCCAAAACAAATTCAAGAACAGAAACAGCTTTTTCAGCATAGATTTATCCTATTTTAGAGCATAACTCTTAAAAAATTTCTAACATTCGGCGTCAAATGCTACAAATACAGAAAATCGAGCAGTAAATCAAGCTTCCAAACGTCCTTAAGCCTAGATTTCACAAACTTTCTGGCGCTTCGCGTCGAATTTTCGCTAGAGTCAAAAGAAATTCAATGATTTCGCACAAAATTGTCGAAAATTTAAAAATTGTCAAAAAATGTTACGTCAAAAGTGATTTTAAATAAAAGTAGATGATGTAAAACGCCGAGAAAAACTATTTCGCACGTGAATGACAAATTTTTGGACCTATTTTATTTTTGACTGTTTTTGTAAAAGTTGGGGTACCGCCCCCCCCTTAGGAAGGTAAAATACTGGATCCGCCACTGACTAGGGGCATATCAGAATTAAGGTTATCTTCATAAACGATGCAGTCATTTATGGGATGCAAGCAAAGGAAAACATTGAAAAGTTTTTTTGTTAAATCGAATGATATATAGTTATAAAATTGACTGTTTGACGCAGAAAATTGCGGATTTCAAGCAAAAATAGCTTACGACGCTTAAACCAACAAGCTTTACCATTTTTAAATGTTAGAAAAGCGATCAGCAGCTTTTTCTAGGGGTCAGCTCAGCAGCAGTCAGTCTTGCTGATCAATTCTCATAAATTGTTTAATGTTAGGCTTTCAATATAAGTACTTGCATTCTGCTAAATCTCAAAATTTATACATGTGTATCAGATCTTCTCAAGCTTGGAAAACTTGACGATATTTGCAGTATTACCTCATTCCTTTGAACAAGATCTGACCAATGAAGGTGTGATAAAATTTGAGTTACTTAGATGATTTTCAAATAAAATCGAAATCATTTGGCTAGCTAATCAGAAGGCGCCTGTTTCGTTTGAATTTGAAAAAATTTGTACTCAAAAAACTTATTTGGCTTTATCACGAATGTTTATAAAAATGTGCACTGATTGCGACATGCCTTTAGGGGTTTTTAGGCACCCAATATTCATCATCTGGCAATCTGAGAGCCATATTTTTAGCTAAAAACAGTATTTTGAAGGCATTAACATGTTATGCCTTCTGTTGAGACATTTGCAACGAAAAAGGAGTGAATCCAGCACACTTTCTTTATGTTTTCAGCAGAAATTTCAGAAATTTTTAGTGCTTATTGCCAAAAACTTTGATAGATTGTAATGTAGTGGGGTTTCTGCCTATTAGGTTTGTAGGTACTAAATGGTTACTTTTCTTAATACGGTTCCTAGATTGCAAAGTCCTAATTATCACTAAGTTTATTAGGTACGAGCCGAACTAAGAGCCTCTCAAAGACACGTAGTAAAGTTAATGCTTACGAAGCGGCGTCAACGATGTAATTGCCAAAAATAGTTCACTAAAGTAGGAGCGTCGTAGGGATGTACCTAGTTACATCGCATAGATCAGTCACTGTAGCTCACAAATAAATATCATCAATTCAATAGCAGATTATTTACGACCCAAGAGCTGAAAATTAATTTAACTACCGCTACTTTTCTAAATCCTTCCAGCATAATTTCTCAAATTTCGTGCAAACTTGGCAGCATACTTGCTTTTTTACCCCGATTGAAACCAAACGAAAAAATCTCCGAATTTGGTTATTTAATTATTTTTAAGTCAGGAATGATACCATTGGGATAGAGAAGACCGCCCTCACATAAATAATGAATTCATCATCTTCGAAAGCTCACTTCCGATTCAGACGCACAAAAAAACCGAAGCGAACTACAAAATGTTTTTCGATAACAAATAAATTTTCCTACGACGCGAAAGTAGTCGAATATTTAGTTTCCTCGATGTTTTTGTCTTTTATGGGCTCAATATTTCCTGACTTCATAAATCTTGCTCTTTACAAAGCTACTACGTGACAATAAATAATCAGTGCAAGTCTTAAAAAACGTCTAAGCAATTCAATAAATAATTTATTTTTCCTTAGGTGCAACTTTCGAAAAACCAATGTCTGCAAATCATACATGCGGCGGCTCTAAAATTTGGGTGGGGTACCTGGCCATTTTTAGGGGGTAGGGGTTAAATGACCTCTAATTTCAGGCCATAAACGGCAGAGAAACACCTAAAAACAGCCGAAAAATTCAGTTTTTCCCAAAAATTGGTGGGTCAGAAATTTTCTGGCTTTGAAAGGGATAGGGAACAACCAAATTTGGGTGAGGGGCTCCTTTTGCATCCCACTGCTGTATATGCATGCTAAAAATTAATGATAAACGATAGAATTGCCATTTCCGAGACAAAAGCTTTTATTACTTCCTATTATCCGCAATGTATTTCATCTCCGATTTCGAAATACAAGGGTGTTTTTCGGGAAAATTTGTGGCTAGCAATCGCCATAGCAGACACCAAAGGGCAGATAGTACACTGGCCGACAGGAATCCGATTGGCCACCCGCCCCAGAGGTCCTTGAGGGAGCAGTAGTAGGCGACGCAAGGATTGAGGACGAAAATGGTCAGCTGATATCCGCTCATCATGAAAATGAGCCGCGAGCTGAGTTCAGATTCTGGGCTCCATTGAGCCAGTACAGCCGTCGCAGCCGCCTGAGTCATTCCTTCGACCGCCCCCAAAGCAGCCCTGACTGCCATGGCCCACTGAAATCCGCAGTGGGCCATCGTTGGCGTCAAAGCGCTAAACAGTGCAGCCAGCAAAGTAGACCAAAGCAGTAATTTACTCGAACTATATCTGTACTGTCGAAAAAAACAAATATTAAATCAAGTCACTGTCGAAAAAACAAATATTAAATCAAGTCACATATGTAATTATACACATATGCATATCTTCGTAGGGGTTATGGACAGACCTGGGCGTAGGGGGTTTGGGGGGTATGCACCCCCAGAAACCAAAATACCCCCCCAGAAATCAAAATACCCCCCAGAATTCAATTTTTAAAATTTTTTTTCGTTTTTTTCGCAATTTTTTGATGCCAATGGATAGTGCTTGATGAGAAACGTCGAAAATGGTGTTTTTATCGCCATACCACCATTTTTAAGGCCATTTTTTGACCTTCAAAAAAAATCTTGCACCCCCCCCAGAATTTTCTTGCTGCCCACGTATGGTTATGGAGCTTTAAGCCTTGGCCAAATTCTGGGGTGCCAATGGTGCAGAATTGCCAAAAATCGCATCAAGAAGTCAATTCTGAGGTACGAGAGATTATCGGGGGAGTGGGGGAAGTCCAGAACCCTCACATCCATGCGTAGTTTAGACCCCCAGGATGGCTATATCCCTCCACAAGCATGGTTGAGACTCCCCCAGAATTGTCGATTTTCCGAAAATATGGGCGTGAAGGGTTTGGGATCGATTAGCTCTCCCCCAGAGAATTCAGAAAACCTCTTAGGGCACAGATCACCCCAGAATTTAGTTTATCCCGCAAGTTGTGATCCTAATTAAGAAAATTTGATTAGAAACATCGAAAAGTAGTCTTTTTGTTCTTATTACAAGTTTTCAGCCCTTTCATTGCCCTTAAAAGATGAATGCCCGCAAAACAGACCACATAAAATTTCTGCCATTACGAGCTACAAATGTTCTCCAAAATAGTCTTAGAATTACAACAAGAACTTGCAACATAGGTATACTTAAGAATTTTTTAAATGTTAACGCTGAAAATAGCATAACATCATTATTTTAAAATAACACGACATTAGCATTGACATTACATTAATTAACATGATTAATAGTAAGTGAATTAATATTAATACTACAGTAAAATAATAAAACATACACATTAAGTAGCATTTCATAGCATTGCATGATATCAACTTCGCATTATTAATAGCATATCATAGTAGGAACACGACATTACGTAAAATGGATAATATTTCACTTAATTATTCTAAAATGTAAATCGGCAAACTATTCATTTTCAAAGAAATTTTTTCAAGAAAAAATTAAGATTTCGCATCATTTCATTACATTCATCTTTATCTATTTATCGACCATTTGATATTTTTAAAAAGAGACTTTGCCCAAAATGTTCCATTTTCTCTACTTAGGTCGAAAATTCACGCTCATCGTATGCACGTCCGGTTACAAGCCATTGCCTCAAGATAGACCTATGACGGAAATGCACAAAAATATTGGGACCTGGAAAATTTGGTTTTCACATCAGAAACAACAATCCACAAAAAAATTTCACAGGTTTTTAGAGTATGAAATTTAAAATTACGAGTGGTAGTCAAAATTACACTGTCGGCAGGTACTGAATCTAACATATCAACAGATGGTGTGATCCTAAATACAATTGATAAACCTCTTATATCACTGTGTTGCTTGAAATGAATTTTAATTAAATGCGTGGAAAAAATCTGAATTAAGCTTTTAGCCTATAATTCCGAGATGATCGGATCAGGCGATTGCGACCATACGTGTTCTTCGGGGGCTTTGGACAAATAGAATGGCATTTCACCTCCCCCTGCAAAATGGCTGCGACCAACCCCAGAATTGTCGATTTTTTCGAAAAATGTGAAAAAATGTGCCTTTTCAAGCGCTTTTACCTCATTTTTGGCTCAAAAGTCATGAATGTTCGGCGCTTCGCGCCATATACACATTTTTGGAGTATATTTTGTTCAATTTTCTCGATTTTTTCAATTTTTTACCGTAATTCTTTCTTATGTTTTTAAGTTCTAGAGAGAACGAGCATTGTCTGAAACGTCCAAAAACAGTGTTTTAGACGTGTAACCATACTTTTTACCCACAAAAAGACACTTTTTGAAAATTTTCGGGTCTGACCCCTTTCCCCCCAGAATTCCCATGCTGTACACGTTTGATCGAGACTGGATGAATTTTATTGAGGCTACTATCGAAATCATTATTATAAAGATTAAAATTACCTGTCGGCCAAGTAGCCGGCCGGAAGTAAAGCTATCAATCTCCCAAAACCTAAGGCGGAGAGTACGTAATCCACATGCTCGGACTTCCAATCCAAGTCGCCTTCGTACTCCAATTCTTCTTTTTTCGTTAGACGACAAACTGGCGAATTTTCCCGCATTTGGATAAGCGTAAAATTCTGCGTTTTTACAACGGAGTAATAACGATTAGTAGTGCGCGAATTGTTGTTATTATTCAAAACAGAGACGCTCGAATTCTGGTGACCATTGTTCTTCAGCATACAAACGCTGGACATATTCAGAACGTTCCTCATAACGGCGTGAAGACTGATTACCAAAAATAGCATTAAAATTATAAGCGAGCGCCACGAACTCAGGTAGTTATTCGTTAGCTTAAATAAATGGACCATCTTTCGTCGATTTCGAAGAATTCAGTAGTTATCAGCAGCCCTAAAATCCTAAAACCTTTCAAAATAAATATGAAAATTTTTAAACAAGGAAGATTCATAATCGCGTCTTGAGAAATCTTGTTGGTAAACGATAATGATTGAATAAATCTACGAAAGTGATTTAGAATAAAGGCAAAACCGTGACTAAGGTTAGCAGCATACGTGTTATTGGGGGTTGGGGTATGATTCCCCAGAAAGGCTACCGACCATACATGATCTCGGGGGTTGCAGGGTTTTAACCCCCTCGCAAAAATTTTTTCACCCTTCCCCAGAATTGACGATTTTTCGGAAGTTCCACAAAATTTTCTAAAAATTTGTAGAAAAGATACTTTTTTAAGCGTTTTTAGCTATCTATTTGCTCAAAAGTGTCAAATGTTGGACGCTTCGCGCAATTATATTGTACTCATGTTTTGACTATATTTTGTTCAATTTGTTCCGACTTTTTTTGATTTTTTTCGAAATTTTTCTCATGTTTCTATGCCCTTGGAAGATAGAGTATCGTTAGAAACGCTGAAAAACGATGTTTTTGACGCGTACCCACCATTTTTGGACCCAGAAAGGGCACTTTATAATTTCACCCCCCCTTCCCACAATTCCCATCCTGTGATATGTGCTACTGACCCCCTCGAAATAGCTGAGAACCCCCAGAATTGCCAATTTTTCGGAAAAATTGTAAAAAGTGTGCCGTTTTAAACAGTTTTAGCTCATTTTTGGCTCAAAAGTCTAAAATTTTCGGCGCTTGGCGCCATATACACATTTTTTGGCGATATTTTGTTTAATTTTCTCGATTTGTTCGAATTTTTCTTATATTTTTATGTTCTAGAAAGAACAAGCATTGTCCGAAACGCCAAAAAATGCATTTTTGACGTGTACCTGTCGTTTTTTAGCCCAAAGAGGCACTTTTTGAAAATTTTTGGGCCTGACCCCAAGAATTCCCATGCTGTACACGTATGATTAGCAGTCCCTTTGCACGTATAATGTCTCTGTCGCAATAAACTTATATCATTCATTTTTTCATTTGTTGTATTCGGTGAAAATTTTTTCCGACGTACAATGACTTTTCGAGACTGTCTTTGCACGCGTACAAAGATTTTCGGAAGAACAAAAACAGGAAGAAAAAATTGCGTTCAAAAAGGCAAATCGTCGAATTTTTCGGCGCTTTGCACTAATCACTGCGTTCCTTCTCTTTATGAATCTTCTGCATTGAATTTAGAAGCTTAAATCAGCCAAAATATTCAAGTGCTTCATACAATCAGGTAATTTCCTGTTAAAAGCTAAACTCAAAATGAGCTTATGATAAATATGTCAAAATTGCTTTTCACAACTTTGACAATTTTGTCATGTTTATCTTCAGAAAGCTCAAAAATTCACTTTAAGACTGTAAAAATGACTAAGTGTTTCAGCGCTTCAAACAATTAAGTTTTCTGAACTATCAATTACAAGACCGCAAATTTTACTCGAAAACGGTTAAAATATTCGAAAATTTTCAGTGCTCTGCATCACATTGATAAATTGTTATATTTTCAACGTCAGAAACCCATAATTTAGCTAGAATACGCTAACAAAGGTCGGAAAGCCTACTTCTATCTCAGGAAAAGTGTGACTGTACTATATTATGGTACAATAAAATCAAGCCACAGAATTTACAAAGACTTTTGGGTACCGTCTTTGTGCATGTAAAAAGGAATCTTTTGGGTGCAAAAAAACACGAGCTAGACATAGAAAGTTTTATTGCACTTTTCATTACTGCAGTCCACATATGTACCCCGAAACCATCATTACGAGTAAATACGAGTAATTTAAGCTACATTGTTGGGTTTCAAGTACAACTATCTCTTCAAGCAGATAATAAATAAGGTGAAAAACTAAATGTTCTAACATACGAGTAATCAGAAGCGCGTGGCCTAAAACTACACCCGGGGTTACTTGCCATCTTATTCATACCATATATATTGAAGCCTTTGACTCTTTTTATAGTGTGCCATATATACCATATACATATAGCAAAATTAGAGCTCAAAGTGGGGTAAATTTGACCTAACATACGAGTATATTATGAAAAGATTAAAAATTGTGCTGTTGAACCAGTAATAAAATAAAATTTGATGCGAAAAAATCGCTGATTTGGTGGCAGAAATCCGATAATTTGATACATAATATGTAGGCCTTACTCGAATAAAAATTTATTAAATGCAATGACACTATACATTTCGATATTTCCGGACAAAAATCGTTCTCTACGATCGGTTAAACGTAATTTCTTCTGTGAAAACGAACGTTCCTCGTCCATTTAAATTAAAGAAGCATATAATGTCCTTAAGTAGAACTTCCAGATTTATTTCTGCGGAAAGAATGCTTGTTTATTTTAATCATTTGTAAGAGTTTGAACCTGATTTTCCTTCATTTGTCGTAAATTTTGGCAAATGTGCGAATTTGGTGCATTTGGTGCAAAACGGTAAAATTCGGTGCAATTTAGTGCAGAACAATGCTGAGAGCTAAAACTGCGTTTTTTCGACATTTCTCGACATCCTAAATCTCAAAGTTTTAAAAAATTTGGTGCAGCGCCAAATTTTAGATTCGCTTATCATAAAAAACAAGCACTGATGACACAGTACTGATTCCAGAACGTCAAATAAGGTTCAATTATAGGCACAATGAGCGCGTGGAAACTGTACTAACGCTAATTAAGGAAGATAAAGGTACACCATTGCTCTAACTATAGGTATAAAACTTTAATGGAAAGTGACCGGGTTGCTCGCTCCTATTGCAAATAGCGAAGCTAAAAAAGGCGATAATTGAGTAGGAAAATTTTTGCAAAACTAAATACTTCAACATAAGCAAGATCTGGAGATTAAGTGTGAAATTGGGACGATCGTAAGAGCCGAATAAATTGAGACTATCAGGTGCGAACAAAAGGGCGAAAAAGTTCGAGGAAATCCGAACTAATATGAAAAGAACGTATTATTTTGCTCAACGGGTTGCAAAGTCTAAAAAATTCGCGCAAATATATGAAGGTTACCAACGCACGCAAGTTCGCACATAGCAGCATTAAGCTACACGCATAAAGATGGGAAATGCCGAAAGGCCATCAAAATGGCTTAAATCCGTAGTGGATCGGTTACGCGCAAGAAAGTCGAGAGGGATTAATTAGAGGTCGAGTGAAAAGAAGGGTCGGAAAGTCATATATACCAGTGTCTTTTAGGTAAATGACTCGTGGTAGATATTACTCGAATGTAGCGTATTCATAAGTGCAATAGATACGAAAAGATACTAAAAATGCGCGATATTACAGGTTTGCGATATAAATCTAACCCCATAGTACCTACAGTCGTTTATTCATTTGCTTACTTTTTTAAAGATCTTGAAGATTTATCATCTACTCAGGGTTCCTAAATAAACAAGAGTCTTCGCAGTGTGCTGAAAGAAAGAAGCGCTCAGGGCATATAGCGTCGATTATAAATAATTACAAACTATAAGCGAAAAAAATAAAAAGTTTAACAAATGTGAATTCGAGACAGACATTTATTGGATAAGTCTGAAAAGCTGTCACATTATTCACCAATCTAAACAGAAGATAAAATATTAATTCATGCTAAATAAGTTTTAGCATATCCTATTTAACCTGATAAGGTCACTAAAAAGAAAAATGCTCCGATGAAGCAAAGAGGACGAATATTCTTGTAAGTAGCAAAGAAAAATGCTCCGATAAATTAAAAAGGACAAATATACTTGGATTTGCGGATTATTAAAGACATAAAAGGAAGGGACTGGGAAAAAGTCACCTATGCGCTCAGAGAATCATAAGAATCTTCTAAAAATCAGATTTCTCTAAGCAACACAAAAATCTAAGTAAATTCTGCGGCCTACAGAAAGTAGTTCTGGCCACATGTTGGCGTAGAGGGGTTTCAGGAGGTTGCACTCCCAGAAGATGAAAAACCCCCTTATATTACTGTAGGACCTCAGAATTCTATTTTTAGCACCATTTAAGGCGATTTCACCGAGCCAGACCCCCAGAATTTTCTCGCTGCCCATGTAGGGTTGTGGCCTTATTTTAGAAATAAATATTACAATACATTATTCTTTAAACATCAAACTATATTTAAGAAAACGACAAATCATTCTGTTTACAAACCTTAACTGAATACAAGTCCGAACGACCGCTGTTGCAAATGTATTGAAGTGCTGTAAGGCACTAAATATGCGCAAACAGGTTAGCACCAAAAAATTTATCACACAAGGCGCAAGAAGAATGAGCGAGATAAGCGTGCAAATAAATGCAATAGTGCATAACGATATAGCGGAAATTTAAATAGCTCATACATGTAAAATATAGAAGCAGCAGAAAGTACCTAAGTACATCATCTCATCACACTAGCATAGCACGTGTAACTACAGAGCCATAATAAACAGCATGATACGAATGTCATAATTCACCCATTGGGCCTTTTGACTGAATATTGATTAAATATTGTCATGCAAATGTGATTCTGATCTCAAGCTAAATCGGCTACTTTACACAGGCCAAGATTTCCTTCCAAGCTATTCACCAAACACCAGTGAAAAGCATTTGAGAGGACGCCTTCTTTTTTCAGAGACCGCAGAATACACTTCGATTGTTGCTTAGAGAAATCTGATTTTTAGCAGATTCTTATGATCTTTTGAGTGTACATTTAGGTGACTTTTTCTCAGTCCCCTCCTTTTATGTCTTTAATAATCCGCAATTCCAAGTATACTCGTCCTTTTTGTTCCATCGGAGCATTTTTCTTTGCTAGTACCCTACTTTTAATTATCATAATTTGAGTGAATCGGTCAGTAAACACACACGATAACACGCCATAATAATGACAGCAGTCCAAGAACACGGAAAACAATATTGTGATGAACACCAGCATTATATTTTCAAACATGATTTCCTTTAAACCTTATTGAAACAGATCAAATGTTTTCAGTGTAAACTGTACGCAACTACTAAGTGTAAGGAACATTTATATTCAGATTCATATCAGCCTGGCGTTACATGGAACATTTGGAAAAAATGGAGCTTTTGCAACGCTTTAGAACTAGAATCAATTCTTAGTGTAAACTTAGCATGACTACAGGGTGTTAAGAAAGCATGCAGTCAGATTCGTAATCCTCGCCTTACGAAATATATTTTGAAAAAAATTTGTTTTGCAATTTTCGCAATGCTCTGGAAGTAAAATAAATTTGTAGTGTAAACTTTGCACATCAACAATAATTGAATAGTATAAACTTTACATAACCAAAGGGTGTAGACAAAACTGACAATCAGATTCACAATTCTGACGTTGCATAGAAAATTTTGAAAAAAATTAAGCTTTTACAGCGCTCTAGAACTAAAGTCAATTTTCAATGTAAACTGTAATTCTGATATCACTCTGCTTTACGATCAATATTTAAGAAAGAAGAATAAACTATTCACAATGATCTGAAGACACAAATATTATATGTAAACCACTTTACACCACTATAACATTTGACCCCTGGTACATTTTTAGACTTGTGATTATGTCCAGACTCATAACCGGAGAAATTGGGCAGAAAAAACAAGACAGAAACACGTTTAGCACACCCAATTTTTGACTTAACACCTCCGGAAAAAGCTGAATATTGATGTAAATAAATACAACTTGCTGTGACATGTACCTCTTAGACAGTACTTTATTTATATTTTATTCGACTTATCTCCACTCCTAAATGGAGAGAGAGCCGAACAAAAAAAGGGACAAAAATGTATTTTTCCACTATTCATCACATTGTAAACTTTAATTATCTGAAGCTAACCCAACATCGAGTTGATTCGCTTGTGCCAGCTTGTAGTATTTGAATTGTAGTAAAACTTTGTGTGAAAAATTTTTGTTCCACATTTGATTTGAGATATTGACCAATCAAAAATGGTAAAAAAATCGTGTCATTACGTTTAAATTTACACCCTAATTATGAACTTTACACCTCAAGAAATAACTCAATTTTGAGTTTTTTAAACGCGGTTTGCTGCGACGAGTAGCCCTTTCAACGCACTTTATTTCTATTATATTTAACTTGTCCCCACTTACATACGGAGAAGGTGGCGGAGACATTACAGACAGAACCTGTTTTTTACACCATCTACTTGATTGTAAACTTTAAACTCATGGATATAACTCCGCACTAAGTGTAAAAAAATTTGCAAGTAAGCGGAAAGTAGTTCTTGGATCCTAGTACATTTCTATCAGAAAAAATTTTTCTGGTGTATAACCGAAGTTTTCGAAAGACCGAAAAAAGTAAAAAAACGCGACCAAAATCTGTCTTTTCACCCGCATTTCGTTGCACTCTTTACACTCTCCCTGAAGAAGTAATGTGAAATTCAAAAACAAAAATTTGTCATTTAGAGAATCTCATCCTCTACAATTCTATATCATTAAATTGTATGAAGCACTTATGCTGAGTTGTGGACAAGCCATACATAGGCGTGGGGGTTTGGCGAGTATGCACCCCCAAAAAAGGCCGAATAGCCCCATAGCCCCCAGAAATCCAAATATCCCTGAACATCAATTTTTAAATTTTTTTTTGTTTTTTCGCAAATTTTTGATGCCAATGGATAGTGCTCGATGAGAAACGTTGCGAAACGGTGTTTTTTTCGCCATACCACCATTTTTAAGAACATTTTTTGACCTATGAAAAATCCTGCACCCCCTCCCACCCAGAATTTTGGTGCTACCTATGTATAGTACAAGCTCTCCGATAAAACCGTCGCAGATTTGTATATGTTATAATGTTACGCCAAAACTTTACACGCTCATTATAAACTCGGTATTGAGTATAAATAAAAAACCCCTCATCGAGTTTTTTTATTATCTACCTTTTAAAAAAACCGCACCTCTTAGCTGTGTCCCGTTATAGCTGTGAAAGGGACATATGTTGGGGTACCCAGATATATTATAGGTACGCGCTAACGCGCTAACTATAATTGCGGTTTATTAAAGATATAAAAGCAAGGGACTCGGAAAAGTCACATTGGCGCGCAAAAGATCATAGAATCTGCCAACGAATCAGACTTTCTCTAAGCAACACAAAAATCAAACTATGTATATTCTGCGGCCGAAGTTGCACTTCAGTTTGAGAAATAAATAACAAAACAGTTTATTCTTTGAAAAGAATTGATCAATCTGAATTTCAAAAAAACGACAAACAAAATTCTTTTTCTATCCTTAATTAAATGCAAATTCGAATGACCGATGTAGCAGTAACATTGCGGCAAGGCACTAAACGTGTGGGAGCAGGCTAGCACCGAAGAATATAGCACATGGCGCAGGAATAATCAGCGACATAACCTTGCAAACAAATGCAACAGTACATAATGATAGAACGAAATTTTGAATAGCTCATATCACGATACTAAAGTTGGAGAAAATGTACATCATCATGCTACCATGACACGCGTAACTGTAGGCCATAATAAACAGCATCCTGCGAATATCATAATTCAGCCATCTAGCCATGAACGGGATTATCTGTTAATATAAAAATGCGATACTGGGCCCAGTTGCACTTTTGTAAGCAAGTGCTTTGATTAACTTCATGCTTAAAGTGCTTAAGCACGTGCTAGGATAAGCATCCGCTTAATTGGGTTGCAATAAAAATTTTGACCTCGTGCTTAACCAAGCACGTGCTTATAAGTACGTGCTTAAATCTTCGAAGCACATGCATGCTTAAGTTCGCGCTTAACTTAAGCAACAGCTTCTACTCGTATATTTACTTCTGCCGGACGCTGTCTGAAAAATGTGCAAATGAGGTTAAATCCTGTCAGTCGAGCCACGGATATCATTAAAATCAAAGAAAAATGCCGCTCCTTTCTGGGAAAATTTCCGAAGTCATACAAAACGTGGGAATTACGCTATTTAGATGCGATAATATTTTTAAATAACGTTGGCTAGTGGAAAGCTAGTAGTAATTCTGTGAAATAATCGCTAAATTTTTGACTAATTAATTTTACTATTTTTGTACTATTTTTTTCATATTTTTAAGCAAATTAATAAAGTCTTTTGCGAGACATTAATACTGTAACAGGTCAATTGCAATTAGTAAACGTTTCATTTTAGATTAAATCATCGCTTTTTTGTTTTTTTCTGTCAACTCATTTTTTACATCATTTACTTTCATTTTACTTATTTACTTATTTTTTGTCTTTCCCTCTATTCTCCCATTCTGTCCTAATCCATTCTCTTTACTTTTTATTAAAGGAATAATTTAGCATAGGCCAAAGTTTCCTTCTAAGCTCTTAAGCAAACCAGGTTTTGAGGTAACACCTTCTTTCCAGAGGCCGCAGAATATATATATATATCGATTTTTGTGTTGCTTAGAGAAAGTTTGATTTTTAGCAGATTCCTATGATTTTTTGCGCGCATAATGACTTTTTCCTAGTCTCTTACTTTATTTAATAATCCGCGATTCCACGCAAATTCGTCCTTTTTGTTCCATCGGAGTATTTTTCCTTGCTATAGTCTCTTCCATTCCAGACGGCCCATTTTCGCTTTATGACTTATTACTATAGCAGAATATTCCACGATTTATCTTGTTGTAGCTGCTTGTTAGATGCGCTGCATGGCAAGCTGAGCATTTTAAACAACAAAAAGAAGAGTTCTAAGCAATCAACCGCTATTAGAGCATAATTGAAGAAGCAGATTTGTGCATTTAAAAATTTATACTGTAATAAGACTTTGGCGAAAATAGGCCGTTTGGAATGGAACAGACTATAGTACCGTACTTTTCATTAGCATGATTTGAGAACTCAATCAGTAAAAGTCACAGCTTGAAATGCAACAGTCGAACAACGCGGACAACATCCACATTGTAAACAAGATAATTCCTACCTAATTCGTAACCCTGATGGTATGGCGAACAGTTTTTAAATGAATTAATCTTAACAACGTTTTAAAATTAAAATTAATTTTTGATGTAAATTTTAGAGAACAACTGAGAGTAAAGAAAATTTAAAGATAGTTTTGCAATCCGTATGTTATGAAAAACAGTGTATTCAAAAAATTACTTTCTTCAACCTTCTGTAACTAAATTTAATTATCAATGTAAATTATACAGAACCATTGAGTCGAGGAATATCTATAGTCTGTATGGAAATTTTCGAAACTTTTTTACAGTATGGTAATTCGAAAATATTAACGATTCAGCCAATCGGCAAAGAGCAGTTTCTTAGTACCCGCCTCTCGCATCAACTGATTCGCTAATTGTACAAGAGCTATGTAAGATTTTAAACTTCGTCGCTGCTTCCCTAAGCACTACCGGATCCAGGGGTCAGTATCACAATGTGTACTTTAGCGCTAAAATCGACTTCGGAAGGCAAAGTCGATTTTTTCAGACTCGACTTCGAGTTTTTCGGTTTCACAGAGCGTAATTCAGTCTCAAAGTCGACTATGCATCTGCAGTCGACTTTAAAAAAACGACGTTTTTCAAAGACAGGTCGCACCGCTCTTTGAAACCAAAGTCAGACTTTATTTCGCATGTTTTTGATGATCACCTTACTGTAAAGATAAAATTTATTGATAAATACATTTTCTTAGTCACTTTATTGGAGATTATAGATGCACACAGATAGATACCAACTAATCTTGTGCGTATCTCTCAGTGTTTTTGTTAGCCTATCAGCAAATTTGTTGCGCTTTCGCTATTTATTACGCAATTAACTCTGGTGAATGATAGTGAGAAGTAATGGAAGTCGATTCAAAATATCAGGACAGGGTTTGTCGGCCAGTTCTATTTTTTTGGCCAAAAATGTCAGAAAACTCTTAAAAATGGCTTAAAACAATTTTTTGCCCAAAACTGAGGAAAAAAAGGAAATTTTAGTCATTGCTTACCGGCACTGATTGGAGGATCCCTAATTTCCTCCTTATTAAATGACATTTATAGTCTGTTTCACAAAAGTTTGGGCATAAGTTTCAAAAATCATCTCCGATAAAAAGCAGACAGATTGCGATTATACTTGTAGCATTGATCTGATATATGATTATCGTAATCCGCCGGCTTAATGTCGAAGAAAATTCTTAAAGTTTATGACTAACTTATGCGAAACAGACTATAAGATGCCCTAGAGTGTATTATTGTCCGTTTCGTCTAACCTTGTGATTTCCAGTTAGCCCAGTCGTGGCACATTGATGGATGTAAACGAATTTTATCGTCAGAAATAAAAGTACAGAAAATTCTAAAAAGCCATTTTAGATGTATTCATGCTATGCTTTTAGGTTCTGGTCAACTCCGATATTTATCTTGATAAAAACTGATAAATAAGTATAAACTTTAATATTCCTGATGCCTCCTTGTAACCATGAGACAGTGTATCTTTTTTCGATAGAGAAGAAGCGAGAATTATTTTCAAAAATGAGAAAAAAACCAAAAATAAATATTTTCATACAAACACTCAAGACTATCTAATTATACATAGAGCTTGGAGTTATGAGGCTATTTTGACGCTTGAAACACTTTTTGATTTAGATTGTCAATTGAAGCTTTCGATGAAGGTTATAAGTACTTTCTGGTTTGTGTTCCCGGTCATTAAATTTGGCTACGGGCGTGAAATGAAAGTTTACTGCATAGGGATTTTCGAGCCAGAATACAGTTATTACACATGATAAAACATGGATTCGTTGTATTAATTTCAGATAAAAACATAAACTTATAGCACTTTATTCACTGGTTTTCATCAAAAATTTTAAACATGTTTTGGTTATCGCGCCGAATTTCGCAATCGTCAAAAGCAAGCGATGAACAAAGTAACAATTCAGTTAAGCGCTCAAGTGTTTCTAAATATTATTTCGAAAAATTTTCGACCACTTAAGCGTGTTTAGGTCGCATTCTTTTAAATACAAAAATGCGCGATTTTGATTCTAAAGAGAGGTACCAGATGAATGCAAGTCGCTGAAAAAATCTACATCTTATCACAGAATAGGATGATAAAACTTCTTCTGATAGTTTTGAGAAGTCCAGGTACCTTTAATGGAACTTTGAAACGGTGTTGTTCAATTCAAAAAAATTGCCGAATGAAAGTCACATTTAGCATTTGTACTCATGTACATACATAGACTCATATCATGACGAGCCAAATTGCCGAAAAACGCGGTAGGTAGGAAAATCGTGGTTTGGTAAAATTCCTGAAAAGGTCCCCCTTTATCTTGATCTAATTTTCTACAGAGTTCGTTTATTATTATAAGAAAAGGGCACAATGAGCATATCAATCGTAAAAAAACATCAGAAATGCACAAAAACGAAATTGGAAACGAACCAATAATACGACTAAATACCTGTGACGTCATATTGTTCAAGGCAGCCGGATTTTCGTCTAATGAGATCGAAACAAATGTACATACCCTGAATGAAAAAAACATAGAAATGTTTCGAAAAAATCATTCAGTCAGTAAAACTGGCAAACTTTGAAAATCGGATATTTACCGGCAAAAAAACCAGTTCGTCAACTGCCAATAGACACCAGCGAAACTGGAATCATTTATTTTTGTTTGTGCTTAAAATCTGATGTACATAAATGTGTACGCTGAAAAATAACGTGACCATATCTCGAGTTCTTCCTATAATCTGCATCCGAACGATATTAGATGCGTTGGCGCGACGGCTTAATTTTGTACACTTCAAACAAAAATATTTTTTCAAAAATTTAAGATGCAAGCAAGAGCAAGATTGTGTAATACTCTTAAAATCGGGAAGAATACGTGGGTCCTGTGGGGCCAAATACTTATTCAAGTGCCCCAGACGACAATTCCAGAAAATTTTATTATAGTAGATTATGAGCATAGGTGGGCTGCACCAAAGTTCTGGGGAAGGCGGTGGTGCAAGATTTTTCAACCTAAAAAATGGCCTTAAAAATTGTGGTATGGCAAAAAAACATTTTTTGACGTTTCTCATCGAGCACTATCCAGTGGCATCAAAAAAAATTGCGGAAAAGCTGAAAATTTTAAACATTGAATTCTGAGGTGGTATTTTGGTTTCTGGGGGTGCATACCCCCAAACCCCCTCCCCCACGCCCAGGTATGATTATGAGTGGGTTGAGAAATATGAATAAATCTGATTTCCTTAAACCTCGTTTTTTAGCGTTTTTGATCTCTCGAATTGGTTTTACTTTGTTTCATGTCCTTGCAAAGAAACTTTTGTGCGACGAAGCAAAAGATTGGTGACGTGTCGGAGTCCGTGAACGCGAGGTTGAGTTAATAGTCGCTCGAAATTATTTTCAAGGAAGTCTACTTGCAATAAGTTGGCGGATGACATAAATTTGATTCAATCAGTCCATAATGCGTTAGCTGGCGTAGCGTTGTTATCGTTAGTGAAAAAGATATCGTTTTCGTTTTAGTTAACGATATTTTTTCCAGAAAAAATAACGTTACGTTAACAAAAACCCCAAAAAATATGCTTAACGATATTAATATCGTTTTTTAAATAATAATTATCGTTTTTTCCATGTTTTTATCATTTTATTAGTCTGTTTCGAAATTTTTGAGACTTTTTACTGTAAGAGGATTCGGAGGGACAATTCAACCAATTAGCGTAAAGCGAAAAGAAGCGACGACTTTCTTACCCAACCGCCACGTTGTGGACAATTGACTCATATTTTAAACAATGCGGTCGTGTTACGATCATGCATGGGCAGCAGCTAAATTCAGGGGGTGGGTCAAAACTGGCAAAAATCCTAACAACATGTCAAAAATTCAATTCTGGAAGTTTATCGATTTTTGTAGGGAGAGGTTTCAGATTCTGGGGGTGTATGCCCCAACTTCCCACGCTTATGTGTTGTCAAGACGCCTGCCTTTAACTTGAAAGGTATGGGGCTCGATCTCGGTCTTTTATAACCGAAATTTGAATAGCAATATGAGTGCATGCCAAGCAAAGGCTGAAGGAGCAAAATACTATGCGGAGAAGACGACTGGCGAACCATATAGCACGCGGGTACTAAAAAATGCTTTTGCTGACTGGCTGAATTGTTTACACTTCCAAGTCACCTTACTGTAAAAAGTCTCAAGAATTTTTAAACAGATTACTCATCTATATATTTATTGAGTGGTATTCCTGTTTTTTACAAGGGTCCCCTAATGGAAAAATCAAAAATTCATTAAATGTATTTGAAAGACCTCCAGAATAGATTTCATAGGTAGAGCGTTAGCGCGTACCTATAATATACTTGGGTACCCCTAACACCTGCTGTGCACCCCCTACAGCTATAACGGGACACTTCTGGAAGTTGCGGTTTTATTTAAAAGAATGATAATAAAAAAATTCGCTGCCCATGTTTTTTTATTTTTCTTGAAACTCAAAACTGACTGTGTAAAGATGGTGTAAAGTTTTTGTGTAACGTTATAACATAGGACAAATTTCGGGACATTTATAATGCGGCATGTGGACAACTGAGTATTGATGACTCGAAGAATTGAACAGCATAGCATAATAGAGGGATGAATTCTACAGATAGCACTTTTTTTGTTTTTTGAAATTCGCATTAGTTATCGAATGGCAGTGTAAAGAGTGCGAAAATCTGGGGATGAAAAAGCACTTTTTGGTCGAGTTTTCAACCTGCTTATGTCTGATACTGGCTCCACTTATGAGTTTTTCGAAATGATTTCTGACAGAAATGTAGAGCGGATCAAGGGCTACATTCTGCATATAAGCACAGTTTTCTACGCTCTATGGTGAGTTAGATCCTGGGGTTTAAAGTTTACACTCTAGTGGATGGTGTGAGAAACTGATTTTAAGTAAGATTTCTCTGCCAAATTTTTTCGCTTATAAGTCAGGGTAAATTGAATACAGCAGTGATAAAGTGCCTCTCAGGGGCTACACATCGCAGCAAACTGCATTTTAAAAACGCAATATTGAGTTATTTAGGGGTGTAAAGTTCGAAATCAGAGGTAAAAAATGGGCGAAAAAAACACGTTTTTTCCGAATTTTGATTAATAAATCATACTAAATAATTTTTGCAAGAGAATTTTGGCACACAGGAATGTACTACGATTTAAAAGCTACAAATTGTATTAAACCGAATTTCTTTAAACTCAATGGGGAGTTCGGTACGGAATTTTAAAGTTTACAGTGTTCTAAATGGTGGAAAATACGTTTTTGTTGCGTTTTGTGTTCGCCACTTTCACCGTCCAGAAGTCGGGATAAAGTCCAATAGAATAAAAATAAAGTGCTTTATATCGGGTGCACGTCAAAGCAAATTGTCTATACATTAATATTTAGCGAGTGTAAAGTTAAAAATTTGGTGTTTAAAATGCGTTTCTGTCTTGTTTTTTCTGCCTGCTTCTCCGGTTATGAGTCAGGGACACGATTATCAAGTCTAGAAATGGACCAGGAACCAAATTTGATATGCCAGTTTGGCGCATATGTTTACACTCTACAGTCTTGTAAAGTGGTTTACACCTATTGTTAGTTTGCCCATAAAACATTATGGAGACTTAATTTTTTCCATAAATATTAATCGTAATATCGGAACAATATCAAAATTACGAATCTGACCAAAATCTTCTTTACACTAGGTGTTTACATGAAGTTTACACTACATATGTATTTATCTTCGTTTTTGAGCATTCCAGAAACCTAATATTTTCCTGGAGTCTAGAAAGTTTCAAAGAATCAAATGTGAGACGTCACGTAGGCGCGTTTGTTTACATCCAACAGTGATGTAAAGTAGTTTACACTCATTGTTTATTTGTCCTCAGACCATTGTAGACATGCAATTTTTTCATAAATGTTGATAATAATATCCGAGTAATATCAGATTTACAAATTGGAATAAAATCCTCTTTACACTAGATGGTTGTGTAAAGTTTACACTGCTAATTAATCTTCGTTCTAGAGCTTTGCGAAAACCTGAATTGTTTGCCGAAATCTGGAAATTTACATGGAATCAAATAGGGGACGTCAGCTGGGCGCGTCTGTTTACACTCAACAGTGATGTAAAGTGATTTACATCTGTGTCTATTTGTCATTAAACCGTTATGGAGACGTAATTTTTTCATGAATGTCGATCGTAATATCCGAGTAATATCGAATTTACAAATCCGACTAAAATCTTCTTTACATTCGTTGCTAGTGTAAAGTTTACACTATATAATAAGCTTCATTCTAGAGCCTCACGGTAACTTATTTTTTCTCTAGAGTCGTAAAATATATATGGAAACAGATGTGATACGTCTGCTAGGGGCGCATGAAGAGTAGTGTAAAGTGATTAACACCTAATGTTAATTTGTTCGTAGAACATTATAGAGGTTTCATTTCTTAATAAATGCTGATCGTTATATCAGAGCAATATCGAAATTATTAATCCCACTAAAATTCTTTACACTCTTGTGTAAAGTTTAAAATGTAAATTAAGTTGAGCTCTAGAAAGTTTTGGAAGCATATTTCTTTACAGGATGTTCTACGTAACATAAGAATTACTAATCAGAATGTTTGTTTCTTCTACATCTAGTAGCTTTGTAAAGTTTAAACCATTCAATTATTAGAAGAACCGCACAGTAAATGGAATCTAGTATTGTATTTCCAAATCTTGCTAATTAAAACTAGGGTACTAGCAAAGAAAAATGCTCCGATGGAACAAAAAAGGGGAACATACTTGGGATTGTGATTATCGAGGATGTAAAAGGAGGGGACTAGGAAAAATCTCCCCATGTTATATGCCAAGAATCGCAAAATATGTTAAAAATCAGACTTTCTCTAAACAATGCAAAAACTCGAAGTATATTCTGCGGCCTTTGAAAAATGTAAAAGTTTAGTAAACAATTGCTGTAGACATGTGTAAAAGAGTATCTACATAAGGTCTGTTGCACGTCAGCTTGCGTGTTTCCTACTGCTTTGAACCAATAATATCATCGATTGTCTTGAATGCATCGATATGTACTATTTCATTCAATTCGCTTAGCTACTGCATTGCTAATTCGCTGCTTTTTTCAATCAATTTTTTGGTGAATTTGAATATTGCTTGCACTTTGACACTTAGAATGGCTGTATCTGCTAAGTGACATGCTTAGTAATAATGAAATACGAACAACTTAATTATGATTTGTTAACAGCATTTCACTTTCAGTCACATTATTAAGCAACTCAAAGTTGAATGAAGTCTGCAAAAAGTTGCATTACATAATATGCTTTTAAGATATTATGTCAATCAGAAAAAATTATTTTAAAATAATACGTTTTTTCAGAGACCGCAGAATATACTTCGATTTTTTGCATTGTTTAGAGAAAGTCTGATTTTTTACATATTTTGCGATTCTTGGCATATAACATAGGGAGATTTTTCCTAGTCCCCTCCTTTTACATCCTCGATAATTCACAATCCCAAGTATATTCCCCTTTTTGTTCCATCGGAGCATTTTTCTTTGCTAGTTTTAATATACTTTTGAGCTAACAGATCCGAAACTTTCGGGCTCTTCGCGCCGAATTTATTGTTCTTGCATAACTTTTTCTTCCGAACAGTCCTAATTTCTTTAAACATGGTGTATAAATTTTCTGACGCTCTATGTATGACCATTTATTTTCCATATTGTTTTACCGTGCAATGTACCAAAATTGAATATAAAACAAAAATTATTTCTCAGCAGATTAAAAATTTTCTAATTAAAAAAATTGTTTCTCTGTAGAGCTCGCTGAGAAACGTTCAAAACCGTCATTATGTTTGTCTATCTGCAGTTATCGAGATATGTAACTTCAAGATTTTAGTCCCCTCCGAATTCAAAGGGCCGGCTACACGCCTGGACTACAAGTGGCTAAGAAGCTCCATGAATATGAAATAGCTTAATCAAGAGAAAGGCCATTTAAATGACTTATCATACACTGACCATGTTCTACGTAAGCACTGTTAGTATAAAAAACTTTCGTAATTCTGTGGGTACTGAAATTTATTCGAAAACTGCAGTTGAATGAAATCGACTGACAGCATGAAACCAGCTCATCATTTACAGTGCACTCGCCGCACCCACCTATTTATGTTCCACGTATAATTAGCAGGTAGATACCTACTTTTGTTTATTTTAATACGATGTAGTTAGAGACGGATCAAAATTATGTAAGTACAGCTAAATCCAAAAGACAGAAATGTGAAATGAACAGCTGTTACACCTTGCATTTTCGTTACCAAATTCGAGATAAACGTGTATCACAGAAAACTTGTTGTCCTGTAATTCAAATTCCCTGCAGGATCAGTATCTGAACAATCTTAAATACAATCATCAATCACTTTCTTCGATCAAGCTAGAAACATTTGATACTGAATCGAATTCAGTTTAGTATCACATTTGGTAGAGCAGAGGATCGGCTCAGTCTATGTTATATCCTCCATCCCATTCAGCCAGCAGCCTAATCAGCATACGTGGGCAGCAAGAAAATTCTGGGGGGGGGTGCAAGATTTTTTTGAAGGTCGAAAAATGGCCTTAAAAATGGTGGTATGGCAATAAAAACACCATTTTTCGACGTTTCTCATCAAGCACTATCCATTAGCATCAAAAAATTGCGAAAAAAACGAAAAAAATTTTCAAAAATTGAATTCTGGGGGGGGGGGTATTTTGATTTCTGGGGGGTGCATACCCCAAACCCCCCACGCCCAGGTGTGCTAATCAGCAAACTCTTATTGTCAAATAGGATTAAATATATCTATGAAGAAAAACTAACCGTTATTTTCACGATATTATATACCAAAATTAATATCGTTTTCGTTAAGGACGGCTCTCGAAAAAAGATATCGTTTCGTTAACTGACGGCTCAAAAACATGTCGTTAATGATATTTTTCGTTTTAATATCGTAAACTATAACAACCCCACTGGCGACTAAAAAACTAGAAGTCAGTGCAGGAAATCAACAATTTTTTCGGGGAAAAGAGAAAATCTTAGCTAAATTTGTATCGAAGAAGTGTTTCAAAATTTTGGATAAAATATGCTAGGTACGAAAATAAAACTCCTTCCCATGCCTTCATCAATAACGCACGTAAATACATATGAATACGCGCAGTTGCGTAGATAGGATCACTAGAATACTCCTAGGGCATTCGATTCGGCCTGTACAGAACTAAAACTTTTGTCACGATAGTTGCCCTAAAATGAGCTGGATTTAGTCAATTTCGAAGTCGCCGACCACTCTTTGTCGCTTCGCGAATCCCTGGCCCACTCTTGCTCGCACCCAGAGCCCCAAAAAGGAACAGGATGGCGGCCAAAATTTGCATAATTGCGGCGATGCCGAACAAGGCGCGCCATTGGAAAACGTCGTGCGGATCGGGCACGAACGCCACGACCAAATGAGGCAAAAATATTTGGCTGAGGGCGGCGGCGGATTTGAACCAGCCGTCGAGGATGCTGGCGTACCGGGGCGCGATCAACACTTCGCTGGCGATAAAACCTGGACTAGTCGCCGCGTAAAACGCCTTCGCCATCACAACACACGTAACGCCAATCGTGACGTCGTGGCACGGCACGAACGTGGCGACGTACAGAAAGCCAGCCGTTGACAGTAAGCCGACAGTATTGAAACCTAAAAAAATTACAGTAACTCCACAGTATCGAAACCTGAAAAAATAAAATCGTACAAAAGGGTTTAAAAATGCTTTGCCCAACGCGCACCTATAGTCTGTTTCACATAATTATGGGCATGAATTTTATGAATTTTCCGAAAGTAAGTCGGCGGATGACGATAATTATATATCAAATCAGTGCTATAATCGCAATCTGTCGGCTTATTGTCGGACATAGTTTTCAAAATTCATGCCCTAATTTACGGGAAACAGACAGTAATCGGCCACAGCCCCCATTCGAATTTTCACCGTTTTCCTGCTCAAATTTTTTGATTTTTTCGCGTAAATTTTTTGGAGATGCTAGATTGCTTGAGATGACCTTCTGATTCGGATAGGGGCATAACCGAATAGTACCGCGAATGGGTAAAGGAAGACGCAGAAAACAAATTTGACTGGAAAGCTTTTATTGTATCCCGACGTATTATGATTTTGTGCAAGATTCATGTTTTTCGTGACTTAGTAAACGAAACGCGCGTTTCTGTAGTTTACCGTCAAAATTTTTTTTTGGTTCTCCGATGTGCTGATGACGTATGTAATTTATTTTACCCAAAAAAAACTATTTAAATTTATTTCGTAATTTATATAGATTTTTGAGGAAACGGCTGAAAATCTACTTAACCAGCTGCACGTCGACCTAAGCGGAGTAATACCAAAGCAGCCAAAATCACTTAGCCTAAGCCTAAAAAAATTAATTTTTAAAGTACCGTGAAATCGTAAACGTCCAAGCTGTCTTGTTTTCACTGAGGTTAATCGGATTATAAATATTTTTTCCGCGCCCTCTTTTCACATTTACTGCATATTTAGAAGAAAATCCGAACTTGCTGAACCCATTTTTACCTGTTTCTTAAATTATACCCACGTACTCAAGTTTAGCAACAGCCAGTGGTGGATCTAGGATTTTCCTAAAGGAGGAGGGTGGTACCCATAGATGGGCGGCACCAAAGTTCTATGGAGATGCAAGATTTTTTCAAAGGTCAAAAAATGGCCTTAAAAATGGTGGTATGGCAAAAAATACCATTTTTCAAAGTTTCTCATCGAGCACTATCCATTGGCATCAAAAAATTGCGAAAAACACAAAAAACCTTTTCAAAAACTGAATTCTGGGGAGAGGTATTTTGGTTTCTAGGGGGTATTTTGGTTTCTGAGGGTGCATACCCCCAAACCCCCCACTCCCAGGTATGGTGGTACCCCAAATTTTCCAAAGACAGTCAAAAAGAGGTCGAAAAATTCGCCCTTCATGAGTGAAATAGCGTTTTTCTACGTTTTACATTGTCTACTCAGATTTAAAATCACTTTTGACGCAACATTTTCTCGAAAAATTTTGAAATTTCGATAATTCTGTGCGAAAAAATCATTAAATTTCATCAACTTTAGTGAAAATGTGAAATTTAGACTGAAAGACGTTTAGACGCTTTATTCACTGGTTGATTTGTTGTATTTACGTCAAACGTCGAAAATTTTTCAAAAGTTATGTCCTAAAATACAAGAGATCTATGCTGAAATAGCTGCTTCTGCTCTTAAACTTGTCCTGGAAGCTATTCAATGAGCGAAAATGGCTTCCAGGTTGCAAAAGTAAATAAATGTCTTTAATAATTATCCAATGCGAAGCGCCGGAAAAATTTGAGATATTATATGATCATTGACAGCGAAAAATCATTGCAAAATCTCGCCAAATATTTTTCGCCGATGGGGGGCCGCCTCCTCGCCCCTCTTAAATCAGCCCCTGGCCACAGCAACTTTTCATAAATCAAAAGTGTTAAAGCCATATGAGGTTTCAGGTATCGAAATTTCAGGAAGGAGAAAAACAGAGTACTTTAAAAAATAACTTTGATAATAATGCTTGAAATGGGCCAGAACTGTGAGCTAAGGTACTTTTTTTCGCTATATCATAGTGAGAAAGGTATAATGTAAAGACAGTTCTCCAGGTATGTAGGTTCATGTAGGCTTATGCGGAATCAGCAATTCCCATCACGCTTGATGTCATAGCCAGAATCAACTGGAGGCCAAAAATGAATGAAAATCGAAAAGTTTCTTCAAAAGTGCATCAAATTGATCAGAAACTGTGAATAACATAGTTTTAACTCTATTTTAGCGCTTATACAAGTTTCCGAGGTCATTTTGACCCAAGAAAAGCTAAATTTTTGATACCCTTAAATCGGCTGACTCCACCAGATCGGCCATGCTGATGCACAGCATAGCCGATCTGGGGGCGATCAGCCAGTCTTAGGGGATCAAAAACATAGTTTTTTTGGTCAAAATGACCGCGAAATTCGGTAGAAGCGCTAAAATAGCGTTAAAGTGCGTTGCACCGTTTCTGGTCAATTTGAAGCACTTTTGAAGAAAGTTTTTGATTTTCACTCCGTTTTTCGCCTCCATTTTGCTTCATTTTCCCGGAAAAATTTTCCATTTCCCCACTCTAGGGGAGGGTTCAGGACCATGTATGGGTAGCAAGAAAATTCTGGGGATTCTGGGGGGGGTGAAATCACCAAAAATCAATGATCGTACGGGGACCCCGACCCCGACCCCGAAAAACCCCGGCCTAAACCCCGACCCCCGACCGGGGGCATGATTTTTCGAGTCGGGGTTGAACCTTTTTTCGGGGGTGAAATATAGCATTTTATTTGTTTTTACATAGAAGAATTGTATAAATAGCAAATAAATTCGGAACAAGGACGATTCATCCACCAGCAAAATTAATATGTTAAACTCGACACTCGCAATATTTCATAAAAAGTACGCCTGGTCGCCATGTTGTTAGGACGTACATACATGTTCGCATATTTTCCATTATGAAGTGCGCCGAAATTACTGCGGAATCACTGGCGTAGCCGGTGGGGAATGGAGGCGTAAGCCCCCCGGAATTTTTCAGAAATTATGTTGATTTTTCTGGCGCAATGTGTCCAGAACATTTTTAAAAAGGCACAAACGTCAAAATTTTCCGGCGCTTCGCGTCGAGTCATTATTATTTATTGTTATACAGATCCAATGAATTTAAAGACTTGAATCTGTTAAAATAATTCAGCACTTCGCAGCACTTTAGTGATTTAATGCACTTTAGTTCATTGCATGAAACTGCACGTGCTTGTTGAACATAATAGTAAAAGTGCGAAAATGTTTGCGTACCAATTTGTCTATTCTCTGCTTTGTTTATCTTTCTTTACAAGGACACATAATTCTATTTTAAATGAAAGGAAAGGCCAAATTTTCTTGTGTTTTTGCGCATTTTCTGTTTTCTGAACTAGTTAATAAGAAGGCCACAAAGGGGCCTGAAAATGGTAAGAACAAAATTCTCATTGAAACATCTTTCAATGACTTATTGGTTGCGTTGCGACCCGTTGCTGCGCTACATACTTAGCAGAGGTCGAAAAACGCATTTAAGCTCAGAAGTTTTGTGCAGTGTAGGTGTTCATAAATTTTAAGTTTTTTTGGACTTAATTCAGAACCGAGATTTTGCCAATTTGCAAATATTTTAACTTTACTTATTAAAAATTAGAGTGTTTTTTACAAAATTTTCAGGGGTTCTGCTCTGGACCTCGCCGGGGGCGCTTGAGCGCGCCACCCCAGACCTTCAGCCGTACAATCTCGTTCTACATGTTGAAAGAGATTTTTAGGAGGACAGAAAATGTAGAAGGATTAGGAATTTTTAAAAATTTTCGGCGCTTCGCGCCGCAATTACTTTATCTGTTCTGTATGATTTAAGCGGTATAAATTGAGTTTAAAGAGTAAAAAGGTCAAAATTTTCCCGCGCTTAGCACCGCCGACTATTGTCTTAGGGCGGTAAAATATGACTGAATTTCTTGATGCTTTGCGCCACTTATGATTTCCGAACTGTTTGTCAATAAAAAGGCGTAAATTCTACATGAAAACGGTAAAAATTTCGAAAATTTTCGGCGCTCGCGCCATTGGCTCCTCTACAATCAGTGCGCCATAGAAAACCGTTATGAAAAAACTGTGGAAGAATACGAAAAAGCGAGAGCGATTAGTGATTAAAATTGAAAGTAATGCTGAATTGCTAAAACCATGTTTGAACTTGGAATGAAAATAAAATGTTGAACATAACCAGCTTTATTAGTATGCTCTACAAACAAGTGAAGGTATCGTTTTTATCCTTTTCAAATTGGTATGTAATCATGCAATGTTAATTGTTAATCTTCAACCCCGACCCCGACTCCGACCCCGAAAACCGGGGTTTTTCACCCCCGACCCCGACCCCGATCGGGGGTGAAAATCTGGCCCCGTACGATCACTGCCAAAAATTACCAAAAGTCGCCCAAAATCTTACTAAAAATAGATTTCTGAGGTCTACAGTAATCTGCGGGGGCTTTTCAACTTCTGGGGTGTGTATATTCCCTTGACTCCCCAACGCCAACGCGTGGTCTGAACCCCCAACTCCCTACCGTGCATGTCTAGTCTGGACCAAACATGCACATAGGGAATGGGGTTTGGGGTTCTGCTGACCCCCCAGAATGGAAAAATGGAAAATTTTGTTGGAAAAATGAGGCAAGAAGGAAAAGAACATATGGATATCGAAAAATTTCTTCTAATGTGCTTCAGATTTGACCAGAAATTGTGTAATACTCGTAACGTAGTTTTAACGCCGTTTAAGCGCTTATACCAATTTTTGAGGTTATTTTGGCCCGAAAAAGCTCAATTTTTGACCCCTCCCCCTCCCCAGACCGGCTGACCCCCACCCCTGATCGACCCTATGGTCTAGACCCCTCAATAAATCTGGTGCACCCCAGAATCGACAGACCCTAGAATCGAATTTTTAGTGTTATTTTTGACAACTTCGCCCCAACGGACCCACCCCTCCCCTCCCGAATCAGGCTGCTACCCACCTATGATCCAGACCATCTGAAGGATCAGTTAAAACTACGTTATTCCACAGTTTCTGATCAATTTTAAGCACTTCTGGAGAAAATATTTAATTTTCATCTATTTTTGTCTTCATTTTGCCTCGTGTCGTCAGAAAATTTTTCTTCATTCTGGGAGATCTAGACCCCGAACCACCCTCCCACCACGCGCATGTCTGGTCCAAACCACACATGGACAACAGTCAAATTCTGCGGGTCTGAGTAGTGCAAAACGTAAAAAATTAAAAAAGCATGTAAAGTTATTCAATTCTGGAGGGTCTAAACCCCCAAACCCCAACGTCCACTTGTCGTCTGACCCTCCTAATCCATGCCCATGCTTGGTAACAAGTGGGTATTTAAAATATTAGGAGCAAGTTTAGATGTGTTTAGGAGGTTAGGCATAAGCACGACTAGAATACGAAACCACGCAGATATAAGCTAAGCTCCAGCATGTTTTGCTAATGGCAGATTCAAGTCTATATAGCTAGTGTTAAACACATTAAACGATTTAATGCATCTGTATTTAGTTTTATCGCACAAGGGATCATCAGGACAGGACTATTAATTAGATCATTTCAATATAAAGCAAGCCAACCACTGACTATACTCACCTTTCACCACCCAGTTCTTATCCCAGTTTAATGTCTTTTTCATAAAATCTGCCATGAAACTAAATAATAATTTGGTCAAAAACATAGCCAAATGCGGCAAACCGGATAAGAATCCAGACATCATTAAATCCAGTGCCATAATGTCACGTAAATAGCGAGGAAAATAGTAGGCTACTGTAAAATCGGTAAAAGTGCCGGCAATGTCCGAAGCCATGCAAGCTAATGAAGCCTTTGAGAACAATATCGCTTTCCAAGGATAATCCATTAGTTTGAGTGATTTCAATTTTTCTTTCATTGTGAATCTGCGTAAAAATTCAATTAGTCAGTAGTGCCTCTTTTTACGCAGTGAGTGAGGCACATAATGGAAATCAAACGAAGTTAAATACAATTCAGGATGATTTTACAGTTTTCCATTTCGGCTTATTTTTCTCTACATGTTAAATTCTGTCCTCCTAGAGGTCCCTAGACCACACTTGGGCATGGAGAGTCTGAACCGTAGGTGGGCAGTAGTCAAATTCTGGAGGGTCCGATGGGATAATAGTGTTAAACCTGTGCTAATCCACAGTTTTTGGTCAATTTCAATTACTTCTGAAGAGAAATTTCGTTTTTCATTAACCTTTGACCTTCATTTTACCTCATTTCGCCCGAAATTTTCTCAATTTTCCATTCACGATTCTTTGATGCCAATAGATAGAGCAATAAGAAACGTCGAGAAACTGTTTCCGCCTCTACCATCAATTAATTTTTCGGCATTTTCCGACCTTTAAACATTTGAGACCCCTAAATTTGGTAGCTACCCATGTATGATCTTTACCCAAATCCCTTTTCCTACGTGCATGTGTGTGAATATGGGTAGCCAAAAAACTATGCACAAAAATGTAGAATTCTTCGCGCAATAGTAGAAAATATAGCGCTTTTACTTTCTATTGTCCGTGATGAATCTCAGTTCAGTTTTGGAAATTCGAGGGTGCTCCTCTGGAAAGTTCGTTGCAAGTACTGGCCAAAGCATGCACCAAACGATTGACAGAAACCCAGCGGATAAAAATGCAATTGGCCAGCCTCCCCAAAGGTGTTTGAAGGAGCAATAGAACGCAATGCTCGGGTTAAGTACGAAATTGCTTAGTTGTATTCCACTCATAACAAAACTTTGTCGCGTACTTAGCTCAGATTCAGGGCTCCAATGGGTTATGATAGCCGTGATAGCCATCTGTGAAGTTCCTTGCACCATGCCTAACGCAACTCTTAGTACCATAACCAACTGAAATCCGTGGTGGGCCAGAATCGGTGTTAAAATACTACACAGCGCAGCCACGAATATTGTAAAAGGCAATATTTTGCTCGAGCTATATCTGCGTAATTAAAAACGATAGATACGAAGAACTAAGACAAATAAGCTCCTTTGAGAGAACAAAAAATCCGAATCTCGCACCTTCTGTTTCTAAACTTAGCGCGGGTCAAAAGCGGAACGCACTTCTATGGCCATGGTATCAAAAAATCGTAGAAAAGAAGATAATTTTCTTAATAAAAACTGACCTGCCATTTTTAGAAGTCTGATCGAAACTTCGTATTGTCCAGAGCACACATGTACGTATGAAAATTCTAGGGGTCAGGCCCAAACGATTTTCAAAAAGTGCCTTTTTCTAGGCTGAAAACGTCGGGTACATGTCAAAAGTACTGTTTTAGATGCGTAGAACCATGCTTGTTCTTTCTAGATTATAAAATCATTAGAACGATTCTGGGAAAATTTTTAAAAATCAAGAAAAATCAACAAAGTAAAGTCAAAAAATGTGTATATGGCGCAAAGCGCCAAAAATCTGAGACTTTTGAGCCAAAAATAAGCTAAAAACGCTTAAAAAGCACTCTTTTTACAATTTTTCCGGAAAATCGACAATTCTGTGGGGTCGCAGCCATATCTCAGCGTGAGGGTTTGGGGGTATGCATCCCCAGATACCAAAATACCCCCTCCCCACCAGAAACCGAGATACCCCCAGAATTCAATTTTTGGCATTTTATTGTTATTTCGCAATTTTTGATGCCAATGGATAGTGATCGATGAGAAACGCTGAAAAATGGTGTTTTTTTCGCCATACCACCAATTTTAAGGCCATTTGTTGACCTTTGAAAAAATCTTGCCACCCCTCTCCCAGAACTTTGGTGCCGCCCACCTATGGTCGCAGCCATTTTGCGCGAGGGGGCAGCAGCTATTTTGCGGGGGTCTATGCTCCCAAACTCCCTCAGAACAAGGACTTTAGTCGAATGGAACCACGATTTTTTTTGTATTCGGCAAAGATTTTTCGCGATGTACAAAGACTTTTTGGGGACCGTCTTTGTACATGTACAAAGATTTTTTGAAGATAAAAACTGCAAAAAAGGTTCGAAATTCGCAAAATTTCTCGGCGCTCCGCGCCGAAATGAGCAATTGTGTGCTCTATATATCTTTATAATTTCAGAAATTGCATTTTGAAAGGAAAAAAGTCGAATTTTTTGGCGCTTCGCGCCGTTTTGAGACGATTATTACTGATTTTTGCCCTCAGAAACCTAGAAATTGCTAAAATACGTAACCAAAGGTCGAACAACTCTGTTTTTGCCACACTAAAATCGCTACTGTACCATATTATAGTACCCAAAAATTTGTGTGTACGAAATGTACAAAGACTTTTAGGGACCATCTTTGTACACGTACAAACGGACCTTGTACAAAAAAAACACTGCATGGTACTATGAATTTCCAGAGTAAATGCAGAATACTTGCATCGGTGCTTTCAAAAATGAGAAACCGGGTTGAATTGAAAAGTCGTCACGTTTTTTATAAAATGTGCAGTAAAATTTAAAAAATAAGGCTCGGAAAACAAATCTTATTGAAAATCGTGCTTATTTCGTTGAATATTTCTCATTTAGTTGCATAATTCGTATTTTAATGGTTTAGCACTGATACATGAAATGCAGGCTTCTTAAGGCATTTTGATAAAGAAATAGTTTTGCTTGTTATTTATGATGTTTTGATCCCGAATATATTTTTTACTTTCCTCACAATTTTTTCGAATTTCAATATGCAAAATTATGTAAATTTTTGTTCAAACGTCTATATGTCGACCTAAGCGGGATTTATAGCACTTATTAGCCTAAAATTATATCTTAAGTTATGCCTTATTTCAACGAAAGTAAAGAAAACTGACTTCAGAGTAAATGTCAAAACTACTGTTTAATTGCGGACTCTAAAGCCCCGTAGCTTCTACAAGATTATTAATTAAAATTTTCCTTTGCGTCTGATGTAACCCATATTCTGCACTTTACCGAATTCAGAACACGTTTTAATCTCGAATATAATTCTAGTTCTCCAAAATTAGATAGTCGACAATATCTCTCTTCACCGACATTATTTTGTTAAGTTTTAATCTTGTTCGTTTTTCTTTTCGGAACTCAGTTTTATCTCTAAACCGTTAACTTTAATTCCATTTTATTACAAGTACAACAAATCAAAAATTTCCAAACCTATCGGTCAAATAGCCAGCTGGAAAAACGGCCACTAATCGCCCAAATCCAAGGGCGGATAATACATATTCCACATGCTCGGGTTTCCAATCTAAGTTGCCTTCATATTTCAATTTCTCCTCTTTCTTCAAACGACAATGTTTCGAATTTTCCAATCGACTAAGTGTTGAAGTTGATAATTCCCATCCACTTTCATTATCATTACTTAAGTTCGAATTGTTCGATAATCCGCCTTTATCGGTTTTAGACATGCATACGCTAGCCATATTTAATGCGTTCCTCATCACTGTCTGAAGACTGCTCGCCAAAAACAGCATCAAAATTATATTCGAACTCCATGAGCATAAACTAGTGTTAATAAGCTTAAATAAACATCCCATGCCGTTATAAATTAATATGTCTCATGTACTCGCAAAGTAATTAAGATCAAAATGATTTCTACATTAAATCGCGTTTGAACATAGGCTGTTTAAACCGCGTATGTGTTTGATTCTTCTGTTGATGTCCTTTTACATCAAAAACTTTTTCACTCTACACTTTTTTCGAAAGTTTCTGAATGAATGAGAATTTTTGATTCAATGTAAACCGACTAAAAACGTGGTCCAAAAGCAGAAATGAATCACGATAGAGTATTATGTAATCGATGAATCGATGAGCACATAAAGTTTACTGTGCTGAATTGGCCACTTTTGCTTCGATTTTCTCGAGCACTTATTGATTTCCATGCATACGCCTATACTTTCAATATTCTAATTATCTGATTACATTCTAATTCTAGAATTACAAGCAATTTATGTATCTGACACGAAACGCCTGAAATTTTAGGCTCATTAGCTCAAAAGTAAGCTACGATCTATTTTGACACCGTTCAAATGCGCTACGGGAAATTTCAGTTTTCTCTTTGGAAATCCTTGTGAAAAATCCTCGTACTTTTCCTAAATTTTGGAGGGCTGTTGCCCCAACCTAATCAGCTATATGCTTTGTCTATGGAGATATATTAGGAAAAATTGAACAGAACCGGTTACACGATCTAAAACTACAACGAGGATCAAAAGCGAGATTTCCGAAGATTGCAGATCGATCATGGCTGTGTTTCCCTTTTGTTCCAAATATTTACATACTTCCACAGATAGAACTTAAAATATACATATCCTCTAATAATTTCAGCATAGACTTCCAGATTTTTTAAACATCGATCATGTTAAAAATCTTCGAGAAAGCCTTTCAAGTCGATATCTTTGCGGCGGAAAAATTTTGCTCTAAATAAAGAATGACCAAAGGAATTGCGCGTGCTTAACCATCGCACACCTATACGTAAATATGGGAAAAGTATGGTTGAAAGAAATCGACATATTTTCTTTTCTGTTGGTCAGAAATTTTATCTTTTTAGATGCGCAAGTTAATCCTAGTGCTGATATAAGCACTTTAAGTATCCCACGGTTAAGTGTAGCAAGTGAAAAACTACTTTAAAGTCCGATGCCGAATTTTTACAAGTTTTTTGTCGTTTTCTACATTTTTGATGCAAATTCTTACATATACCATCTACACATACTTTATTTAATGAGATTCGCGGTCCATTTATCTATAAAAAGAGCTATTATAGATGAAATTCGAACTGGTAGACATTATTCACGACGGGTATATGATGGCGCGCGCTCACGGGAGTTCAAAAAATTATTTTTTTCCGGAAGTCACCTTTCCTGGTCAAACTTCTTTATTTTTACTAGGATTAGGCTTTGATTTTTGTGGGTGGTAGTCAGGGATGGAAAAAACCCAGATTTGAATATTTTGAATGTTGGGTTTTGGGATTTTGTGGGGTTTTTCTGGGTTTTTTGGGTTATCTTGGTTTTTTATGGAAATGACAGCTACAGCTACATACAGTAGCTGGGAATACTTCCAACAGCTGCGAGATACGAAACAAACAAAATAAGATAGATTTTCAATCATTCTGTGTGGGGGTGGGGGGATTAACCCAGAATATTTAGCATATTTTTGCCAAATTTCCATCTTTTTGGGCTCCATATCAAATGTTTTTTCTGTTTCGATGTAAAAACATTGTTTGCTATTGTACGTACTATATTTATTCATATCTAACACTATGAAGAACATCTATTACATAGAATCATCTTGGGAGTAATCTTTACCCCCATTAGGTGTGCTAGGAAGACAAAGTTTAGTAGTTTTAAGCTGTTCAATGTTTTTCCGGCAGAAACTCAAAATAATTTTGTCACGTCTTGTCAAATTGCTTTAAAAGTGGGTATACGGGTACCTACAACGTACATACATACATTGCATTTTGAACCAAGGGCACGATTTAAATTCAATTCAAGGCACAAAGCAAGGAATGTTGAAGAAAATAACTGTTTTTAGCCGACGTTTAATTCAAATTGTTAAAATGATAATGTGTTTTGTGCTGCATTTGTGCTTGTGATTCTTTTTTAAGCGGGTTTCTGGCGGCACAAGCCCAAAAATAGCGCGACTTTAAAACGACTTTTGCGCCAGAAATTATAGTCTGTTTCATTTAATTTTGCGGTTTTCTTTTAAATTTTTCCGCGAGAATCAAGCTACAAAAGTGGCTTAAAATTTTGATGCAGTAATGCGACTTGACAATGACATAGGTCTCCAAATGACTCGATATATAGTAGAATATCATATTTACCGCACTAGTTTAAAACGCTTTTATATTAACTTTATATTTTTCTTAAACTTAAAGCTTAATGAAACAGACTATAGCCTAGCGTCGATAAAACGATGTGTTGCGCATAGACATGGGCCAGGAAGTATTTTTAACTCTGTTTAAAAACCTCAAAAAAGGATCCCTCATAGAAATCCGAGATCCTCTTCGTGAAAAACGCTAAAAAATGGAATTTATTATTCTGTATGATGGTGCCTACTTTTGGATAGAATAATGTGCATTTTTTCAAAACGCAATAGTCGCTTATGCATCATTTTTCGGCAAAAGGATTTCAATAGGTAAACGTAATTTTAGAAGTAATGTACAAAGAGCTTCTGACATGCACTGTTGTAAGCAATAAATCTAATAACACAATGCGCCTTTTCATAATAATTTTTAGAAAATCAATTAGTTTTATATCTGTACTTTACTTAATTAAGAAGAAATGATTGAGGAGGCTAATACGGCTACTGCTCAGTATAAATATTTTATGACAAGATGTGTTGCATTTGACTTTTGTCAATTAATTTTACGGTTTTAATATTCAAACGTATTGTTCGACTCCGTTCAGTGCGCTTCCGAGCGGAGCAATGACGTTACCTATCGTTAATTAATTTTATCCACATTACTTTTTCATTTTCTTACCATTGAAACATTATCCATTTTATGCACGCAAAGGGCTTTTACCAGAACAACACTAGCGTTTATTTGTACTTATTAAGCCACAAACAACGCTTTAAAATTTTTTGTTTGAAAATCTATTTTTTATTTATTTTATTCTATTCCATTTTATTATTTTATTTCAATTCGATTTTCACGTTTTCATGTCTGGTTATTATTTTCATGTAGATATATGAAATCCACGCCATGACCCTAGTTGGGCGCAGTCTATCCGATTTGCGGGGTCAACACAGGTTTGGAATTTGAGCAAAACTTGAAATATTCAGCGGTAAGAAGCTACTGCGGTCCCAAACGACGGTACGAAAAACAGAGTCAGATTTCCTTATCATTTTTACTCTTTAGGAAGACATGAGCATTTTCGTTGAAAAATTTTGATTCTTGTTTTTCTGGACCTGACGTTGCCTTCTTTTTGCATAAAATCTTTACCAAAAACCTTTATTTTACTAAGTTCCCTCTTTTTGCCTAGAATTATCGATTTGATTTTACTAATACAATAATTTTTTGAACTGGCAAATAAACTTGCGTATTTTGGTAAATTATGACCTACGGTTAAAGAATTGAGTATAAAATTCAACTTTAGAACATAATTGTCCTGCAACTGCGAAAAGTATGTACCTCAATTTACTTATCCCTCTCAGAATACTCTTATCATGGCGTCTGAAAATCTTAATAAAGAAAACTGTAAATAAGGCAGACTGTAAATAGCCATGAAAAGGCCTGCGCAACGTAACATAGTGATGATAACTTGTTACCTTGAGTCCGTAAGGGGCACATGTGTTCTTGAGGGAGGAGCGTGTTAGACCCCCAGAATAGCTGCTGACCTCGCAAAGTAGCTGATGACCCCACAAAATGACAGCTGACCCCAGAAGTGTCGATTTTCCGAAAAGAATCGTATAAAATGTGTTTTTAACGTGTTTAACTATATTTTAGCTCAAAAGTGTCAAATTCTCGACACTTCGCACCATATAATAATTTCTTGACTGCATTGTGTTCAATTTACTCAAACTTTTATCCGAATTTTTCCAATATGTTTTTATGCTTTTATGTTCTAGAAAGAACGAGCGCCGTCTAACACGTAGAAAGCAGTGTTTTTAGCGTGTACCCATGGTTTTTGAGCTCAAAAGAGCATTTTTCAAAAATTTTTCGACGCTAACCCCCAAAATTTCCATGCTGTACATTTATCATTCGGAGAATCACATAACCTAAGCATGCTCCGCTTTATACGATACATTGTCCGAAAAAATTTATACCTACTATTTATTTTATTTTCAAATTGAGTAATATCTGGGAGAAAATATGATTATTGCACTATGCTTGCATAAAGGGCTAGGGGCTGTTCCTCGTGGATGGCATTGACCCTCAAAATAATTTTTACCTCCCGTAAGCACTTCCTTATTGATTGTTTAGCTTATTGATTTAAATATTTTTCTGATTGCACTCTTTGGAAACATAATTGTACAGCGATTGAGCTTGTTTATTGCTTTTTATTTGTCTAATGTTCCCGAGAGCTGAGAGCGGGTCAGGAGATAACTTTAATCATTTAATGAAACAATCCAATTTCAGTGATTGTTGCATTTAAGATCGTGACTAATTAAACATACGTAACATTGACTCATTTCCATACATGATCTGGGGGATATGGGGTTTCACTCTAAAATGGTTTTCAAACCCTAGAAATTTTTTTCACATTTCGGGATTTTTATTTTTCGACAAATCATAGAAAATGTGTTGTTTTGGGCGGTTTTATCGATCTTTTGACTCAAAAGTGTCACATTATTGGCGCTTCGCACCATACAATAATATTTTATCTATATTTGATTCAATTTATTCGTTTTTCTATCCTTTCGAAACATTTTAATATATTTTTATGTTTTGTAAAGAGGTTATATAAATTGTAGTTGGATTTTTTATTACCCTTTTGGCTTTTAATCAGTCATTTTAATTTTTCAATTCGTCATATTTTACATTATATTTGCCTTTTTTATTACTCAGATTTTTTATTTGCCATGAAAAACTTGTTTTCGTTCCAGTCTTTATTCGACTGATGATTCTTCTATTACGTTTGCGTATAGCTTACGCTGAGCTTGATTTTTTTCGTCGATGCTTATAGTTAATTACGTCATGAATTATTCTCGAAATACTATCTGAGGTTTTGCATTCTTCGTACGTGCGCAATTACAAAACCTGATCCACACCTACAAGTTTCTTTTACCTTAATTTATCCAAAAAGTAAAATCAAATGACTGATGGCTTGACGATCTTTTGCAGCTTTGGGACGACTTATCACAAATTCTTATCGTTGTCATGACAACTTTTCCCTTGTAAATTAATTTGCAATAAAAAAGGATTTTGTTTAATTCATTTTAGCAAATATCATACGATAATACTGTCACTGAATGAGTTTGATGAGCTTAGTAGGCTTTCCGATCATTTTTTCTATTATTTGAATCTGAGGCCGTTAATTGTTGCTAGCCTATATTTGTCGCTGCGATTTTGGGCTGCGGGATTTTTTCGGTAATTTCAAAAGTTTTCAATGTGCGCATATTAATCTTGAATGAGATTTAAATCAATCTGACTGATATAGTTAACTGTCCGGTTTGATTTAATTTTTAATTAATCGCAGCGTTTTAAAATTGAAAACGTTTTAAGAATTGACTCAAAACGGCAGCGGCGGATCCAGGATTTTCTGACAGGGGCGGAACCACACGTGGGCGTGGGGGTTGGGGTATGCACCCCCAGAAGGCCGACTATCCCCCTAGAAACCAAAATACTCCCCCAGAATTTAATTTTCGAATTTTTTTTTTGTTTTTTCGCAATTTTTTGATGCCAATGGATAGTGCTCGATGAGAAACGTTCAAAAATAGTGTTTTTTCGCCATACCAACATTTTAAGACCATTTTTTGACCTTTGAAAAACCTTGCACTCGAGAATTTTGGTGCTGCCCACCTATGAGTGGAACCCCAAATTTTCAAAATAGTGACAAAAATTTTCCGCAAAAAAATCCGTTCGAAAATATCGGTTTTTCACCCTCTTTTGAGAGACGGAATCATTTGTGATCCGGAGAAAAAATGAAAATTTCTGAGTTTTCTGAGAAAAACGTGCAAAATTAGTGCAAAAATCGGCCCAAAGTACCGAAAAACACTCGAGAAATCATTGTAAGAACTAAAAAATACTTGTTCTGTACATAAACTACTCTTCTGATGTAAAAATAAAGTTTTTAGAGCCCCAAAAAAGTCAGTAAATGTCATTTTTGAGTAATATATAGCACGAAGCGCCGTAAAAATTTGAAAAATCGTGATAAAAGATGGCAAAAATCATAAAAATACGCATTATTATCTACTGCGCCCAACTTTTTTTGTCGACAGGGTGGGGTGGCCGCCCCTCCCCGCCTCCTCTAATTCTGTGCTTGCAAAACGGTCATTGTTTTTGTAATCTTCGACAGGGGATACGGTTCTGTTTTTGAAAAAGAGGAGAAGTTTTTTTGTCGTCTCAGAGTTAAGATGAAACATGGCCAATTCTGTTCAGGCGGAAAATAAAAATAAATGCGTGCAAAATTAATTACGCAAATGACGACTAAAAAGGCAAAAGCTACATAGTTTACGTACAATGATTGTGATCTTCCAAGAACATCCGCGCCTTTACTTCATTGGCGGCATAGTGAAATTGATTTCTGTCTACACAATTGCCATTTCATCGGAATTACCAATATAGCATTGGTTTCAAATTTATTACCTTTTCCTTCAATTTGCGCTATTTTTAATCGAAGAACTTTCTTAAACGCTTCAAGGAGGGGAGGAGGACCCGCAAGTTATTCCAAAATTAGCCGTTCGTTGACGATTATGCACAAATGCTTCATCGATCAGCGTACATATAGTAATTTTGAAGTCAGCTCCACAAAAATTTGAATAAGTTATTCGGGGCCTAAAACGCCCTATAACTTCAAAGATAGTAGTTTTCTACCCTTTTGATTTGAAATAACTTAGCGCTAAGTGCCGAACAAATTAAGGTTTTTAGCTCAAAAAATCGCAAAAAAAGACAAACTCGACAAATTTTTAGCTTTTCTCTTGAAAACTCGAAATTAAGCACCTAAGGTGACGTCATCGATCGTGATCGTGTCATTGTGTCGTCAACGAATGACGAACATCATTGTATCGATGATTATAGAAGACATCATAAAATTAGACGGTTTTTTAAAATGACGTTAACGACTTGTAGACGATGACTAACATCATCCTACATGCTCTAAAAACGATTTTCATCCGTGATAAATTCATCTAAGACTCATGTGCGATGCATTTGGTGCCAAACATAAGTGCACAACATAGTTTTATGGGGGTCAGTAAAGTCTAGAGAAGAAGATCGGTCAGTAATCTTTTTTAAGCTAGGCGTTAAAACATCGGTATAAACATTAAAATAACGTTGAATCTGCTTCAGTTCATAGCTTTTGGTCAATTTTAATTACTTTTGCCTGAAAGTTATGATTTGTGTTCGTTTTTGCCTTATTTTTATCAGTGCATTTTAATTTTTGCTCTTCTGACCATAGGTTTGCAGCATAGCTGGTCTGGTCAACCGGTCTGGGGTCATTTAGTGGGCTTACTGGGCATAAATGACCTCAAAAACTCGCATAAATGTCAAGATAGCGTGTAAATTATGTTAATTAACGGTTTTTAGTCAATTTCAAGCATTTTCGAAGAAAATCTCCCGTCTTCACTTTTTTTGACCTTCATTTTGCCTCAACATTTGAGAATTATCACTGACTATAAGCTGACAGATTGCGAAAATTGCATTAACATGATAAAATTATCGTAATCTGCCGGCTAACTATGCAGGGCTTTGGGGGGTCTAGATTAGAGCCCGCCACGGGCCGGATTTTCAAGGCCCGCCGAACAAGAATAATGTCATACTTGAAATTTTGAGGCCCGTCCCGCAAAAATCCCTATGCTTAAGCATAGGAACCTCACGAAAATTTAGGCCCGCCTCGCAGAAATGACGTAACTTTTTTAGTTTTAGAGGCCCGAACCCGCCCCGCGCAGGGCTCTGTTCTGGACTCCTGACGGTAGACCCCCAGAATAAATTTTGCATGTTTTTTTGGGTTTTTACTGGTTTTACACCACCCAGACCCATAGAATTTGGATGCTGCCGATGTTCCGTACATATTTTAGCCCCTTTATGTGTAAATTGTTGAGTTTTTACCTCCAATAGAACCTTCATGTGTCCATGCTGCACATGGCGTCAACTTTTTTGACTGACTCAGGTGTCTAAGAACCTCAACGATAATCAAATTTATCTTAGCATTGAATTCGCCCTAACGTATTTTTTGTTCTCTTCACGTTCTCAAAATGCGTTACGATCTGAACCCTTTAGCAGTTTTTTGTAGAAAGAAGAGAAATAATCATGATTTTTACCTCAGGCGATCCTTTTATTCGATTTCGATAATTCAATGTCATGCGCATATGTTCGTATCATGTAGATTAGATGCGTATGGAACGGACGTATAATTTAACTTTTTTTAACTTAATTACACAATAAAAAAGTTAAGTCGACGAAAACGGTAAAAAGGTTAGTAGGCTAAGTTAATTAAATACGCATGTTGTCAATTAGATTTTATATAGGCAATGAATTTCAGAATGAAGGCTCGATTTGACGCGAAATACTGGTTGATATATCTAGGCTGATGTATCTATTTATAATTCTCTTAGAACATGCTGTGCTATTGACTTATATGAGGGCTCTTGGGGGTTGGGGGTTTGACTACTTGAATGGCTGCTGACTACCTGGGCGTGGGGTTTGGGGTATGCACCCCCCAGAAACCAAAATACCCCCCCAGAAATCAAAATACCCCCCCCAGAATTCAATTTTTGAAAATTTTTTTCATTTTTTTCGCAATTTTTTGATGCCAATGGATAGTGCTTGATGAGAAACGTCGAAAAATGGTGTTTTTATCGCCATACCACCATTTTTAAGGCCATTTTTTGACCTTCAAAAAAATCTTGCACCCCCCCCAGAATTTTCTTGCTGCCCACGTATGCTGCTGACCCTCTCCCCCAGCAAAATGTCGCTGATTCCCCAAAATTTTTGATTTTCTTGATAAGTAAAAAATATGCTGTTTCAGGTGTTTCTTAGTGATCTTTTGATTCAAAAGATCACTCGTTTCTGACTATTTTTGTCATATTCATTTTATTTTCTAAGAACTGTTTATGTTTTTAGAAAAAGCGTGTAATTAGAAACCTATTGAAGCGTACCCGTCATTTTTAAGCCCAAAAGAGGTACTTTCGAAAAAATTATTTTTTTGGGCTAACAGTGGCTTATATCATTCCCTATTCTATATGAATGATTGCTTATCCCATTTCGAAAAGATTTTGAAGAATTGAAATGTTTCAATGAACATTCCGATTTCACTTAAGATGTGTATGACTAAAAAATATCGTTTTGTGGTAACTCGTAGCTGCTGACTCGAAATAATTTTATTTCAAGAGGAAGTACAATACATTTACACTCTTGTAGTTTCAATAAATTTCGTTCAATTTTTTCTTAAAACAACATTTCTGGTATATAACCTATATATTACTTAACTTATTCACGTATTTAAAAAATATTTATCTTATGGACGTCTTTGTCTTTACAGTTAGTAGTAAGTATTGAATTGGATAAATTTTATCGTAAAAATGCAAATTGAAAATTAATTTCAGATGCATATGCAGTATTTATTAGTGCTTTTGATATAAGTGAATAGAACTGAACGAGTATATCATTGCGACAGAATTTAGCTTAAAAGTGCATTAAATCAATTTTAAACTATTATATTACGTTTTTCTGCAATTTTAACGCCTAAAACTCTTTTTGAGGACACCACATCGTAAAGCTGGAAAATTGATGACCCTGGTGATCTCCAAGCCCCTGTTGCAGATGTCTGGTAGTTTAGGGGCTGGAAGTCTATGAGTAAACTTTACTCCTAATTTAGGAGTCTCCTAAAACGGGTTGCACATGTTGCTCCTGAGAAAATAAAGAGCGATCGACATTGTTACTCCTAGCTCCTACCTAGGAGTAGTTTTGCAGTAAAGACCTAGGAGATAGGAGTAGTCTAAATAGAAGTAAAAAATGTAGGATTAAGAATAAATGATGCAATTAATCGGTCGTTCAGCTTTAGTCTGTTGTCTGAATATCAAAATTAATCGGGGCTTAAATAAAGGCTTGCTGCATGCAACTAAATCATTTGCGTCATTGCTGAAATTATACATTGCGATGAATTTGCAAGACAAACGACTTTTAGTAGAGTCAAAAGCATCCTAGAAAATTCTACACAATACCTAGGAGTAAGCTTAGTCCTAGAATTTTAATCCTAGACACCTGTAACCCAATTTTTTACTCCTAGATAACCGGTTTTCCCTTAATCCTAAATCTCCTACACTCCTAGCCTAGGAGTAAGTTACTCCTAAGATCTGCGACCCGATTTATTCCTAACTCAGCTCCTAAAATTCCTAAGAGCTATCTGCAACTGGGCCCAAACTGTTATGCAATGCGTAATGATCATTGCCTGAAGTAGGCAGTCTCTCAGTGAGATGGACTATTCAGCTGTCTTTAAAAGAATTTCATTTTTTATTCTTTCCGGAAAATTTTATTTGAAATGGATTGGAAATGATCAAGACCTGCGGATTTACGTAGTTTCTAGCTTTTTTAGCATTAATATCAGTTGTTGAAGCATCTTGACTCAAAGAAGCTACTCTACGTATGTGGCTTTCCCCACTCTTGCAAGAGTGAAGGAAATTTTGATGCGCTCCGAGAAAAAACTTCTAAATAGTCAGTGAATGCGGTAATTTTGCAAGTACTTTCTTATGAGAAATATATGATTTTTTATCAGATTGTTAATTATACACCAAGAAAAATCAAAGTACTCACCACTAGATGGTAAACTTCGATTATCGCAAACTATTCATTTTGACACTATCTGTAAAATAAGTAAAAACAATAAAAACAGTTTTTTATATAATCAATTTATTCCGGTTTACAAATCAATCCATTAAGTTCATATCATCTACCTAATATCCAATCTATTTATATCGCTTTATCATGATTGTGTGGATATGAATTATCAGTTTTCGCACTTCCCTTTAGCTTGATTTTGACCTGAACCTGACGTCGTATAGTTAAAGCTGAAACTGGATCAATTTTTGCTTCAATCCTAAAACCTATTTATAAAAAAGTGCTGAGAATTTCGGGGTTAACGTTCCTACGTTTTTTGTGAGGCCAACTCATTACGTAATGCATCCATACTTGTAAAAGACCAATCCTGCGTCAAGACTCCGGTTTTCATCCTCGAAGCTTTTTAAGGAAATTAAATTCCATTAAAGTAATTGGCATCACATGTTCTTGTCGTGAACATCAAGATATAATCAAAGATGGCATAAAATACGAAAGGTTAGTGGTACGCAAAAAGATAAAAAATTTGCACCAATACGGATGGATACTCAACGATATTGCTTTCTCGTCCGTAACAGAATTGCAAGATTGCACTGAAAGCAATTTTTTACCGAAAATATTTTTTCGTGATTTTTTCGTTTTAGATGTCAATTTGTGCAAAAAATGTCCCAAGTGGATCTTACGTTTTACTTTTCGACCGCGGCTCGCTCAGGGACTGAGCGCTTTGTGACAACCACAAATCGCTTTCTTATAAGTCTTGACGCAAAGGATAATGCTGTAATTTTTTTAATAAATAATTGATCCAGTTTTTTCTTTTTTGGAGTCTAAAATGATCTCTAGGAACGAAAAAAGGCGCACCTTGGTCTTATTCTCGAAATACATACATACTTCTTATCATTTGACTGATGGGATCATTAACCCACGTCGATCTACATGCGTTTCCGGTAAATTTTTACCCAACGTGATTGAACCAAAAAAAGTAAGCTGCGCTTAGGAGAGATTGCTCTTTTTTTATGCCCGAGGCTTAGCAAAGAAATTTCTTGTTCTGCGTCGTAAAAGTCGGAAGCTGACGTATAGAATACGTAGCTTGATGCTAATTCTGCGAAACAAGCCGAGCAAAGAAACTTATCCGATAGATTTTTCGTCAGCCCGAGTCTCATCGATTTTTTGACTACTAACGTTGCTTATTACAGGATAACTCCACCTTACGATTTATCATACAAAAATATAAGATTATATTTTGGGCCTTGAATAGATACGTTTTTTGGGCTTTGATTGAACGCCGAGTCCATTATTGCTTCGTCGGTTGCTATTCAATTTCATTGTTTATCTTATCGAAACGCTCGTTTTCGCTTAGCTTACTCATTTATTGTCTAGTTTTTCCGTAAGCATCACTTAAGTTTACTGTTCGTCATGAAAATAATCTAAATGGCCTCATTTCTGTTGCTTAGTGACGATAATGACATTGGCAAATGAGCAGTTTTCTGACCAGATGCGTTTTAGTACTTGGATGAGTAAGTAGCGAAACTGCTGGATCTGCCAATATCATCAAAATCCCGAAAAAATTCTTGGTTTGAAGTAGACGTGCACAGCATGAGATCTACCATTCTAAAGCGTAAAACATTTTCAAAAATTGGGGAGAATATCAGAAAAATTCTATTAAATTGAACAAAATATAGTCAAAAAAATTTGACACTTTTGCGCAAAAAGATAGCTAAAAACGCGTAAAACAGCACTTTTCTGCGATTTTTTCTGGAAAATAGTGAATTCTGGGGTAAAAACCTTTTTCGGGGGTTTAATCTCAACCCTTAATTCCAAAGATCACGTATGGAGATGACCCGGTCTCCACGTTTTAACTTCCGACAAAACTTGCCATTTTGCTATAATCGCCTGTAACTCATTCTGGCAGCTTACGCATTTTTCAAGAACAACTTTGGATCGAGGTCTGGGACAAAAAGTAGTCAAAATGTTTTTTTTGGGAGAAATGACCTTTTCTTGACGATTCACACTCCTTGGCGGTTTCCAGCTTCCATGGCCATTAGACATGCACGTGGGTTTTGGGGGAGTACAGACTGACCCTTTAAAAGGGAAATAGGAAATTTTGTGGAAATAATAAGTCGACATAAAGCCAAAAATGGGTAAAAATAAAAATATTTTCTTAAAAAACTGCTTGGAATTGACCGGAAACTGTGATTAATATAGTTTTTGCGCTATTTTAACATTTTTATCGGTTTTTAAGACCATTTTGGCTCAAAAAGGCATTCTGTTCGGGTTTCACTAATCGAAAAAACAGATTGATACTCTGCAACAGATCAATGAAATTTGAGCATCGAATGATGGCCGTCTGTGCGGTGTTAGGCTGTGAATTCGCTTGAAGCCGGAAATGGAGTCAGTGCTCTGCATAATACTTTCATCCTTTCCAACATTTTTCTTCACGTTTTTTATTTTAACGGAATAAGCAATTTAAAAATAAATTCTAAAGACGTTGATATTTTTTGATATGTTTTCGTGAGGAAAAAATAAACAAGATAATCCACTCGTGCTTTATTTCCTCAATTCTCATACGTTTCAATGAATCGTCTTTTTTATATTATGCTTATTTACGCGAAAAATTTTATGATAAAATCAATAAAGCACTGCAGTTTATTCGCCAGCTTTCAGTCGTTATTTAAATTATAAAGCATATTCGCTGCCGGGACGGAATCTTTGAGCAAGCCTTCACTAACTTCAGTCGCTTATTTGTATTTTAGCGATCATAAATTTCTCGGTCATTTTTTGGATATACTTTTTGCTATTTCTCGCGCCTTTTTGGTTTCTTTTATACTAATAGCATGCTCCACTTCTACCTCTTTCTCCCTTTTTCTCTATATTTACTTTTACATTTATTCATTCATTTATTTATTTATTTATTTATTTCTCGTATTTTCTCTAGAATCTTTTCGGCCTTTTTTTGCTTTTTTTGTCGTATTGATGACTTCCTATTATCTCTGAAAATAAAATAAATTCTGCTTCAATGCGTTATCGACTAAGTGTATTAATAAAAACGAAATGGATAGATAACATTTAGACGACTTTACTGGCAGTAATCCTATAATTTTGTTATGATATGACGTGCACTGCACCGCTGCTGTACTAGCAACAATAATCGGGTGTGTTTCGATGTGCGAAATCCGGGATTTCAGAAATTTAATTGGTTTAAAGTATTCTCTAGCTTTTCCTTAAGCTCTACGTATAAAAAATATTTAAAAATATGTGAATTAAATATATACGCAGGTGTACCTTTTTAATTTAAATTAGCTAGTGAATCGAAACTCAATACAACTGCTGTTTTCAGTTTATAAAACTTAAAATTTATTCGAATGAAAATTTCCGATTATCCGACCTCTTCGATTTACTGACCATGGTAAAGGTTGACGAGAGTGGGAAACAAATAAATTTATTGGTAATTTATTAAGAGAATGCAAAAACGTAAGTAGTCTGTTTCATTTATCCGAGAGCTTTTTCAGCAAATCTTTTCCGAGGCTATAGTAACTCTATCTTCCCTACTTGCTGTAGGTCATTTAGAGATCACTGTAGCTACATAGGAAGGAGATGGTTTTTTAATTAAATTTTTTACGGCATAATTTATTCTCGTCTTCCAGCAGATCATGCAACATGCGGATGGAATTCGTGCATTCAGCTTGTCATAAATCGACCGTTAAACTCAATAGACTAGCATTTTAAAATCGCAGTAAACTTCCGCTTCAGTACTGTGTATAGTCTGTTTCACATAACTTCGTGCATAAATCCTAAGAATTTTCATCGACGATAAGCCGAGGGTTACGATAATTATATATCAGGTCAATGCTATAATCGCATCTGTCAGCTTATTGTTGGAGTCGGTTTTGAAATTTATGACCGAAGTTGTGTGAAACAGACTATAGATGCTTGAATTAATTCTATATGGACGCTTAAGTGCATTAAAAATGAATGAATGGCGGCCGCTCGCCCCCATTCAGCTTTTCTGTCGAGTTACAGTAAATCACCTAGTCAGGCACACTGTAGCCTTTAAAAAAATTTACTAAAAAAAGCTCTAGAATAAATGAAACAGACTTTACATGCCTATCTCTGGATACAATGTGGGTGCATTATATATTTCTTACTCGACAATTGTAACGAATACGATCTCCTTTTTCCATTGTGCAATTTTTTTGGTCAGTTTAGACGACGGATAGTTCGATTAGCGCAGTAGAATGTATTTAGTTATATTAGCGATACAGTCTCGGATTTTCTCAGGATAATAATTACAAAACTGAGTCTATTGTTTATCACTGAATTCTCTAGCACAAAGGACAAGAATGAGCAAAACGAGTACAGTAATGTGATCCAAACAAAAAAGTGTCTGCGAGAGTAGTTTTATAGCTCCAAAATGCCCCTGATACATCTAGAATAAGTGAGTATACTCGTAAATGTAAATTTTTTAGGTGACCAGTAAGGCAGCTAGCTAATCTTAAAAGCTTGTCCACAGACCATGATTGGCGTGTGACTAGTGCCACTCATAGATGCACAGCATAAGAAGCGAAGTGGGACGTTTTGGCGCCACACTCTTTGTAATTTTATTAATTATTTACATTTCATGTATGATTATAATACAGGTTCTGAAAGCCCATTTGATTCTCTACGTGATGGTATAAATTACTTTTAGAATATCTATGAATTTAGTGAGATAATTAAATGCATCTAAAAATACACTGGATTGGATTTTCTACAGTTTTTCAGTCGTACACAAATGAATACTCATCGAATCGAAAAGAACAATATGCTGTTTTGTAGCTTGTCTGAATATATAAATTATTTTAAAATTGCTTTAAAATTGATGAAATTAGAATGATTTATAAGTTGCTGGCGCTAAAACGTCGTAGACCCCTATAAGAAGGGATCAGAAATTGAGCCTTTTTGACCAAAATGTCCTCAAAAACGGTTTTAAGCGCTAATATAGCGTTAAAAATACGTATTACACAGTTTCTGGTCAATTTAAAGCACGTTTGAACGAAAATTTTCAATTTTCATACATTTTCGGCCTTAAGTTTGCCTTCTTTTCCCGAGAAAATTTCCAATTTTTCCATTCTGGAGGTCTAGTCACATTTTAATCTGCCGTCAGAGAATAGGGACGGTCGGTGAATCGGTATGAATATATCAGCAAGCTTCGTCATTATTTTTTGTGCACGGGATGACAGTGCACCATATGTGCGCGCGCACTGAAAAGTGTGCCGCAGGTGTAGTGCTCGCATATGGGCTACATTTATTTTGTTTTATTGTCAGAATCCAGTTTTCAGCCTACTTGGATGCATGTCCATAGATGCACATTAGGGCCAATCTGGGAAGGGGATCAACTAGTGAGCTTTTTCTAACCAAAATTGTCTCAAATCAGGCTTAAATGACCATCTATAGTCTGTTTCACGAAAGCTTGTGCATGGATCGCAATTTTTAAATCAACGTAAATATATTACAAAAACGGCTTCAACTGAAGCATCAAACAATATTTTGCATCGCAGTTGATAAGCATATGAAGGTTTACTGTGCAAAATCGTATTACACTAGGCTCGCTAGGAACCACTTTTGTAGCTGCTTGCTTGAGCGCTGAAAATTGGTTCCCATGCACAAGGTTTCATAAAATAAACAATAGCATAAAAACTATTCATTCACAGTTTCTAATCAATTTCAAGCACTTTTGCAGAAATTTCTCGATTTATTTTCATTTTTGGTTTTTATTTTACCTTATTTTCCCCAGAAAATATTCCATTTTTGCATTCTGAGAAATCTAGACCCTCAGACCTCCATCAAGTGCATATATCTTTGATGGAAGCTACTAAAAACAAAAGCTATTTTTTAATAATGCCGTTTGTGAAATACGAATGCTTTTAATAAAAGCATGCTAAACGCGGAGAAACGACGAAAACTTAGAAAACTGAAAATGATTCAACCAGGCGCAAAACGTCTTACAAATTGTTTCGCAACGCGTTTTAACGTTACATACTAAGCCAACATTTTCAGGCAAAATAAATTTTGTAGCAAATAACAAAGCGAATCACGCTAATAAATTTTTCGCTGATGCCTAATTTTTCGTTCATTTACATGAAACAAGATAATTGTTATAATGCAGTCGATGACTATATAAAATATATGTAATAAAATTTGTTAATTTATTGCGATGAGTACTTTTCCTCAATTGTTTATGTGCTACCAAAATTAGACATAACAAATAAAGACTGATTACGCGTCGAGATAGAATTTTAGGCTGAACAATTCATGATTTTTAAAGTTTCGAATGTGAAGAATAAATACCAATTTTCGATACTGTCGTTTCCGACAAAATTGCTACTTTATAATACGTTTGCGTATTCCTGTACAGAATATAATCATATGCATGCATATCTAAAAAATGCTCTATTTAGGGAATTTACTGATTAGCAAATTAAGATGACAGAAACGGCCTCTTTTGCTGATAATCATATCATCGAATTGAACGTCGGTGGCTCATTATACACTACTATGGTTAAAACGCTGATCAGAGAGCCGAATTCTTTGTTGGCCAAATATTTTTCAGGCAAGCAATCAGATATGGGTAAGCCGCTACCGATAACGCGCTTATCGGACGGAGATAATCGATATTTTATCGATCGAAATGGCGAAATGTTCAAATACATTCTAGATTATTTGCGGAACGATTGCCGCGTAGTTTTACCGGAGCGATTCAGCGAATACAATCGGTAATACGACTTTTAAGTGTTTTGTATAGTAATGTCGCTACTAATTGAACCATGAGGAGCAAAATGATTTTGCGAAAATCTGAAGTACTTCGCAGTCATTCAGAAAGGGGAAAGACGCCAATTTTACAGCGCAAAACAGAGAAAATATCAACGGCATATAAAATATCGCTTTTTCGAGAGAAATTCCTGACGCCAGGTCCGTATCCTGGACTCCTTGACGGGCCCAAAAAAATTGGTCCACATCTAAAAAATTCCGTTGGATAGCCTGAAAAATCGCATTTTTGGATCCAAAAATTTCTAATTTTTCGAAAAAAAATTCTTTTTTCTAAATATGCTGCGAATGTTTTTGGTCGCGTTTGAGGCTTAAGTGTGGAAAACACCTTCCATATGGCGCGTATTGCCGAAAAATTGAAGGTTCTAACACAAAGAGATGAAAGTTTCCATCATGCCATTCATTACATTTATTTGAAAAATTTTTCGGCTTAGAATAACCGCCCACCCCCTTGCCGAAAATACAGCCCTTTCTTGAATCTTACAAAAAATGAATTATGGTATTTTCTTATGCTGTTTCGACGTTTGCAGGATTTTGGCTTAAAATGCTCGAAAGGGTCGCGCAGGTACTCTCCATCCATGCAAGGCTATCCTTACCCCAGACCGGTCACGATTCGCCCTATGATCATGGACTCCAGCTTATCCATAGCCCTTCAGAAATTCTCAGAATTAGAAGAAACCTAAAATTTTCTATTTTGATTTTAAAATCATCCGATTCATTATTCTATTTTGCAATTTAATATTTAATGTACATATAGCAGAAAAAGTTAATCTTCAGTGCTAATATATTCGAAATCATGCATTGAATGCAATAGCAAGCCGAAAATAAAAAATAAGGATTAAAAATGATGTATAATGTCTAAGGCAATGTTAAAAATTGTTATGTTTCTTTGGTTTAAAAGTCGAGAAATGTGGAAGACAATGGGTAGCAGCTAAATTTTGGGGTTCTGGATGGTGCAAAGATGGCAAAAATAAAAAAAAACTGCCAAAATTCAATTCTGGGGTGGAGGAAGTCCGCCGAATTCTCGTGAGTCTAAACTATAGGTGGACAGCACCAATTTTCTGGGGGAGGGGGTGCAAGATTTTTCAATGGTCAAAAATGGTCTTAGAAATGATAGTAGGGCGAAAAAACACCATTTTTCAATGTTTCTCATCGAGCACTATCCATTGGCATCAAAAATTGCGAAAAGAACAAAAAAAATCAAAAATTGAGTTCTGTGGGGGTAATTTTGATTTATGGGAGTATTCGGCCTCCTGGGGGGCGGGTGCATACCACTAACTAAACCCCTCATGTCCACGTGTGGTCTAAACACCCCAAACCCCATGCCTAAATGTGGTGGAGGATGTTTGTCCTTATTATGCTAATTCATTTAAGAAGAGCAATATTTAGATGGCACGGTTAAGCGAACTAAAACAAAATCAATTATAGGTATGTTATCTATAAATTTTCAAAGTACGAGTTTCTTCTTGAACACGAGTCCCTCTGACATTGACCAGTCCATTCAACGCCTTGCCAGACTTACATAATCAAACATTTTTTCATGCATGGTGATAAGTTTTTGTGTTTTAGGCTAAAAACTGAAGCTAAATTTTACAAATTGGAAGATCTGGCGTTAAAAGTTGGAAAATTACGTCAACCGTCAGTGGGTTGCTTCAGCTTACCTTCGATTGATGTGAAACTTGATGAAAAGCCGGGAGCATCGCTCGTTTCCGAAAACGGTTTGTTAAGCATCTTAAGCAGTACAAACAAAATTTTGTACTAAATCGCTTGAATGAGATATTTAATTTTCATCATTCATTTCTGCAATATTTAAAAAAATTGGCTTAAAGCTAACGCTACAGTAGTGTTTCGAAAAAAATATTTACAGTCTTCACATCAGTTTGTGCGTGACTTTCAATAATTCCGTTAGTAGTGGACTAAAAGATCGTTCCAATTCATAGATCCATTTTGATCACATACATATGAGGGCTCGAAATTTTGAATGGGATACCCGGCTTTTTTTAGGGGCTGGGAGTAAATGACTACAATTTTTGGCCAAAAATGTCAAAAAAACACCTAAAAATGGTAAAAAAACGCACGTTTTCGCCAGAATCGGGGACGGTTTAAAAATTTCCCTAATTAGGATGGATGGGGACGATCAACATTGGGTGGGGGATCTCCCAGCCCCGTCCCTTCCTGTTACTTATATGCTTCTACATCGTCAAAATTAGAAGATGTTCAAAAATTTTCTGACTCTGGATGGATGGGGTGGGGACGACCAAGTTTGGGTGGGGGATCCCCCACCCCTCCTGTTATATGTATCCTTCTATTTAAGATTCTTCATGTAACGTTGATTTTTTGACTATCTCATGATAAGTTCACTTGGATTGTTCATTATTTTTCTGTTTAATTAATTCCTTTTGGATTTGAATCATCTCGAAATCTTGCTACAATCCTCCTTCTGATAAGTGTTTTGGCGAACAGCTCGTGTTTCTATTATTTTAGTACGTTTTTAGTGCGTATCGTTGTTTTTATCTCAAGTATTTGTATTTGTCATGCCTTAATTGCATGCTATATCTTCTTTTTATGATTTTAATGTTGCCTCTACGATAAGCAACTGCATCTTGTGATCCTAATATATTTTTCTTTTCAAAAAAAGTTCCAGATACCTGCTACAAAAGGCTATTTTTAGGACGCTACGTTCGTTCATTATTTTCAGAGCGTGTGTGTCATTAGAATATTTCTTATGCGTTTCTGTCCGGATGCATAATATCAATGAATGAGACTGGTTTAGAAATCTATCCTCTTGCTAATGATGAATAAATCACCATTATCACGCAAAGGTGCGTCGTAAATATAATATTATGAAAAAAACGGTTATAAAAATGACAAGTATGCTAATAGATAGTCGTCCAAAGCTCAAGGTGATTTAGCTATTCAAATGGAGAAATACGCAATTATTGTACGATAAACGATAATCAAGGGACGAAGCTTGTCGGTGTTTAGTGCCCAATCAGGGCTATTCATCACAGGATAACTGAATTTTAAGCGACAAAATTCAGCATACAAACAAAAAAACAATAGGCTTATAAATACATGTTTACTGATTATTGACGCACATTATCCGGAAAAATAAATTTACCTTCTAAAATAATACAAAATAAATCACCGACATTTAAATACATAAGATCTAAAGAATCCTAAAACGGCGATAATTTACAAAGTTTATTTTTAGTTTAGTTTTTAATTAATTTTTCGTTTTTGTATATTATCTGATGTAAGGTGGATCAAAGTTCCTTTCAAGGTCGTTCAATTGCTTTTTAGCATACAAGTCAGCAATACCTAATCTTGAAAAAAATCTTTTTTTACCGTATTTTGCTTAAAGCTATTTATAAGGATTTGATAACAGTCCGTTTCATACAAGTTTGAGTATAACTTGTAAAAATCATCTCCGACGAAAAACCTGACAGATTGCGATTATTGCATTGATCTCATATATAATTATCGTAATCCACCGGCTTACTGTCGGAGCCAATTCTAAAAATGTATGCTTAAACTTATTTGAAACAGACTATAGACACGTCGGAACTATAAGTCTGTTTCATTTAACTTTGCAGTGTTCTTTTGAATTTAATCTGAATTAATCAGGCTACAAAAGAGGTTTAACCTTTTGATGCAGTGATGCGGCTTGGTAATAGCAAGCGTCTCACCATAACTCGATATATTGTAGAATATCACACTGTACAGTTAGTTTAAACCACTTTTGTAGGCAACTTTGGCTTTTTCAAAAACCTCAAAGTTTAATGAGACGGACTATAGCTGGACCTTATCCCATATCACTGACTTTTTTATTTTACTCCATTTCGGAAATCGTCAAAGCCGTAGACTTTTGAACACCATCCAAACATTATTCTGGTAAATCATTTCAGTATCTTTATTTTCGTATTTTTTGTCTAAATGATCTTAAATACATTAAGTGTAAAAACGTTGCTCTTCTAAAGTTGATGTTTGTTTGCCAATTTCATATTGCTAAATAACTTAGATCGAAGGATTAAACGAAAAATATTTAAAAAATCCTAATGAAAATTAAGGAAAAATAAAATAAAAACTAAATAATAAAATAGAATAACATAATAACAAAAAATAATATAACAAACGACAAAAATCAAAAGTTAGTCTCGAAACCAAAAATAATTTTTTGCATTTTTCTGGCAGGGACGGCTTTGTCGAGAGCAACCGAAAGAGTCTTGCTAACTCAACCGAATTTTAGCAATGCCGGACACATCGTAGTCGGCTACAGGGGTACTTTTGCGTTTGGCCGCGATGGCAAAGCTGACGTTAAATTCCGGAAATTGAATCGAATACTTATTGCTGGCAAAGCGACGTTGTGTAAAGAAGTAAATATCCCTTGTAGTGGAATTTTTGAAAGTATCGTTTGATTCTGTTAAATTTTTTTAAAAAACAACTCGTGGAAAAATATCACGTTTTATTTTGGGACTGAATACGGAGCTATTTTTGTATCCTGAAGTCCAAATAAAAGTTCCCTCGAGCTAACTTCAGCGAAATGAGCTAAGTCATTATCTCTTAATTGCTCTATAATGCTTCCGAATTGAAATGTGAAGAAGCTTGAATGCTCTTGCATTTGAATATGTGTCAATATGAGGTCGTGAAAAAAAGCAAATTCGATTCACGAGTATTATAAAAGTGACTGAAATCGCAGCGCAATAAGTCATTTATTAAATGAGAACACATAATTGAAAAACAATGGAAAAAATAAATGAAGAATCAGTTAGATATTACTCAAGGAAAAGTAGATGAAGAATTCTCTCACAGTTTCTCCTGAATGTTCTTCATTTATCGACCTATTATTTATTTCCGTGTTAACTTTGTTTACTTGTTTGCTGATTAATATGTTAATTTAGTTTACTCATTTACATATGTGCTGAATATTTGTTTTTCTGTTTGTAGCATGTTTTAGCTTTAAGAGTGCTATATTCTTTTGTCCGCTTATCTTATTTGTTTTTTGAGAGCTCGAGAGTTCAAATCCCAGAGTGACTGCTGAATCCCGGAGAAAAGTTTATTTCTTCAAAAACTTATGTGTCTTTTGAGCGTTCTTAACGATTTTTTTGTTCCAACATATATCAATATTCTATTGCTTTGCATCCATAGTCGACTTTTTGGATGTATGTGATTGAATTGTACCAATTTCTCGGAAATCCTACAGTTATTCTTCTATAGAACATCATCTAATGATGCTATTTTCGACTTATGAACCAAACTTCATGTTAAGCCAGAAAGTCCCGTAAACAATTTCTCATGGCTGGCCCAGAATTCTCAAGTCGCACACATCTTAGATATTCCCTATTACATTTTTTATGATTATTCCAGCTGACCTTACCGCCAGTGGTGAATTTATGATTTTCCTGTGGGAAGCGGTGCCTGAACTTTTCTATTGTTTAAAAATTTGCCCTTACGCGAAATAGTGGTTTCTTTGGCGTATTACTGTGTCTAATTTTATTTAAAATCACTTCTGGCGCAACATTTTTTGAAAAATCATAAAAGGTTCGACAATTTTGTGCGGAAAAGTCATTAAATTTCTTTAACTTTAGCGAAAATATGGCGCGAAGCTCGGGAAAATATGTGAAATTTAGTAATAGGACGTCAAGAAGCCTGATTTACTGCTCAATTTCTTGTATTCGTAGCATTTGACGTGGAACATATCGAGAATTTTTTTGAAATAGAAGAAATAGAAGAAAACACAGGAAGTGAAAAATGGAAAATAGAAGAAAAACGCCACTGAAATACGTGTTTCTGCTCTTGGTTTCAAGGCTGCCGAGAAAGTAAATAAATGTCGCGAGAAATTATGATCATTGATGGCCGATCATTGCAAATTACATTATCCATTTTTTATCTCGCCAACTGTAGGGGGCGACCGCCCCCGCCCACCCGCCCCTGCTCACCGCGTCCGCACCTGGGCGTGGGGGAGGGTTTGGGGGCATGCATCCCCTTCAGAAACCAAAATACCCCCCCCAGAATTCAATTTTTAAAATTTTTTTTGTTTTTTTTCCGCAATTTTTTGATGCCAATGGATACTGCTCGATCAGAAACATTGAAAAATGGTGTTTTTTTGCCATACAACCCATTTTTAAGGCCATTTTTTGATCTTTGAAAAATCTTGCACCACTCTCTAGAATTTTTGTCCCGCCCACCTATGCTGCGTCTCTTCTTCTAAACGTTGACTATTTTTATCCCGGTAATCCTGATGTATTTTAGTTTCCAATTTGTTATATAATTTTTGCAACTTTGTCTTATACTTTGCAAATGTCAAGGTTTTTGGAGAAACGCTGAACGAAAGTCGCGATCCGGATCGCGCGGGCGAAAACCGATACACCTCGCGCTTATACTTGAAGCACTGCAATTTGGAATGCGCTTTCGACATGCTGGCCGAATGCGGCTTTCACCTCATCGGCAGCTGCGCCTCGGGCACTTGCTTTTTGGGCAACGACGGCAGCCGGGGCGGCATCGACGGCGAGGAGCAAAGATGGAACCACTACAACGAATTCATCTTTTTTCGCGGACCTGATTGACGTTTACTTTTCATCTCGAATTTTATAAAGTTTCCCATCGTATCTATGTACTGTATGCACGTCCTATCACTTGCTCCTATATGTAAAATTGTATTTTGCGTTGTTGCCGGTAAATAAATGTGCATTAGCCTTAGAACGGGCCGTAATTTTTAGAATTTTTCAGTATTACTTGATAAGTTGTTTTGATGCTAACTTCGACGTCAAAAAACGTTTTTTGCACGCGTCATTTTCACTCTAAACAGCAAAATTAGCATTTGAAGGCTTACTATACTTGAATCAAATGATAAAATGACATGGTTATATGCATTTTAGAATCAGCAATCAAAGCGCTTTCAGTAGTATGCACTTTAAGGTCAGAATCTACAGTAATAAGCTTACTAGAAGCCTTCAGACAAAAAGTGGTTGACTCATTATTACTGTAGTACCCGATTTCTACGTGGCGCGGCGAGTGCGGAGTGGCCCGACTGTCGAGCTCTGAAAAAATCGGCGTTACAGTAGTAAGCACTTTTGATTATCGATCGTTTTCATGCACTAGATTAATCAACAGACTATAGATATTAAAATTTGGGAGCAACTATTTTGCCGAAAAAATTGAAAGCTCTTTCCAGAAGACGCTTTCTGAGAGCCTCGACCATTGGTTGGCACAAGTCAAAAAATTAATCATGCCTTAAAAATATGTATTATGTGCAGATTTTTGCGCTGGTTATCATAGTGTGATTAATTTTTTTGCAAAAAGTACAATTCGAGGCACTACAGTATTCCAAAGTTGTAAAAATGACCGAGTTTTGCATAAAAAAAGTGATGCTTACATTTAAACCCATAAGTTTGGTGTAAATAAAGTCAGCTTAGTGAAATTTGCATCACATGTGCAGAACAGCATACTGTAAGGGTCATAAATTAATTTTTTACTTCATACTATGAAAAACAGATCTTACAGGTTATTTAGGTGCGAAAATTATATCCAAAAATTGAGAAAAATCTTACTCGTTCAATTTTTGAGAGGTAGTAAAAATTTTTTAGTACGTTGTACATGCATTAGTCTACTTTGCACCTGAAAAGTTTTATTAAAATATCAGATTCTCTTCATGATGACGTTAAGGCTCAATTGATATCAATATTATTGTAAAAATGCGCACGCCTAAAAACCGAAATTTTCGAAGGAAATGAAGCAAAATTATATGCAATGAATAAGGAAGTTACCTTTTCTTTAAAAAGGTTGATTTAATTTTGAAGCATTATATTGTTCAAGTAATTAGTTCGATAATGATACATATGATTTATGATCTCTTATACACAAATCTTTGCTTTTTTGGATTTAAAATAGACAAAGATGACATCACACACGAAAATGATTGGAATGATGAAACAGATGTGGGTCACAAACAAGATACATCAGCTAACACGGTTCTGTTTGATTGTCCTGAAGAGGACTGTACAAAATCTTTTATAAAACATGAAAATCTTTTGCAACATCTGATCTTCAATGGACACGAATTGTCTCAACAAAGAATCAGTCTGCGTGATGCAGCAATCAGACGTACAAAACACAATTAGAAACCATCAGATTGACTCCAAGACTGCCTGACATGCAGCAGGCTATGGAATGATTTTATGAAAGGTATGAGGAAAATGTTCCTTTAGAAAAGAGCTAGGCTCTCAAGATAATACGTAAATGTCATGCCTTGAATGAAAAACAGCGCAATTTTCGAATAAATAAGTTATAATGAAGGACTAGAGTCCGTTTAATCTAACTTTGTGGTTATCTTGAACTGAACTTAATTGAACTGAAATAATTTATTGCTGAAAACTCGACAATTACGAAGGATGCAAGAGAGTAATAAAACGTACGTTCAATAAAGTCAAAACGTACAGCAAAGGGCGACGAGCGAGTCATAAAAATGACGATTCAAGCTCGCCCTCTAATAAATTTGGATAAGTCGACATCAATTAATCTAGATTCGAATATATTTAAGTTAGGGGAAGACGCTACAAAATCAGGTAGGTGATTCCAAACAGAGATATACTTACAAAAAATCGAATTTTTTTGAATTAGAACGAACAAGATAAACAACCAGCTTAAAGCGATTTGTGCAGCGATTAGTATTTTTATTAACCACAAAAAATCCATCATGGAAAGACAAGATTTTTGACTAATTATTTGATACATCATACATATGCAAATATGCAGGCGACGTAATTCTAATTGACACAAGTTAAGTTGGTTAAGGCGGTCGTCGTAAGAAAGAGGGCTATGATATCCAAATGATTTAGTAAATTTACGCTGAAGCGCCTCAAGCCTGTTAATATCACTAATATAAGAGGGGTTTGAATTTAATTTGAATAGCAAGCAATAGTAACAATAATAATAAGGCAATAGCAAGCGTCTCATGGCTATTCGGTATTCAGTAGAATATAACAACCGTTAATTTAAACCACTTTTGTAGCTACTTTAAATTTTTTTAAAATCCTCAAAGTTAAATGAAACAGACTTTAGTTAAGAAACAGAAGTTTAACCCTCAAAAGTGTAAATACAGAGGTGTTCCCTGTGCTCCTTGCCTTTACTAACACAGAGACAGACATGTATTCACCTTCGGGAGTTACTTAGGTACCTACACTGCTCTCAGCGCTGGCCAGGTTATTTAAGCACGAAGCTCGTCTCTAAACCCAACAGCCTTCAAAGACCTACGACCTCGACTCCCTCGGTCCTAATATTGCTGACCGCTTCTTGCTCGGAAGTCTCGGCAGCTACGCCCTACAACCTAGCTCTAAGTACTTACTTAACCCCGGTATGCTCGCAAGGTCAGTAGACCTATCTCAAACCCAAATCTCATGTTGATGATTTAACTTGTTATCATACCAATAATTGCTTCCAGAAATGTTTCGGTTCCTAATAAGTGTAGCACTCTAAACATTGATTCGAACAACAGCGACAATCATCATAGTTAAAAGATTAGATAATATTTTGACTATTTTTGGGTTGAGAAATAGATAAGAAATTCTCCAAAAAATAAGTCTACGATAAGACACAACATTATTTACCTTTCCTATAATCGGTCGAGATGAAATAAAAATAATATCGTCGTCGGGGCTCGGACCTTACCCTGGATATAACAAATCACTGGGTAAATATGCCCAATTTATTAATCTACAAAATAAACAACGTACGACTTAAATGTCGGCGACAAAACAAAACGAGACGCAACGCTCCAACCTCGTAACTCGACTACTCTCCCACTCAACACTGATCAATCCATTCTCGTGATTGATTACAGTATATAACAATCAATCAAACAAAGTTACGTACAGATGAAATAACTTTTAAACAAATTCATAAGATATAAATTTTACAGCGGTAATTCAAATATCTAATTAACTGATCTTAACGCATACATAACTCCTTTTTACCGGACAAGTACCTAATAGAATTTTGAAGTGAAAAAGGTGGGATTAATTTGCGGACTGTAGGCATAACCCAAGCTAACTCATCTTATAGATAGATGCTCGATTGGTTAAGGGATTCCATAACGCAAAGCTGTAATCGATTCGCTTTCGCGACAGCAATATAATAATCTTCGATAAAATGTTCGTAACGTGTAACTATCGCAGTTACAAAAGGTAGCTGATGAAATTGGAACAAATCCCCTTTTACAAAAAATAATTTCTTATATTTCACTGGATAGCATCATTCTGGTCACGAGAAGCACATCATCGCAGAAATATTACACAGAAAGTGAGGAACCAAATATGTGTAGTTGTACAGAAGAAACTGTTGTTTTTGAGTATCCGGCATTATTCTATCCACATTTGGAACTGGAAAGTGACATTTTACAGAGTGAATGCTTTGATTTGTAACCATACTTGGGCAGCAAGAAAATTCTGAGGCGGGGGGGTGCAAGATCTTTCAAAGGTCAAAAAATTCCCTTAAAAATGATGGTGTGGCAAAAGAACACCATTTTTCGACGTTTCTCATCGAGCACTATCCATTGGCATCAAAAAATTGCGAAAAAAAGGAAAAAATTTTTAAAAATGGAATTCTGGGGGGTATTTTGATTTATGGGGGAGGAGGCTATTTGGGTTTCTAGGGGGCATACCCCCAAACCCCCCACGCCCAGGTGTGTTTGTAACCCTTTGCTCGCTTTTACAGATCAGCACACTTACTTTTTATAGTAGTACGTTTTGTCAAGCACGTAGCTGTGGTGGGCAACCAATCGATACGAAAAATCACGAAAATTGACGTTGGTCCAACGCACTGCAAAGTAGTGTTATTTTGGTAGCTCAAAAATAATTAAAATATGATATTGGAATAGTTAGCTTAATTTCAATATGATATAAATATGATATTCCTATTTTTTATTTGAAATATGATATATTTTTGATATATGGTATATATTTAATATGTTTTTGGTAGGTAGTGCATATGTATACCTCTTATGTATTTTCTGCAACCATTTCAAAGTAGATACCTATGTAAGCAAAATAGTTGTGGAATTAAATGCATGCATATCAATGCACTGTAATAAATTATGCATATTTTAAGACTCGTTTATTTTATTTTAAAGTCAAAAGGCTAAGTATGCAAGTAATCAATATTTCTTGAACTATTATCTCTCATTTCCAACGATTTTCCACTAATCGGGAGCAACAATTATGATTTTATGCATAGCAATGAATACGCAAAGCTAGTTTGTGTTACAGTAAGCTAGAAACGAATTTTGTACCTGCTCACTAATCATATAAAATTGATTTTAGTGCACAAGGTTCTGTGAAATAAACTATAGAAAAACATGAGCATTACATTTTTAGACGTAAATTTCAGAAAATTTTCATTTATTTTGAAACTTTCAAAATTTACGAGATTAAGTTTAAAAATTGCATGAATTCCTTCCACTTTTCGACAACTAACAAAATTTCGGAATATTTGGATCACAATCAGGGTAGCTCAATGGTCAAGAATACAGGTGGCAAACAAGGATTAAGAAAATAAATAATTTAATGGTCATCATTCCTACCTACCTACCTAATGTTTTGTAATCTCCCAGTCTGTTTCACACAAGTTTGGGCATAAATTTTAAAAACGATGTCCGACAACCAATTGACAGATTGCGGTTATAGCATTGATTTGATATATAATTATCGTAATCCGTCGGCTGACTTTCGTATAACTTCTTAAAATTTATGCCTAAACTTATGTGAAACAGACTATAAGCCAACCTTAATGGAGTTGAGCTCACCTTATATTACGCATTTAGCAACACAGACAGGTGTTACTTCACTCATACTACGCTGTGCTAATTGTATGTAAGTACACCATAGGTGGGCGGCTCCAAAGTTCTGGGGGGATGCAAGTTCTTTTCAAAGGTCAAAAAATGGCCTTAAAAATGGTAGTATGGCGAACAAACACCAATTTTAAACGTTTCTCATCGAGCAATATCCATTGGCATCAAAAAATCGTGAAAAAAACGAAAAAAAATTTCAAAATTGAATTCTGGGGGTATTTTGGTTTCTGGGGGTGCATTCCCCCAAACCCCCTCCCCGACGCCCAATGAAGTACACACGAATAACGTAGGTGTATACAAGTGTAACTACTGTCAGTAGTTACACGCCTTTTGAACTCCGGTTCAAACGCCTATGACAGGAAGGTAATACCCCAACAGGCTTCATTCATGCCGATGACGAGCTAAGACGGGCTATAGCGGTATGCCTAGCACGCTCACCAGGCCATTATGCACTAATCAATAGAGCCCATCTGTTGCTCTCTTAGTTGCATCATTATGCACCAATCAATAGAGTTGCTCTCTTGGTTGCATCATGCTCACCAATCGATAGAGCGTTGCTCTCTTGGTGTTGCTCGATCGGTATTGCACACTGCATTCTCAACAGTGCTGCAGTCGGGCTTTAACCCGTGAGTTTATGCTCCAGGTGGGCATAATTCTTAGCCGATCCTCGTTTTTGTTTGAGCGCTGGTTCGCTCGCGAAAGCGACCGAACACTGATCAGTGGCGGACCTTCGGGTCTGCCCAGTTTTGCGAGACTCTTTACACAAACCTCAACGAACCATATGTATGAGGGGGCTCGGCTCGGTAATACATATGTACATACATACTTACGTATTTGGCTCCATATGAAAATACAACCTGTGGAAAATACCTCCTGCATCATACATACAAAATAAGTAAGTAAGATAAAGAGCGAAAAAGGAAAAATGCTACCACTTTATACTGAAATTATACCAAAATTAAATCAAAAATATTTTCACATTTCCCAGAGTTTCAATATGATAAGAATATGATATAACCAAAATTCACAGAATTAAAATATGATTTTGATAGTCCAGCAAGTGCCTACCAAAATCATACCAAAATTTCATTTTTGGTATATCAAAATAACACTAGTGCAAAGGGGTTGGATCATCCCTACAATCTTGACGTGACCACACGTCTGACATTGCGGATAATGGCATAAGAGATCTTCATATTGACACGACGAAATAGCCGCTATCTCCTCCGGTATGGTGCGAGTAAAGATCTGCTAATGTAAATCCACGGATATCGAAATTTAATGCTATCGTAGGTAAAGCCTGAAAAAATTAAATAGTGTACCATATGCTATAGTCTGTTTCATTCATCCGAGAGCTTTTTCAGTAAATGTTTTCAGAGGCTACAGTACCCCCTTCCTTCTTATTTACTGCAGCTAGCAAAGGAGGTTTTTTCAATATCATTTTTTGCGGCATAATTTATTCTCGTCTTCCAGCAGATCAATAAACTTACGGATTAAAAATCGCGCGTTCAGCTTATCCTTAGCTTAACACCTTACATAATAGACTAAGATGTTAAGAAACGCCGTGAACTCCCGCATAGCTCAGTGGTAAAACATCTGCTTGTCGTCGAGGCAACCCGGGTTCGATTCCAGCCGATAGCTTTTATTCAGCGCACTTACTGAAGTACGTCCCAGCATTGATTAAATGCCTAAACTAAATTTATATGGACGGATTAGTGCATTAAAAAATGGAAGAATTTCAGCCATTTGACCCCACTAAGCTGATCTGCTGAATTACAGTAAATCGTCTGTTCCAATAACTGTAGCCCATAAAAAAATTTACTAAAAAGCTTTCGAATAAATGAAACAGACTATATGTATATACCCTAATGTTGTATATACCCTAATCTTGAAAAAGATGAAAAAATTCGGTAAGAGTTAAAGTGTACAAGTACTCATTAAATAATGATGCACATATTGTTCTACAATTAAATTTAGATATCAGCTCTTTACTGTATGGCTTTTGACGCTTGCAGGCCAGCGCCATAAATGTGGAGCGGAGGAGAAAAAGGGTGACTCACCATCACATCACTATCATACTTAGGCGTAGGCAAGATTTTCTTAGTAGAAGTCCTCAAAGTTGTGTATTTTAAAGGTATAAAAATGCGCCGCAGTTGTTAAATAAAGTATTTAATCGTTTTCAATACTTTTTTTTGAATTTTTAGGGCGAATTATAGAATACCTCCATGTTCCAAATTTCAAGAAAACAGCCTTTTTATGCGATTTCAAGCAGGTATCTTTAACATAAAAGTTGAAAAAACAGACGGCAAAGCATTTTATAGAAGAAAAAATTTTCAAAAAATGTTATTTTCTGACTTTCATTTCCGTCTGTTTTTTCAACTTTTATATTCAAAACTCCTACTTGAATTCGCATTAAAATGCTATTCTCACCTTAATCGTCGTCTTCGCTGTCGCTTGAGTCGTATTCTGTTAATTCTACCTCTCGCTGCTTCAACGGGTCGTATAATCGGGCCGCCAACTTTAAAAATTCCGGTACTTGTTCACTATAACCCCTATCGAATTTTTTCTATCTTTTTTAACATTAGGGTACATATACAGGGTGAATTTTTTCCATCTTTTTCTAACACCAGGGTTCTCACACGAGTCTTCCTGAGACGGAAAATAACTTTCAGGTGACAGGTTTCGACCCTCCGACCTATCGCTCTACAGCGCAACACGTTACCAATCGGCTAAGCCATCTTCTCGTAAGAAATAAAAACGAAGTAATGAGGGAATGGTACTTAGCATCTATACATCGACCTAAAGCATCTATACATCGACCTAAGCATCTATACATCGACCTAAGCATCTATACATTGACCTAAGCGGGAGCGACCTCGACCTAAGCAGCTTAGAAGACCTTTTCAGATATACTAAGCCTAAGCCTAAGTATATTGGAAGCAGAAACTTACATTTTCCTATCAAGTAAATTATTGCAAAAGTTGATTATGAATCTGAAAAAGGAAGAAAAAAATAAAATAAAGAATAAATCAATAAAAATAAAAAAAACCTGATGAAAATCAAGGATTATATCATATGATAGATACATCATAATGCTGTAATGCTATATATACCCTAATGTTGAAAAAGATTAAAAAAATTCGATAGGGGTTAAAGTGAACAAGTGCCAAAATTCCAACGTCCGGTCGAGTTGGCATTCTTGACACTTCTTTAGGAACATGTACTTTGCCAGATTGCCGGGAATGTGCGATTTTTTGCGGTTTGACGATGTGCACACTGCCTTTGCCGCTCTCCAAGTAGACTCTATCGCATAAGTGTGGGCGCCCGTGTCTTTATCTTTAAACGTTATGCTGTGGTTAACCTGCATGAAAGAAGTCATTAGGTATCCTAGGGCTCAGTGCGTCTTCAGATTAGTGCCAGGGGATGATCTAAGCCTAAGAAAGAGATGTGGCAAAAATTGCTTCGCTCGCTCCGCAATTTCCACCCCATTGGTCTCAGGCTTAGATCATCCCCTGGCACCAATGCAAAGGCACATGCCTGAGCCTAAGAAATTTATATTAGAAGAGACATAGGAAGAACATGACGCTAGCACCCTCATTTACTAATACTAATACTAATACTTTATTCGGTAAAAAAACACAAGGGTAAAACAAAGTCACATTATTTGTAATTCTTCCCTTTTTAACTAGCTCCAACAACAAAAGCCTAACAATATATATATAAGAGACATCGGAAGAACATGACGCTAGCACCCTCATTTGTCACATTATTTGTAATCCTTCCCTTTTAAACTAACTCTAACAACAAAAAAATGATAACGGGATGGTTTGCTCCTCTTGATTATTATACTTAGTAAAGCATAATTTCCCACTCACTTTCAAATGCTGATATCCCTCCTGATCGAGTTAGTCGCACGCCTTCCAACAGTCGCTAATAATCGTCGTTTCAGGCAAGACCCATCCTTTATAATAGGAATCAGCACTGCCGAACTTCGCTCATTTACTGCAATGAGAAATACTCGCCCGGTGCCCCGCTCGTAACCGCCAAATACCCACTGGCCATCAACAGGACGCCCCTTATTGTACTTCCGTTTACCAAATTTGGATTCATCGATTTCGACGATCTGTCCAGGGCCTCCAATCCTTTCTGGATTCTCCAACAGCGTATGTAATAAGACTTCGCGACAAAACGACGCCTATTCCACTAGAGTCTTCGGTACTAGTCTAAGCTGTACCGCAATTAAGTCTAATCCAGCACCATATACCCACAGATTTACAAATGATAAAATTTCGTATATCGATAGTTTAGAGCATTCGAAAAATGTGCCACGTCGAAATGATATTTGATTTCCGCATAATCTTCTTTTCTGCTTATTTTTTGGAAGCGTATTTGGACAACGCCATACTCGTCCATCAATAGCTGCTGTCAATTCAGACAATTTCAATGCTCCGCCACACGACACCTATCACATTTATAATCGGGCTCCTTTGGTACTAATCGTAAATCTTGTAGCCACTGTAACAGTTTCGCCGGATCCTCGGTTAATTCATTAATTTCTCTAAGATTCAGAAACATGATTAGTCGCCGTACCAGAGCAACGCATAAACAACCTTGATTAACAAATCAAACACATAGGTATTACGTGAATCACTTATGATTGAAAAAAATTTGCATAGAAAAGTAACGTCGACTTCCACGTGAGCATATGGATACTAATCCAACGCCAACCGTTATCAACAATTCTCGCGTCCGAACTCGAGCCTATTACGTAAATCACTCATGCATGAAGAAAATTTGCATAGAAAGGCTACATCAACTTCCACGTAAGCAAAAGATTACTGATCTAAGTCCCTACAGTACATAAGTATTCTCAGTTAAATTTGCTCCACAGATCACCTGCCTGTTATGTTAGGCACAACTTTCATCGAACAAGGTAACAGTAAGTGCGCATAAGTTCCATTCTTTTATATTTCAGTCCCATTAAAAAAATCGACCGTTCGCAATGTATTCATATCAGTACATCAAGCTCCACATAAAAACCAATAAACGCATTGTGGTTAGTTTCCTATGTACATACGTACTTCATATATGCTACTCTTGTGCCCGCCTGTACGAATAAACCTGTTGTCTTTTCCCTCATCATAGAGTAATCTATCGTCAGCTTTGTTGCCGTCGTCTTTGCTAATGTATGTACATACTCCCTATGCACCTACATACATACATACATACATACCTATGTAATGAACACACAGTCAATTCGATCAATCGTTGCGACGATTTTCGCAATCGCCTTCCCGAAACATTGCGTACCTACATTCAATTAAATGTACCTTGCGTCAGTATACATTAGATAATCATTGAGCCATTTACTGGCAATCGCCTTCCCATGCTTTGTCCTTCTATCACTTTACAACTTCATCATCGCATTTCTCCCCTTCTATATGCTTTCCGTCGATAATTTCTTTTGAATATCTTCTTTACTACTTATAATCTTTTGATAAATACCCATTAATTTAAATTCTATTACTTCTATCTATTCTATAATTTAGCCGAATTTTTATGCTACACATTTCGACAAATTTCAAAAGATTTTTCAGAATAAACAGCTTGACGTTGGATTGAACGTAAAAGTTTTCGGAATTTTTTTAATTTTAAAAATTAAAAATTGTCAAGTAGGTTTTTTTCTTTTTCATAAATAGGGGCGGGATTTACAATAATGGAAAATGTCAAATTTTCAAAAAAAGGACATTTTCTAACTTGCTTTGGGATGGGGAGTTCATATTTGAAAGAATTAGGCGGCGTTCGGCATTATTGACCGAGTAACAGGCTGTTGAAGTTCACGTGCTTAAGGATAGGCGACAAAAGGGAAAAATTCCTTTCTTAAGTCTTTTTCAGTTTTCAATTTGTGGCGACAGCAATTGCTTGCGGATTCAGATTGGTGCCAGACATGGGCTAAGCTTAAGGCATAAATGGAGCAAAAATGACTGAGCGAGCGGAGCAATTTTATCCATTTATCTCAGCCTTAGCCCATGCGCTGGCATCAATATGAATGCACATAACTAAGCCTAAGCCTAAGACATTGGTAACCCCGCTCAGTCACAGTCCCTCGACGCTTTGGAGACTAATCCGAAATATTCCCAAAGGCAGAGCTTACTTTTCGCCTATCCTTAAGCACATGAACTTCAACAGCCTGTAACTCGGTCAATAATGCCGACCGCCACCTAATTCTTTTGAATAGGAACTCCCCATCCCAAACTCAGTTAGAAAATGTTTTTAATTTAACTTTCTGGGACTTTCCAACCTCTTCTACTCTAGCCCATAAATAGGTATTTCATTGTTGCATTAATTATTAATTATATTAATTATACCTGTTATTTATTTTAATTTACAAGAGTTTGATTTCTTTTATAAAGTTTGGAACGATTTTTGACTTTAATGTCCAACTGGCGTAGTCAGAGGGGAGGGGGAATTCCACCCTGGGAAAAATTTCGACATGTTTAAGAACTGAGCAATATCTGTACATGATGCTGTTCTGCGACGTAAAATTGAGAAATTCGGCGCTTCGCGTTGATTTCTTCTATCTTTTGGCAGTTTATCGTTTTATTGTGGGAAAAGTAAAAGAATTAGCGCTTCGCGCGCATTATGAGCAATTTTTCCATCGAAAACGTTAAATTTTATTTTTTCATTGCTCAAATGGTGCATGACGATGTGGAGAGCTTGAAAACAACTTATTTAACGGCCTTGCCTGTTTTTATGGTTTTTATTTTTTCGGATTACTCCTCTGGCAAAAATCCTAGCTACGCCTATCTAACTGTTTCTTCTCCCCTAACTTGAACATATTTAAATCTTGGTTAGCAAACTTTACCTATCTAGATATCTTGTGGAGCGCGCGTAAAATTTTTCATTCTCAAGATACAGGCATTAGTTGTCTGATGACGTCATATATAGTTACTATTCTGTAGAAGTACCTAGTATTTTATCAATTTGGTTTATAAGTAATAAAAAAATTTATTGAAAAAATTGGTCCTGCATTCTTCCAATTATAAATTATTTGACTAGTCAGAATCGTAAGGATTCTGACTTCGAATTCAACCGATGAATTGGTAGATACAAATAAAGGTAAAATAGAGATTCTTGAAGATTTAACACATTTTTCATTTTTGTCAAAAATCCTGTTTTTACCGTGTTTTAAGTTGAAATTTTTAACACGGATGATGAAAAAGGCGCAGAAACATGTTTTAAATTTTTAAAAACTCCAGACTTAATTTTTTTAAATGCTTTTAGTTATATGTTTTATCATTCGAGTTGAAGATTCCAATTTATGTTTGAAGATTCAAACAGCGGAATGCAGAATACCCAATTTACGGTGACCTATGAATCTATACACCGACCTAAGCATCTACACATCGACCTAAGCGGGAGCGACCTCGACCTAAGCCTAAAACACCTTTTCAGATATAATAAGCCTAAGTCTAAGCATGATATAAGCAGAAACTTAAATTTTCGTATATCTTATCGAGTAAAACCGGAAAAAACATGCAAAAAATATGAAATTTTTTTATAATTTATAAAAATTAACAGCTTTCCGAGCCTTTTTTTTTTTTCTTCTTCATTGCCATGCCCCCTTCCGTATTTTCAGCCCAATTTATTTATTTCCGACGAATGTGTAGTCCTTGGATCGAGCCGGTAAAATAAATTAAGTAGGAAACGTGGAAATTTTTTTGATTCTCCGAGACTAGATTAAGGTTTAAAATACGAGCTTCAAATCTCTAGCACACTGTTATGATGCTATGTAGCCAGACACTCATGTGCAGGAATTTGTTTGGGGGAGCAAGGCCAAAATTTTTTAAAAACATGAACGGAGACCAAATGATGAATTTGTTGAATTGAAAAAGGAATTTTCACGATTACTGGAGTTGCACGCTTTGCAAATTTTGTTACCCAGATACTTTGAATATGTTTGAAGTCCAAGGGACACCCTTTTGAATATGCTGAAAATCCTAGGGACACCTTCTTTTCTGGAGCTGAGAGCACACCATCACAACAATCATGCCGTCCGAAATGAAATATATGAAGAATTCTTTCCTTTATTCCCCCTTAGCTTTTTTAGCCAAAAATAACTAAAAAATTTCGGCGCCTCGCGCCGAATTTTGAAATTATAATTACAGTCTATCTAGTCCCAAGCGCGCGGTTTAAACATTCTATTTTTAGTCTTTATACAAGCTAAAGCGTATTTTGCATCTGTATTTCTTTTCTTCACAGGTTTTATACAGAAAATGAGATTTATACGAGAATCAAGAATGACAGCAATTTTTTGGCGTTGATTATGGATCGGCTGATGAACTTTGATCATTTTCAAGGTGAATTCACTGCCTTGATTAGGCTGTTTTTTTTGTAAAAATTTCAACGTTACGATTCAAAATTGAAGTGCTCTTTTTACGAAATTTCCCGGGGCTCTGCTCCGGACCCCGCTTTGAGCGCTTGAGCGCACCATTCCAGACCCCCTTAGTCCTTCTGTTGGATTCTCATTGTATCTAAGGCATCCGGGTAGCAAAATTGGCAAAGCAAAATTCATCCTTTGGTCCCTCCTCAGATAAAAAATTTTGGTCGTGACCCCCCCGCGGAAACAAAATCTTGGATACGGGCCTGACGACATTGCATAGCTTAATTTCTAAAAATTCTGTAATTTCTCTCAAGGGTAATTCTCACCCTCTCCCACTTGCTAAATCACTGACCAGTAAATATAAAACAAAGATGAGTGGTATTTGTTTGTGTCGTTTTAGCGTATACATTCGAGATTTGTTTCGCAACGTATGAAATTTCAGTCATAATTGAAAGGCTTGCTGCGTTGCCACTGGATACTATAGTGTAGACCGCTCGCATCAGTGAAAGTTAGCGGAGGGATAACGTCGAAATCAACTCACTCGATTTACAATCGGATTTATCCGCATACTAAGTGATAAATGAATGTAGAACAGTCTTGGAACTCCTACCAGCAGAATTCAGCTGATGTAATATTAGATAAGTGGAGTAGGTAAACACTTGGGTGCGCAAGGAGAGGGGTCTGGGGGTGAAAACCAAGAATTGGTAGATAGCTAATGCATTGTAAAAACGGTTCTATAACAGAGAACGATGGTACCTTTCGCTCTAAAACCATAGTTTTTGAGCATTTTCGACAAATAAATAGCAATTTAAACTCACAAACATAGGTATTTTATCAGGCCCGTATCCAGGATTCTGTTTCGGGGAGGACAGGACTAAAATTTTAAAAACAAGGGGGACCACACATGCATACCTGGGGCTATAAGGGGTGCCCCCCTTCCAGGAGTTTGGAAGGCATACCCCTCAGACCATTTTGGACCAAGACCGATTTCCTGAACGATAGAAAGACGTCAAACGACGCCTAACATTGCAATTTCAAGTACTAGGATAATAAAAATTGAATGAGATAAAGCGTAGATAAGCATGAAGTCTAGAACTGTACCAATTCCTGTCTAGTATTTTATGTATATGAGCAATAAATGCAGAAGCGATATATTAATTAGATGTCATTTTAATTCTCAAATGATATCCTTAACAAGGACTACATTTTTGACAAAACGCATTCCTGGAAAATATTCCTGTTAAATTGAAGCAATCATTCCAGAATTTTTAGAGAATATCTCGTAAGGAAGACACTTTTTTGAACACAACATTTGTTGCATACTTCAGCAATTACAGACTTATTCTCACAGAAAAATTCAAAAGAACAGCGCTTATTCGATCATTTTCCTTAAATCATAAATTTGAAAATGAATTGAAATTAATTAAGGAAAAATAATAGGAAAAGAGAATAGCGGGTATTTGAACGATACTAGGATTGTGATGTAAAGTTCAAAGTCTAGAAAGATTCATGACATAAGTTTTCTACTACTTACAAAGGTTTAATGACAAACTTAAAAGCCATAACATATCTAGAAATGTGCAGCAAAAATTAAAAAAGAAGATTTTGTGCAGCGTGTTGTAGAAACTGTCAACTAGCTTCATGCAAGCACTTTGAATAATATAAAAGTTCCGATTATTTACAGATCTCGCCGATTTCTGTTAAAAAAGACGTTATATCAAATCAGCCTCATCGCTTTCCCGTGCTTTATCTAAAGTCTACTCTCCATGACTTAAAACAAACTTAATGCAGTGAATATATAAATATATTCGAGAAATAGCACTGACTATTTCAATTGAAAATTCAGTTTTTTTGTAAATTTTAAACGTTTTTTCAATCGCTCAACAGCTTTCTGAATTACCAGGCAGCTTTAGCAGTAAAAATTTACTAAAATTCACAAGCTTCTGCATTAGATTATAATTGAATAGATTCAGAATGGGGTCAATCTGCTTTTAAAAAAGAAAATGAGATGCAAACTGAACATTAAAATATTACTTGATATTCAATCAAGAATTGTAATAAATGATTGAAAAATTATTTAGAGTACTGTATAAATGACCTTCTTTATTGCTATAAAAGACTTGCTGAATCAAAATATTATCGTCTTTTACGATTAAGAAAAGAAGCTAATGTTACATTGAAACACAGATAAATAATGCATAAGAAATGTTGCAGGCAATAGGAAAAAAACAATGTTTTTGGACAGCAACGTGAAAAATCAGTTGTATTTCAAGCTGCTTAGAACAATTTTGCTATTAAACTACTAATTAGAAAATATTTAAAACCGTTTTATTGGTAATGTAATGTTATAATACTATTTTGCTATTAAAATCTGTAGTCAATTGGTGGGCTGGTAGATAGATATGTACATACATTGTCGATGCATATGTACATTCGGGCCCATATCAGGGGAGTAAAAGGGGGAGAATTCCCTCCTGAAATTTTTTTAGAATTTTCAGCTATGAAACTATAGGTTTTTTGACTTTCCCCAGCGTGAAAATGCTCAAATTTTTGGCACTTCGCGCCATTAAATCAACCAAAATTACTATTTACTACATATTTAAGTTCTTTTTGAGATAATATTTTTTCGCCAAATCAAATTTATTGCATTTTTTATCTTAAAAAAGGTGCGAAATTAAGCATGACAGCATTAAAACGTCCAAATATTTTCGGCGCTTTGCGCCGGATTATTCATTTTCTCTGTTGTTTTTGTTTGCAACGTACAAAGATTGGGTACAAAAACGTTCACGAATTGGATGATGAGAAATCAATTATGCAGACAGTTTGAACGATAGAGTTCGTGTATATGTATGTTTATGAAATAGAGTGAAATTTTTTTAAATTTTTCAAAAACTTTTCTAAAACTTTTCTGCATTGTATAGTGCTCGTCAAGAAACGTTCAAAAATGCATTTATTTTCGCCTATCTTCTAATAGTTTTCTAGATATCCGACTTCAAAGCTTGCGATTCCCCCTTCCCTGAAATAAAAGCCTGGATACGTATAATACATTACATTTACACACACACACACACACACAGCACACACACACACACACACACACACACACACACACACACACACACACACACACACACACATACACATACACACACACCAACATACGACGTACACACGCATACCTGTATACCTATGTACTATAGCTGGGCATACCCTTTGCCCCAGCTAGTACCCAAGCCCATTTTTTTGTTGGTTGCTTAGTCGTAAAAGTGGTTGGTCATGAGGCTTGTTTAAAATTGTACACTAGATTTTGTGTGATGGATCTGTGGGAGTGCAGTAGCGTAGATAAATAGCTCATTTAATCATTTGACTGTTTTAATGTTATCTGAGTTAGCTTATTACCAACCACTTTTTCCAGCATTATCGTGCATTGCATATGAAATTTTCCTACTTATATAATTAGGTGCACCAGGCAGACCCTCCAGCGACCTGCTCTAGTATACATCTTCTCACCCCTACGTGCATATATGATATGCAGCTAATTTTCTGAGCCCAAAAAAGGCTGTATAGCTATGTTTTTACGGTCAAAATGGCAGTTTGTATAGTATCAGATTTTTATAGCTCAGGGGGAGTAATGCCCTCCTCACCTCCATGCGCTTGCGTGGTAAAAGACTTAATTTTGACTTTTGAGTCTAAGCTATTGGATAAGGTACACATGGAAAATAAAAAAGAAACGCCATGGATTGGAACTATGCAGTCGTTTGAACATTGATCATTTTATCATATTAAGTCTTGCGTTCTTGTATTTTTGCTATAAAATTTAATTTTGACTTTGAAAAAATATAGAACCTGATTTCCTTGTACTTGAACTATATGAAGCCTTTTTTATACTGTTTATTTGATAGATATCGACCGCTTTTACTTTTCAAAACGCGATGAATCAATCAATTAACAGTAAAAAATGGAATAGAATGATTAAAAAATGATTGTTAATTCTCATTGATTAGTCTGCATTCAAAATTATACATTCGAGAGGAAACAGTATCCCTAAACTAAAACAAAGGAGTTTCGCCAAAAAGCTTGCTAAATAAGAATCGATTTAGTTTGAATTTCTTGGCACGCCTAAAGTAAGTATGCGTTTCGCACTTAAAAAAATTTACATAGGTAATTTAACTTATATATGGTGTGTACGGATGTTGTGTTTCGATTTGTGCTAAAGGTGAGCTGCTGGCAGCGAGAAAGAGGTAAGCAACAATCAAAGTATCCATTGATCCAACTCTTATTACGCTCTGATTGAAGTTATGCAAAATTGGAAAAAAGGATTATGCATAGCTCGAAATATTTTAATTGCTCAAAAATATTGTCATTTTTTCATAGAAATTAAGAGCAGATGGGAGCTAGTGGTATGCGATTTTTGACTATACTCTATTGTATTTTACTGAATTTTTGTTGTTGAAAATTTTGTATGCTTTATCGTATAGGAAGAAAGATCATCGTCAGAAATGCCAAAAAATTGTGTTTTTGGCGCGTATCCATCATTTTTTTAGCCCAGAAACATTTTTTCGGTTTCACTCCCCACTGTGCATGTGTAGTGTCAGTCCTTAGGAAATCAACCGAACTTCTGATTGCTAGCTCATATTTCTTATGTTCGGCGTTGTTGCTTTCAGCTGAAACGCAGGAGACGGACAGACTTGCGCAAGATATCAGTACGCATATACAAAGAATTTCCCAAAATGGTAAACTTTTATTTTAAACACGACTGTACGCCATGAAATAGTTTTGAAAATTGAACTTGCTAAGCGAGAGTTGGAAACCAAGAGAAACTTAAAGTTTAAACCTGCCATTACATTATGAAGAGAATTATAAAACATTTTAAACTTAAATAAAATGAAAAAGGTGGGATGTTGGTAAATTAAAACAAATTTCAAGGATATGATGAAATATTCTTGAGAATGGGACGATCACGTGCTATGTATAATGACTCCTTGATTAAAAGATCAAAAGAGTTGTATGCTCGACTGATAACCTTGACGCAATCTGATGTAAGTGGATGATTCCTATTTGAGATATGTTTGTGAATAGCAGATAAGCTATTCACAAATTGGCTTTCCTGTAGCAAATGAGATGCCAGTATGCTCTGCTCTGCAATTCAACTCCCAAAATGTCGGCGAGTTTCGCCAATGTAACTAGCCATCGTATATTTATATGCTAAATTTGAGAGTAGCTTAGCAGGTATAGCATCAGAACAAGGATGCTATACCTGCTAAGCTACTCTCAAATTTAATATATAAGTATATGTGTTCTTGCTGTATGGCTAGTTACATTGGCGAAACTCGCCGACATTTTGGAAGTAGAATTGCAGAGCATACTAGCATCTCATTTGCTACTGGAAAGCCAATTCAGGGTGATAGCTTATCTGCTATTCACAAACATATCTCAAATAGCAATCATCCAATTACATCAGATTGCTTAAAGGTTATCAGTCGAGCATCCAACTCTTTTGATCTTTTAATCAAGGAATCATTATACATAGCACGTCTTGATCGTCCCATTCTCAACAATAATGTTTCATCATATCCTTTAAATTTGTTTTAATTTACCAACATCCCACCTTTTTCATTTTATTTAAGTTTAAAATCTTTTATAATTCTCTCCATAATGTAATGGCAGGTTTAAACTTTAAGTTCCTCTTGGTTTACAACTCTCGCTTAGCAAGCTCATTTTTTAAAACTTTTATTTATTTTATCATTTAATGCATTTATGCTATCTGAAGACAAAAAGAAATTAATTTTTTGTCTTTTTTATTCACGAAATGATGGCTAGCATACTGTAGAAATTTAAATAAGCAAGATCGAAAAATGACAGATTATCTTCAGTCAAGATTTTCGAGATATCTTGTTTGTATATCTGTTTACACTTTATGTATGTAAAACTATTTGTTTGTCTGTGTTTTTTAAAGTGATAACTACTGAACGTATGGTAAATCAGTTGGGTACTGCTCAAGACAATGAACAACTACGCGCTAAGTTACACGATCTTGAACATGAAACGAAGACATTGTCGCAAAAAACCGCTGATTTACTTTCTCAATTCAAGAATTTGACACAACCTACGGAATTAGATGAACAGGTCAGCCATTCTAGTTTAATTACATATGCAGGAGAGTTCAGATTTTTCTTTGGCATTTTAAAAAGCCTTTCTCAGCCTTTACCTCTTCTTTTGATAAAAATTAAAAGGACGGTGATGTGATGACCCTAAGCATACATACAGCGGCTCAAAATTTTGGGTTGGGGGTCCCCGGCCATTTTGAGGGGAAGACTTTCAATTTTTGGCGAAAAACACATAAAAATGGCCAAACGCAACTTTTTTTTAAAGACTGAGGTTTGGGAGCAGTGATTTTTTTGTACAAGGTCCGTTTGTACATGTTTAAGGATGGTCTCTCTCTCTAAACGTCTTTGTACATTTTGTACACACGGTTCAGTAGCGAATTTAATGTGTTAAAAACAGAATTGTTCGACCTTTGGCAGTGTATTTTAGCTAATTTCTGGGCTTCGTAGGGCAACAATCACTGAGAATCGTCTTGAAACAGCGCGAAGCGCCGAAAAATATGACATTTTTATTTCGAAATGCAATTTCTGCCATTATAAAGATATATACAACACTCAATTACTCATTTCGGCGCGAAGCGACGAACATTTTTGCGAATTTCAGACCGTTTTTGCAGTTTTTTCTTCCCAAAAATCTTTGTACATGTACAAAGACGGTCCCGAAAAGTCTTTGTACATCGGGAAAAATTTTTGCCAAATACAAAAAACGTGGGTGGGCGTCAAGAATTTTCGGACTTTGGGGGGGGTGGGTGGGTGGGTGGGGGACGTTCAATTTTGAGTGAGGAGATCCTGTTATATGAATGACCGTAAGCATAGATGGCCAAATCAGCTCGATTTAAATTCTGCTACCACACATGGGCGTGGGGGGTCTGGACAGCCCTAGCGGAATTCGATAGACCCTCAGAATTTGATTTTTATGCTATTTTTTTGGCAATTTGGCCTAATGGGACCCCTCCCTCTAGAATTTTGTTGCTGCCCATGTAAGGCTGCTACTCAATGACGTAAATGCTAGCGTTAGGTCTGTCTTTACGTCAGACAGTCTTGAGACGAAAAATCGATTTTATTAGATCGGTTCGGTATTATTCGAAAGAATGCTCTTTCAGTAAAAATTATGGCTTGCATTAAATTGCGCGTGAAGCACATTTTTATTTTTGAGACTAACGGTAAGTAGTCAATAAAGTTTACTCTGGGTTCTTGCATTCGAAGGAAAAATGGCAGATTTGGAATGGCAGAAGTCAACTTTAGCTAAAATGTGTACACTTTTTACATGCTTACTTTTTTCAATTTACTGATATGCATATTGCAGCAGATTGGAAAATTTTGGTTATATCTTTTGTACTATCTCAAGCAATATTCCTTGAACCGTTTTGTAGCATGAAGAAAAGTGTCGCTGTATATATGTGTTACAAAAAATTTGGGTGCTTTTCGGACATGCAGAGCACACATGGGCATAGGGGGGCATACATGCACATAGAGGAGGGGGTTAGGGGGTATTGCCCCCTGAAGGATCAGCCGGACGCAGGCGCTGTCCGGCGATTTTGAGCTGTTGGAACCTTTTTTTGCAATATTTTTGAGGTCAAAAGCAGTAAAATTGTCAAAAATTTTCCTGCGCTTCGCGCCGTATTAGTACTTTTAAGTACTTTTTACTCTAAAAGCGCCCAAAATTGATAACTTTTTGCATGTCTTAGTGTTAAAATTGTAATATGCAGTCAAAATGAACTAAAAATGCTTTCAAAATGCTATATTACAACGAAAAACCTTTTATAGGCTATTTTGACCATTTTGATCGTTAAAACAGCAAAAAATCGAGAACCCTAAATTAACTCTTTTGGATTTTTGGGATCTCACCCTCCTGGCGACCCTGACCTTGTGCACCTATGAAAGGGTAATACCCCTACCTATTGTTTTTGAAAATCAGGTAATGTCGGGTGATTTTGAGAAAACGAGAGGTGCAGCAAGGCTATTTTTGAAATCACTACGGAAAAAAGGTCGAAAATTATACCTGAAAAGGTAAAAATATCCAATTTTTCGCGGCTTCGCGCTATATTGATATTTTTTGTATTTTCAATCGATATAAACCCATAAATCGACTAAACTGCACTAATAAGCCTAAAAAACCCAGCTTACTGCACACAACGTGCTGCTCTTCTATTTACATTGACTTTTGGGGACGTCTTTGTGTGTGTGTATATATATATATATATATATATATATATATATATATATATATATATATATATATATATATATATATATATATATATATATATATATATATATATATATATATATATATATATATATATATATATATATATATATATATATATATATATATATATATATATATATATATATATATATATATATATATATATACACAAGGAGACCGCATCGCATACAAAAACAATGACCGCAATTTACTATATGGCGATTCTCGGATTTCTCCCCCTATCTGGCCACCTATGCCTTGTCCATGTATAATGCACAGCATGGGATTCTGAGTGAGGGAGGGATGAGTGAAATTTTAAAATGCCTTTTTCGAGCTAAAAAATGTGGCAACGCGTAAAATGTATCATTTTTCGGCGTTTCTGACGATGCCCTATCCTCCTAGAGCTTAAAAACACAAGAATTTTTAAAAATGTCGAAATAAATCGAATAAATTGAACAAAATGTTGTAAAAAATGATTATGTGATGCGAAGCGCCCAAAATTTGACATTTTCAAGTCATAAGATCGTTAGAAACTTTTAAAACAGCACCTTTTCTAAGCGCCCTATGGAAAATCGCGAAGTTTGGGGGGGCTAATCCTTTGAAGTCCTTGGCTATTTTTGGGAATGGCAAAGCATATTTTTAATCTACAGTCAAAAAATTGATTGGTTCTTGTTTGTTTCTGTCGAGACTCAGATTTGATAAAGTTCATATGTATATGTTGATTATGAATTATATATTAATTGTATGAATTCGCTTTATGTACATGTATGTATATACATGTACTCATTATTTCATATCTATTGACAATAAATCTTCTGTATGTAATAAGAAATTGAAAAGATCATTGATTGAAAATAGGAAAACAAAGTCTGTAAATGGCTTAATGAATTTTTTTCGGAAATTTTTAAAGACTCCTGAATTTGGATTTCGTTACGGCCTTTGAATAATTAATTCTTATTTAAAAAATGTTATTTTTTTAATTTTTTGTTATTTTGATCTGTTTAGCTTTATTTTTTATCCCCGACTTACTTTTCAGCGAAGGTACAAATTGTTGCGCGAGAAGTTGACTGGGGAATTCGCTACTGTTCTGAATAGATTTAAAAGCGTTCAGCTGAGAACAGCCGAAAAAGAGAAGGCTAGCGTTATTCGGGCCAAATATGACGTAATTTGCATACATTGTACTCAACGGTGTGTCTGGGAGTGAGAATTTCGACGCTTCGAATTTTTTTTGAAAAAGTTGGCAATCTTAATACTGGAACAACTTTTTTTGTGAAATGAAAAGAAAGAATTTTCCTGGAATTTAGGAAGAACCACTTTTTGCGAGGAAGCTGAAAGGTTTGCTTGACTATTTTTTCAAAAAATTGATCAACAAAATGGAAAAAGTGATTATCCTCCTAATGGATACGACAGGTATGTATTTATACATAAAATTTACATATTTTAAATAATTACGGTAAATATCGGTTGGCAGCATAATTGATGTCGAGCGCAGGCTATTTTGAGGCCCAAGCTGCAGACATTTTAGCTTTTCAGGGTAGCTGAAATAAAGTGCTTCATAACTAGATTAGCTGTTTTTACAATTTAATTTTTTAAAAATTTTCGATTATCTTCCAGCTCTACGTTTATTTTTTAGTCAGTATCGCGTTGCTGGGGCAATTTCTAAAGATCTCTAATGTGGTTAGGACTAGAGCTGTACCGGGACCTGGTCCAAGCCCCGGCGCCGGGGCCTAGGCTCCAGCTCCGGGGCCGGGGCCAGGTTGGCCCCGGCACCGGGGCCTGGAAATTTTAATATTTTTGTTAGATGTAAATGGATGCATTGACGTAACAACAATCTGTTGAATGGTGACGAGTTATAACTTTCAGTCGCAGTTGCATTTGCTTAGCATTTACGGTCTGAGTTTAGACTGATCTGGAATTCATTGAGTCTTTTCGAGCTAAAATGATATTAGAATTGACTACGAATAGAAAGGTTTAAAAAGTGTAACAGCTACAGTGTTTTTTTCGTACAAGGTACGTTTGTACATGTACAAAAATGGTCCCCAAAAGTCTTTGCACATTTTGTGCAAATCTTTGTGTACTATAATATAGTACAGCACCGATTTCAGTGTGGTAAAGCAGGGTTTTCGACCTTTGGTAGTGTATTTTACCTAATTTCTAAGTCTCTGAAGCCAAAAATTACTAAAAATTATCTCAAAACGGCGCGAAGCACCGAAAAAATTTGACATTTTTCCATTCTAAATGCAAAATATGCCATTTTGAATATATATAGGACAAACAATCACTCATTTCGGCGCAGAGCGCCGAAAATCTTTTGGAATTTTACACCTTTATACAGTTTTTGTCTTCCCAAAAATCTTTGTAAATGTACAAAGCGGTCCTGAAAAGTCTTTGTACATCGGTAAAAATCTTTGCTGAATACAAAAAACCGTGAACAGCTACTGTAGTTCTCAGATTCTAGTCAATTTCAATCATTTTCTGGAAAAAGCCTCGATTCTTCTCCGTTTCTGACTTTGATCTCATCATATTTACCAAAGGAAATTCTCCCTTTCCCCCAACCCCGAAGCGTGTGTCTGCTTGCTGCTGCTCTCATAAATGCGAGAGCCATTCACTTTTCATTTCGCTGCATAAACTCGTAGTTGAAAAATAAATTTTCTTCATAAAATGCTTCATGAAATTCCTAATTTTGTCCGCTTAATTTCAACAATCTCTTGCTTAGTTAGAAAGCTAAATAACTAAGTGAAGAAAATTACAATGAAATCATAAACAACTTACGAGTATTCACCAAGAGACAGGTTCTATTCTCCAACTGAATATGACCCTAATTTGAGTACAGGTGATGTCTCAGTAATAATAATTATTTTTATATTATTATTATCATTATTATTATTATTTTTGTTATTATTATTATTAATATTATTATTATTTTTATTATTAACTTATTATTCTATCACCAATAAGAGCTGGCCACGTATATATATCACATAAGAAATGTTAAATTGGATGTAATTTGACCACATTGTATTGCATGTCTCTAGGCCCCGGCGTTCGGGGCCTAGGCCCTGGCCCGGCCCCGGTAAAAAGGCGGCCCCGGTACAGCTCTAGTTGGGACGAAGGTCAACACCCTAGGTGGGCGGCACCAAAGTTCTGGGGGGTGCAACATTTTTCAAAGGTCGAAAAATGGCTTTCAAAATGGTGGTATGGCGAAAAAACACCATTTTTCAACGTTTCTCATCGAGCACTATCCATTGGCATCAAAAAATTGCGAAAAAAACAAAAATAATTTTCAAAAATTAAATTCTGGGGGGTTATTTTGATTTCTGGGGGGAGTATTTTGGTTACTCGGGGAGGGGGGTGCATACCCCCAAACCCCCCTCTCTACGCCCAGGTATGGTCAACACCCTTCAACAAAATTTTTTAAATTTTATTGCATCTAGTTTTTTATCAAATCTTTTCAAAAATTTTACTTATTTTTATGTATTATATTTTACATATATTACGTTGTACGTCCTTCATTTTTAAAATGTACGTGCGTTTTAGCTTTTTATATGCATCAGTAATTTTGGATTTCATAGACTTTGCCTGGGCTTACGCTGTGAAGTCTGAAATTTCTTCGACGATCATTGACGTCAGGGAGTGGCACAGAGGGCACGTGTTCTCCCCGAAATCAAATCAAAAAATTACTTATTGGATAAAACATAAAAAATTTTCGGAGCTTTTTTCCAAATATAATAGTTTTACCGCATTTTCTATTATTTAAATCATTAAATCTCTTGAACTTTTGGCTTTCACATAAATTCGAACATTTTCATGCATTTTTTAAGTCTAAATTTCCACATTCTTTCGAATTTATCATTTAAATGCGTTTATAGTGTCAGAATCTGAAAAGCTTTCGCGCTTCGCGCAAACTTAATCCTTTGCACATTTTATGATGTAAAGGTATTCAAAAACGAATTCTGCGCTACGCACACATTTAATAAATTATGCATTTTTGGAGTAAACCCAGAAGAAGTTGTAAATGCCCCGAACTTTCCCTCCTTCAGCAGTCGTTTAGAGAAAATTAGTTTTACCTTAGACTATAGGTAAGTGCAAACCGCCTTTATAGTCCTTGCGCAGGTTTTTGATATTATATTTCATTGCATTGACGACATTTCAGTGTATTACTTTGATTCTTTCTTTTTTTTAATTTGACCAAATTTGTATTGTTTTAATTCCGTCTCTGTCGCAATAAACTATTTCTTTCTTTCTTTCATTATTCTTTTACGTCCTTCGTAATTGTCGCGTTTTCAGTAATAATAATAAATTGAAATTTTGGCGCATTGCGCCTATTCAGTTATTTTTACGTTTCATCTAGTTTTAAAATTTCAAATATTTTTCAAATTTAGTCATTTTAATACGTGAAGTGAGTGAAGGTGTGAAAAGCAACGGAATGGTGTTTATTGGGCAGGATAATTTACGAATGTGGTGAAATGACGAATATGTAGCAAAAATATGTACAAATACTCCATAAAACGTTGCCCCCTCCGAATCAAAATCCTGGCTACGCTTACGATTGACGCTATTAATTAATCTTGCGGTGCATTATCGAAATTTTTGAAACATCAAATTTTCATTGATTCACGAAAGAGGTTATGACAAAAGGTTCTTATCCTGAAAAAATAAAAACTAGAAAATTGAAAAAGTTTTCAAAACATCTTTCGGTTGACACGAGATTAATTATTTTTGACAATATCCTCCCACAGTATAACAGTTCAAATATTCTCGTGGTACATATATATATCTGGTTTCTCCGTTGTGTGAAATTTTTCCCTTGCTTTTTTATTTTTTAGATTTTAAATTTTAATTTCTTAATTTCGTATTTTTCGATGAAACTTTTTTGACTATGTGTTATTTAAAGCAGTATTATTTAATAAGACGTATAATATGTACATATATAATTATGCTTTGTTCAGGCTACTGAGGTGCAGACGCCAGCAACTGCACTTTCACCGTAAGTCCATCGATCAACATATATAATTTCGCATTTTAAATGTGCGGCCATGATGTCTTGATAAATAAAACACCTGAAAGGCTTAAAAACACGTTTTTGCCAAAAATCGGGGGAGGGGGAGATAAACTCAGCTTCGGCGGATTGGTGCTCTCTACGTTTCTCCTACGTGCATGATAATCACTTGGCTTAGAATGGCTGATTATCAGGCACGTATGTAGCTCTGGGGGCATCTCCCAAAATTCAGAAAAATCGGAAAATGGGACTTTTAAATGTTATTTTGTGCTATTTTTGGCCTTTTTGGGCTTAGTCCCCTTAAAATTGGTGTTGGTTCCACCAAAAAAAGACGGCCAGCTACGTGCCTGCTTATTATGCAAAGTGATATACCTCTGTAGAGTTTCTGCAAGGAATTCCTGTCACTTTTTTAAGCGAAAATACACTTATGTTCAAGATATTCCAAAAACTTGATCGAATATGAACAGTGTGTTGCGGCCCTTCTGTCTAAAATTCTTCCTGTATCCTTGTAATTTTTGATCAATATTTTCCCATTCGCACATGTAACAGGGGAATTCGAATCCACCAACCAAAGTCGGTCTTCCCCCACCCCCTCCCTCAAGTCAAAAATTTGTTGACCCCCCTAACTTTTGGCAAAAATTTCCGTTTTTTGGTCATTTTTAGTTACTGTTTTGCCATTTTTGTGCAAAAAGTGGAGGTCACTCACAACACCACCTCAATATGGCTGAGGATTCTCAGCCGAAATTTAAAGCTGTTGCATGTATGATGAAATCTATAACTTTTTTTCTGTGAGGAGTATGTATGTATGTGCTGTAACGCTTTACTTGAAAAATCTCTTTCAGTCGAATATCAAATTTTCAGACCGATTTTTCTTAAATTATTCGCGACTCCAATTTTCGGAGAGCTTAGTAGGATTGTGTTTGATCGAAGCGAAACTAGATCTAATATAGTATTTTTCATCAGTAATATCCATAAGTACGAGTAGGTGTGTATTGGGCTGAAAAATTTTGTGACATTGACTCCATCTTGAAGAGTTTAATTTTTAAGCCACACAAAAAATCTAAATTTACTAGAAATTGAAAGATTTTCGCCTAAATAAACAAACGTCTGTGTGAAAATGACTGAGAATATAAACATGAAGTACGTAATTTAAATCTAAAAGACGAAAAGATTTTCCAAGAAAAGTTTAAAAAAGACGTATTCCACTTTTTGATGAATGTTTGAACATTGAGTTTGACCTGCGATGTGAATAAGCCCTTTTCACACGTGTGCTATAAAATGTGGCTTTCGAAACCGGCAACTCTCTTTGCCATGTACGCTCAGACTTATTGTACATAAGTCCGCATTATTCTAATAACTTAGTACATTTTGCATTAATACCACGTAGAGCTGCACTTGCTATCAGACATGCAACGGCTTAAAATTTTGGGTGGGGTTCACGATCATTTTTACGGATGGGGTTCGGGTAAATGACCTCGAACTTTTAAGCAAAAATGACAAAAACACCTAACAATGGCCTAAACTTGCAAAATCGAGGGGGGGGTCAAAAATTTTCTGACTACTTCGGGGAAGATGAGGACGACCGACTTTTAGTGGGGGATCTCTCAAACCCCCTGTTGTATGCATGCTTGCAGTACCTTTGAGGATTATACGGTGTAATAAATTGCTCCAAGCATACATATATGTAATAAATCCCCGCACCCAAAGTGACGTCCTCCCACCATACCTTTACCTGGACGTGGGGGGTTTGGGGTATGCACCCCCCAAGAAACCAAAGTACCCTCCAGGAACCAAAATACCCCTCCAGAATTCAATTTTAAATTTTTTTTGTTTTTTTTCGCAATTTGTTGATGCCAATGGATAGTGCTCGATGAGAAACGTTGAAAAATGGTGTTTTTTCGCTATACTTTCATGTTTAAGGCCATTTTTAGACCTTCGGAAAATCTTGCACTCCCAGAATTTCGGTGCCCCCCACCTATGCCTCCCACCTCACCCCTAACCCGAAGTCAGGAAATTTTTGAACCCATGATTTTTGTAAAAAATTTGCGTTTTTGCCTAGTTTTATATCTTTTTGGCCGTTTTAGGCCAAAAATTGAAGGTCAATAAATCCCCTTTTTTGACAATGGCCGGGACCCCTCACCCAAAATTACGATTCCTTACATGTATGGCTGCAAGGGTTCACTGTTTAACAGAACAATTCAAATTTATGTTAGGCATAATGTTCCTGTCGACTTTGATTTAGAAAAAAATTAAATTTACCGTTTGGTTTCAGGCAGCAACGCACACAAATTGAACAAAATGTGGATATACAGACGCTGAAAGAACGTCAAGAAGCCATAGTACAGTTGGAGGTGCGTCAAAAGCGCATGTGTCTTGTATATAATTTGCTAATTAGATGTTTTCCTTCAAATTTTAAGGTCTTTCGTCCTAAACCTAATCAAAAATGACAATTTTTCAGTCTAATCGTCCTAAAATTGACTGAAAATCATGAGGGCGCTATTTTGAGTTAAATTTTACATATTTTTATTTTCTTCATGCTCAATGTAAATTTGTTTTTTTTTAAACTTTTTATCAAAAAATGAGGGGCTGAAACATCTCGAAATAATCGGGTCGTGCGTTCGTGAATGAAGAGCTGTTGTTGCGAAATGTTTTCCGTTAAATTGACTGCTTTTTTCAATTTGTGAATAGCGTACGAAATTGTGTCTTTACATTTAATGCAATAAAAATATTTATTTCGATGTGAACCTTAAATTACAGAGTCTGGGCGATTAATTCGATTTAATTTTCAATTTCAGTCCGATATAAGTGATGTTAATCAAATTTTCAAAGACTTGGCTCTAATGGTTCATGATCAAGGCGAAATGCTCGGTAAGCTAAATATTTTTTATTTATCACAAGCCAAGTAATTGTGATTAATATTTCCTATTGAAAATATTGAGATGAAAATTTTATAACATGACGGAAACAGTCACAACAAGTATACTTGCGCAGCATGTCCGGTCTGGGAATCACGTGGGAATTTTTTTTAGCCGAAATGGTCTTAACAACGTATTTAAATGATAAAATATTGTAAAAACTTCGTTTCTAGTCAATTTTAGACACTTTGGCCTACAAATTTTGATTTTCATCCCGTCCTGGCCTTTGTTTTGCCTTTTTTTCCAAAAACGTTCCACTTTCCCATTATAGGGTGTTTAGATCATTCATGGTCTGGGGAATTCAATAAACATTACCGTCCTGGCTTCTTTCGACATGTCCTAGCCAGCGCAATCTGCAAGTCCGCAGTGTATTCTGGATATTGTCCATTGTAAGTCTTCTAAGAATTTCTTCGTTGCTAATTTTGTCGGCCAGGCGCAAACCAAGCATCCAGCGAAGCAATTTCATTTCAGTTCTGTTTAAAGCGTTTTCTATGCTTTTTGTCATTGCCCATGTTTCTGATCCATACAGCAGGACTGGGCGTACACAGCGCTGGTACAGTTGACTGCGGGTTGGTAATGGTATACTCTTTTGCATCAGTAGACCAGCTACGACTTTCCATTTATTCCATGTGGCCTGGATTCTGCATCTAACGCTCGCTTCAGCACCACCATTGGCTTGTACTGTGTCGCCTAGGTATGTGAAAGTATTGACCTTTTCTACCGTCATTTCATCGATTTGTAGCATGTTTGGCTCTACGATTTCTGAAACTACGTCAGTTGTGCATGCTGTACATTTGAAGTTGTCTTTTACTGCGTTCAAACTTTGACGTATTCCTGAGCATTTTTTGTGGCACCACCGCTTGCACATGGTACAAAGGACGGAATTATTTCCAACACCTTTTGAGCAAACGGCACATGGGAATCTTCCAGACTTCAAAGTTGGTCCTTTCTCACCGGAGACCATATACTTGGTTTTGCTTGGATTGACGATCATGCCTTTTTCATTAGACTTGCATTCCATAATTTGAAACGCTCTTTTATCTCATCTTGATTTTTAGCCGTAAGCACAAGGTCGTCAGCGTATAGTAGTTCCATGGGTGTTTCAGTGTATATTTGCTTGGTTGCTTCTTCCATTACCGTTATGAATAGTAAGGGACTAAGGACCGAGCCTTGGTGTACGCCTATGGTTATGTCGATCTCTTTACTATGGCCAGCCTTTGACTTGACAACTGTTTTTGATGACCGATATGTTGTCATTATCAGTCTTACTAGCTTTTCTGGGATTAGCTGTCTTCTCAAAGCCCATATGATCGTTTCTCTTGGTATTCTGTCGAAGGCTTTTTCGAGATCTACGAAGAGGTGATGCAGCAGTTGGTGTTTCTCAACATACTTCTCTTGTAATTGTCTTAATATAAAAATTGGATCAGTTGTTGACCTATTGCGCATAAATCCATATTGTATTCCACTAATTTGTATGAGTTTTCGCAGCCTTAGTTCCAAAATTTTTTCGAAAATTTTAATGCCGTGCTCAAGTAGGCGGATTCCTCGATAGGATGTACAATTCAGAGGGTCGCCTTTTCCTTTAAACAATGGTATTGTCATGCTTTTTGTGAAATCGTCTGGCATTTCTTCAGTTTTCCACAATTGTTGGAAGATACGAAGTAGGGCAAGCAATGCAGGTCGTCCAGCTGCCTTTATGACATCTACTGATAGACCTGTTGGCCCAGGTGACTTCCGTTTTTTGAAAGATTTCATGGCTTCTTTCACTTCGTTTTCCGTTATTTCTTCAACTGGGCCTTCTACCATTGTACAATCGTCTACTTCAACTTTTCCATTGCTTTCATTCAACAGTTTTTGGTAGTATTCCCTCCATCTATCACATATATGTTCTGTAGATACTAATAATCGTCCATTATCGTCTTTTACACATATAGCACCAGTAACATCTTGTTTTTCAATTCTTCTGTTCTTAGCTAACCGATATAGTTTTCTTAGTTTTTCTTGCTTACTGCCGCTGCTCCAGACTTCTTCAAGTGCTTCACTCTTAGCAGCAGCTACCGTACGTTTGGCTTCAGTTTTAGCCATTTTGTACACTTCTTTATCAACAGCACATTGGCTTTTTTGCCATCTCCGGTAAGCATCTTTCTTTGTAGTGATAGCTGTTCTGACTTTTTCACTGAACCACCATGTTTCTCTAAAACGTCCCTAAAATTTTTTCACCCCCCCCAGAAATTCGCGATTTTCTAGAAGTTTGCAAAAAAATTGATAGAAAACATGCATGCACACGGTCAAAAGATTTGGGAGGGGGTAAATCGAATTTCCTTGGGAGGAACTTAAATAAGTAAATTTTGTTTTTTAAGTCAAATTTCGGTACTCAGTTCATTGTATTCTATTCTTCATGAACATTTGTGGTCAAATTTATTTGGAAATAAATAACGATAAGCGTGATATGGAATGACCCGTAACATCAAATATATATGAAATAATGGATGAAAAGCATTCTGTATGAATAAATTGAACTGTCCATTGCTCGGAAAATAAATCTGTATGCTTGAAATTATACTATCAAGCGTCGTTTTGTCACCAATGGCCGATTTTTTAAAGCAATATTTTCATATTCAATTCGGAAATTTCGCGCATATTAATTTTAAAGTATATTTGTTTTTCACTATAGATTAAGTGTAAAGATTTTGCATGCACATTTTGTTTACGTCATATCCGATATATCATATACTTCTTTTCTTCCATAAGTCCAGAAAAATCCTATTAATCAAAAAGTCTAAACGTGTGCTCAGAAATACTATATAGTAGTCTTTTCCGAGTTTAAAAAGGATATTTAGCTATCTTTTGACTTCAAAAAAGGGCTAAATAGCTATCTTTAGTCTAAAAAGGCTATATAGCTATGTTTGCGAGCCCGGAAAGGCTATGTAGCTAGTTTTATGAGCCCAAAAAGGCTATATAGCTAATTTTCTGAACCCAAAAAGGCTATATAATCGTTCTTACAAAGCACATATAGCTATCTACCGATTTTTGGGTTTTCACCTCACTTTAAGTTTGACCTTGCGCACCTAGTTACCACAGAAAAGAATACTTTCACTATAAATTGATCTGGTTAATTGGAAATTTGGACAACTGAGCTGCATTTTATCCCAAATAAACCTAATATTTTCCCAACAATAACTTGCATTATATGTTTCCCCAAAACATGCATGAAAGTTGGATTTTTGTATTGTTATTTCTTTCCTTATTTAGATAGCATAGAAGCTAATGTAGATAATGCCCAAATACACGTTCAGCAAGGCGTATCGCAAGTTGCCAAGGCGGCAGAATATCAAGTAATTGTGATGAGTGTTATTTATTTTTTATGAATCGAATCGTCTTCATATCCTTATTTATTCGTTTGAACTCTTTTCCAGTAGCTCTACGTATTTAAGCTGACTGTGTTTTATGCAAAAATTTCAATTTTTTCGAGAACTGAAGATTGTTACTTGAGGAAAGAACGAAAAAAACGCTTAAAAGTCCCTCAACGAAATTTTGGCACGTTTAGTTCTAAATATGGAACGTTCAGCGGATTTGGATGAAGATTTTCGTTGTCAAGTTTACTCAGTTGCAAGCAGATATGCATAGCATGGGAACTCTATGGGGGTCTAAAATTTTAGAATGTTTTTTGGCTCAAAAATCGTGGATATGCGTCAAAAACGTCGTTTTCAGCGTTCTTACCATGCTTTATGTTTTTAGAGCACAATGACATAAAAGAATTTGGTAAAAAAATCAAAAAAATTCGAATAAGTTGAAGAAAATGTGGTCAAGAAATGAGTTTATGGCGCTAATCGCCGGAGCAAATAGATGGCTAAAAACGCTTAAAACAGCACGTTTTCTACGAACTTTTTGGAAGCTTTTGAAAATTCGCGAATTCTGGCTTGAGGTGAAAAAATTTCGGAAGGGGGTGTTAAAATTTTGGAAGGGGGGTTTTAAAATTCCACGACCCCTCAGATCATGTATGGTTGCAAGGCCAAACAAAACTGTAAAATTGTGCGTAATTGATTATATTGCGTCAGTTTAAACGTCTAGTTCGCATGCTCCGCTTCAGTTTCGTCGGCTTCTGTTTCGTTTTTCAAAGGAAAGTTCGAAAGAAGCGATTTATATGTCTCGTTGCTTTGGTAGTGTCATTGGTTGTGCTTGCAATAATTATTTATCTTAGTACGAAGCACTGATTGTAAATACGCATGCGCCGTCTTTCTTTCCTCGTAAGTTATTTAATTGTTAGGTTTTTTAGAATGTTTTTACTTTGTTTTTTTAATTTTTTACGTTTCTAAATTTTTCAATTCTTAGTTAAATTAGAACAATTAATCTGCTACCACTGTTAAGTGTGGAGTAAGCATTTTATCTCTATACGAAAAGAAACATCTCGCTGTTTGCCAGTCTTCTTGCGTAGTGCACTCTCTTCGTTTACAAATTCGCTTTTATTGTACTTTTCAATTGCTATTCATTTATTTGGAATATAATTTATGTAGCGTTCGATTGAAATGCAGACTTTTTTATTTCAAAACCTAAACTGGAGGGCCAAAGCCTTCAATTTTTATTGCTGGTTCGAATAAAATCTTATTTTATCGTAAAGTCGGGTATTATTTACTATTTTTTATTAATGACTCAAATTTTTGGGTTGAAAATGGCACAAAAAACACCTGAAAATGGTAAAAAAACTCAAGTTTTGGCTTAAAATCCGAGTGTCTAAAAGTTTCTGAGCTTGGGGATGGGGAGCGACCAAATTTGGATGGGGATTCCTCATGCCCCTGTTACATGAATGCATTTGAGGAAAATAACAGATTTTTTGTTAAAAATTATTCTGTGCAGATTTCTAAACATTTTCTTTTGTGCGAGACCCTTTGCTTTGCGCGCCGTTAAAAACAAAGCTTTGCACGAATATCTGCACCAAGCAAAAAACTCCTGGAAATCTCGCACTTGCACATCCTACTATTCAATTTTTTGCACCATGTAAAAATTCAAAAAATTCTTTATGAGGCTAAAAAATTGCACTGTGCGAAAAAACTGCACACCAGTGCCAAGGTTTGTTAGCTCAGTGATTATCAAACATGCATAGCGTGACAATCGTAGTGAGGGAGCGTGGTGTGAAATTTTAAAGAGCATTTTTTGGACTCAAAAAAGGTGGTTACGTGTCAAAAAATATAATTTTTCGGTGTTTCTGACGATGCTCTATCTTTCTAGAGCGTAAAACAGAAAATTTCGATGAATTATCAAAAAAATTAAACAAAATACATATGGCCTGAAAATGAGTCCATGGAGCGAACCGCCGAAAACTTCATACTTTTGAGCAAACATATAGCTGAATACGCGCAAAAGTGCACCTTTTTCTATGAATTTTTTTTGAAATTTTTTGAAAAATGGCGAATTCTGGGGGTGAAAACTTTTCTGGGAAGTCTGTAGGTTATTTTGGTCTGTAGGGTATTTTGTAGTATAAAGGTAAGCTTCGATAAATGCGTCATTTGTTGTCAAGAAAAAGCCCGCCGCAAAAAGCTCTGCTTAACACTAGCCGGAATCGCTTCATTGGTTCTTGTATTATTAATTCTCTATTTCGTTTTCGACTGATCAACGACGCCTAACAACAAATATATTGTAGTCAATCAACAAGGCCGTTCCACATACATTTAACGCTCAGCGGCGTCCTGACAACAAAAACAATTTGATTTACAATACGTGAACTATAATCACATGCACCTGCGTCCTTATTTATAAACTACATACATTTTTAAACATATTTTTCGTTCGCGACGCGTTCTGGAAAAATCAATTTTCTGTATAATACTGCGTTTTAATATGATATTTAACGTTTTTGTGTATATCTCACCGCGTTTGATCGCATCCGTGTTTCAACCAGCTTTTGTGCCAATATACTAAGTATAGTGATGCTCTATTAGTTCGTTACTACGCCCTCCATCATCTTGGCATTTTGTTAAAGTTATTGCTCAAACATTACGCGTTCTTTTTACGTGATGTTATTTTGTTCTAATTTTCAGCATTGAATTCACTTTTCAATTTGTTGAATCAATTAATTGTTCAAATTAATGTAAACAGTCTTAAATGACTTAAGCGCATTTCAATATTTAATAGAGGAATGATATTTGTATGCAGTCCAAGGCGTATGTATCGAATTATCGTGCATTACGCATATCCGGATCAGTCATCATATGCCTTGATTTAATTATAATAAATCATTCCACTAATTGTTTTTGTACACACAGATATCTATTAAGAAGTGCATCTATTGCATATCAATTTGCATCTTTAAACTCTTAATTAATCGCCAATCACAAAGAAGATAGTGCTTTATTGGACCTTTCTAATGTAGTTTCATTTGAGAACTGACGAGCATAGATTAGGATACGGCCAGTCATGTGCATACGTGGGCAGCACCAAAATTCTGGGGAAGGAGGGGAGTGCAAGATTTTTCAAAGGTAAAAAACATGGCCTTAGAAATGGTGGTATGGCGAAAACACACAATTTTTCATCGTTTCTCATCGAGCACTATCCATGGGCATCGAAAAATTGTGAGAAAAGCTAAAAAAATTTTAAAAATTGAGTTCTGAGGGGGATATTTTGGTTTCTGCGGGGCATACCCCCCACACCCAGGTGTGGTCATGTGGACTCAGATTGGTTAAGGAGTTGGCCCAAAAGCTTTTTTGACGTGAAATGTCTTTAAAATTACTATAAACGTTAAAATGGTTAAAGAAATTAATTTTTTCCAGCTTTCCCTTTTTTACTACGATATTACCTTGTTTTCCCAAAAAACCTACGATTTTGTCCGAAGCTCTGGCAATCTAGATCATCAAGTTCCATAGCAAGGTCGGTCTTTCTGATGTGTATATAGATCTCTCAACCACAGCTGGGCGTGTGGGGATATACACCCCCCCAGAAACCGAAGTACCCCTCGCAGAATTCAATATTTAAAATGGTTTTTTTCGCAATTTTTTGATGCCAATTGATGGTGCTCGATTAGAAACGTTGAAAAGCTGTGTTTTTTCGCCCTACCACTATTTTTAAGGCCATTTTTTGACCTTTGAAAAATCTTGCATCCCCAGAATTTTGGTGCTGCCCACGTATGCTCTCAACCCTCCCACGTGCATGTTGTGTTAAGACGAAGAAGTGGATCCTCTGTTTAAGTGTTTGTATTGATGTAAATTTCAGAATGGGTGGACAGTCATATGATGTGGTTAAATGTCCTTGAGTAAGTAAGTTATGAAAATTGAATATAAAGGCGCTCAAATTCTACCTTATACGGTCTGAGATTCGAATTTTTGCCTTTGGTTCAAAGCGTTTATGTAATTAAAGTGCATTTTTGTACAAGATCCCTTTTTCAAAAATCGTCAGACATTTTGTAGATAGTGAATTAATAAGTGATTTTGGCGCAAAAATCTTCATGTATACAAAGATCGGCCCGAGAAGTCTGTTTAGCCAGGTCATTTTTACTGAATATAAAAACAAAATATTTGCGTCAAACATGTAACAGGTGGGATGGGGATCCCCACCCAAAGTTGGTCGTCCACCACTATTTTTTATTTTGTACAAGGTCCATATGTACATGTACAAAGACGGCAGGTACCAAAATGTCTTTGTACATTTGTACATAGAATTGCTAATGCATTATAATATATAACAGTATTTATGCGTTCTATTTACTGTGCAAATACACATGTTTTTGCCTGTACTGGTGTGCTGTGGCAATTTATGGGTTTCTGACAATTAAAATTACAAAAATTCATCAACAAAGAGCAAAGCGTCGTAAAATTCCGGTAATTTTTGGCGTTTTCATATAGATTTTATTTTTTCTTACGGCAGATACATGGTTTAGATCGTTGAATTTGCGCGGAGCGCCAAAAATTTTGATAGTACCGTGTCGTCCACTTTTTTGACAAACAAAACAGAAAATTGTCAAGCTGGTTCAAAACTGTTCTCTCATCCTTCCCTTGTCATTCAAATAAAGTTCAGACTTAACAGACAAGACAGCAATAGCAATGCCTTAAATCGCTCAATCAGTGTGAACTTGAGAGGTACTGTAATATTTTAGCTGGTTTGAACATTTAAACTCAATGCTAGAGCTTTTTAAAGAGAAATACAACAGTTATAGGCGTGGAAAAGCATGATATTTCAGACTTTTAAACTTAATTTCCGCTGTTATAAAACCATGCAGAACAAATCATTATGTGGATCCTTACACATTTTTAACATATTCCGATGCGAAACACAGGAAACCCCAGCAAATTTCTGATATTTTTACTGATTTTATTTCCAAAAACTTTTTGTACACGTGCAAAGACTGTGCCAAAAAGTCTTTGTACATCCGGAAAAAACTTTGCCGAATATAAAAAATAAAGCGCATCGTTCACCTCCCCACCCTCCCAAAGTCAGAAAGTTTTTGACCCCTCCTCCCCGATTCTTGGAAAAACTTGCGATTTTTGGCCGTTTAAGCCAAAAATCGGAGGTCATGTACCTCCTTCCCTCCAAAAATGGCTTACCTTACCCGATACGCGCAAAAGCCGTAAGAATGTGCTAAACAGTTAGACTTAATCGAAGTATATTCTGCGGCTTATGCGCTTATGCCTGCTTCTGTAGACTGAATTGAGTTGGCCTGGAGGTGTAAAATTTACTCCGATAATCTTGCTTTCCATCAGAGCGTTGTGGAAGGTAAGGTTTCGTGAAATAAATTTAAATCAAAGTTTAACAAACAATAAGGCTTTTCAATTGCTTCTTTCGAAATAGTGAAAAATGTTTTGTGACTGAAACTTGATTTTTCACAGGCCGTAGAACACACTTCGATTTTTGCGTTGCTTAGAGGAAGTCACTATTTAGCGCATTCCTACGGCTTTTGCGCGTTTAGGGTAATTTTCCCTAGTCCCCTCCTTTTACATCCTTAACAACTGCCCCATCAAAGCATTTTTTCTTGCTAGTATTCTACTTTTTCTAGCATGATTTTGTTCTCAAACACTGCATTCTCATTACAAAAAAAGGCGATCTAAGTAACCCATATCAGAGGAAATAACCCACGTTAAAGTCCCCGTTGGATAGATTTAAAAATTAGCTTAAATATTTTCTTGAAGTACTTAAGACCAGAAATGCTCGAGAAAAGTTAAATCCAGAGATTCCTTAAGCGTAGATTAACGGCAACAGTTTTTACATTTTCTTCAACAGTTTATAGCTTCAATATCGAAGGTGTAAATTGAAAGAAAAATAAAGGTAGTCAGAAAATTTATTGAATTAAAATATACGGCAATGACGTTACTAGCCTAATTAAAGTAAAATCCTGCATCAACAGAAACAGCAAGCAAAAGTCAGGCATGGGGAAACAAACACATCAGTGTGTAAACCAACGCAATGATTTATCGGCCGCCAAAAATCGCATGCAATCGAACAATGCACGATAAAGCAACAAAAATTAGTAGTCGAGCAAGACAACATGAACGATTCCGGCCACAAATCAACAATCCTGTTGACGCGTCAGCAAATGCTAAAATTTAAGAAAATTCATGAGTCGCATACATTCCAAAAATGGACAGACATAAATTTGCACGGATTTTAGCTGGAAAAAATATTGGAATCGGTTTGAAGACAGCGCATAAAGATGAGTCAAAAATCTTTGAAATAAAAAACTGATCATGTGCATAATTAAAACTTTACGTCTTTACAGCTCAACAACCACCGGCTGTAGAAAAGTTTGAAGGTAGGATTCGTTATTCTGACGTTACGGAGATCATTTTGAAAAAGAATACCATATCCAATGCTCAGGGCAGAAAAGTACTTCTCAGTGTAAACTTTACACTTGCGCGAATAACGCTATATTGGGTGTATAGAAACAAAGTAAACTAGACGTGTAACGCTAAGGTCAGGGCACATTTTAAGCATAATGAGCATGTTCCGCCTACTTAGCGAAGTAGCTCAAGAAATTTCTTTTTCGTCTCGAACCCTTTACATTAAAACGATTACAGATGGAGAAATATTGCGTTAAAAGAGAAAAAATGTTTTGAGATATTGTAACCCTCTACATTATAAAAGTAAGTGGACCACACAGAAAGCGAAATTGAGTTAGATAAGCTTTAGGACACGCAAACATTCAAAAACACGTATACTTTACACTTTTGTGCAACAACCATTGAGTGTAAAAAATTTTAGGTCAGATTCGTAATCTACAACTCAGGGGAAATATTTAAAAAAATTGGCCCTCCGCAAATTATCTGATTTTTTGATTTACACTTTATACACTCATTACTAACTTGGTATTGAGTGTAAACAAAAATAAAAAAAATCAACATCAATTTTTTGAATTATATATCGATGGCCGTGTTGCTGTGAGAGGAGGACACAAAATTTGCACTCGCTGTGATAAACATAAGAAAAAAGGTGGCCAAGTAGATTATAGTTTATTTTTTATTTTTCACTTATTGTTTTTAGTATTTATTGATTATTTATTAGTGTTTATTTTTTATTTATTTGTTATTATACATATTTGCCTTCTAAAGATGTCCTTGTATATGCGTTGTATATATCATTTTTTCGAGAGAATGAATTGCTTTAGTTTTCTATCATCTTTTTTTACTCTTTTTACTCTTGTCAACAGAAGATTGTAAATTAGGTATCAACTACCTCATGCTGGCTTTCTATGAATGAGATTTTCTATTTTAATCAGACCCTCAGAATTCGTCCAGAGTTATGCGAAGATAAAATAGCTTTGCAATGCCTTCCAAAGGGCCGAATTCGTTACATCGACGCCTGAAGCATACCGCTAAGATAGTAAACCTGATTACTTCTATACGGGTTTTTATGATCTGAAAATTTCATTTTTTATATTCTATTTCTGAATAAATTACTTATTAAAAAGTTAATCGTATTATTAATTTCTCGTGTTGATTCGGTTGCGTATGGCGGTGAAATAGAATGCTGTTTATGTCAGCAGTGTGTTGTGCCAAAATTTCTCATAATTAAAGTCTACATTACCTTAAATTGAAACGGTCGAAATTTGATGGTCTTGCGGTCATCATATCATTTGCTAATGCGGTTTCTCCATACTATTCACTACCGTTCTGAGCAAGAAACATATTTGTTTATGGAATTTTGAGCGTTTCTGTTCAGCCATTCAGATAAATCTATTTTACTTTATGACAGAGTAACGAAAATATATTAATTGTTGAGATGTCCCGGGGCAGGCTTTTCAGCCGGGGCAAGATGTTATGCATACTAATGTACGCTGACCCTATAAGTGTATACTTTAAATTATTTACATTACTTTTTTACATTAGTACTTAATCATATAACTGAAAAGGGATTAATTTCAGGTTTCTCACCGTATTATGGCTTTGAATTTAAAGCTGATGTACTAAAAAACGGTTTGAAAAATATTAATGATGCACGTACGTGATACTGAATCAGTCCAATTAAATGACAATTATTAGCGATAAATCATAAATATGCAACTGTCTTCAGATTTTCAAAACTTCATGACTGATTTCCGGGAGGTAAAGAATAACGAGATAATTTTAAAGTTCGAAATAGAATACCCATATCTCTTAGGATCTAAGCTCTCAATTGATGAATGATGTCAGTTATAAAGAAAAGCGCCCAAAATTGATAAAGTTTTGTATTTAAAATGTTAAAAAAGATATAATGCCATCAAAATGGACTAAAAATGCTTTTAAAATGCGATATTACCACGAAAAAACGTTTTATAGGCTATTTTGACCATTTTGATCGTTAAAACAGCAAAAGAAATCGTGAACGTTAAATTTACTGTTTTGGAATTTTGGGATTTCACCCTCCGCTGCCGACCCTGACCTTGTGCACCTATGACGTGCTCGTCATTTTATTCATAGTAAAGATTTTTTTTTCGCTGATGTTCCAATTTCCACTTTAAAAGTTCATTAATTTTCACTTAAAACGTTAATCTATCTATTGATTATATGCATTGCAGTTTTTGGATTCAAGGCTCCCGATTCTGCATTTTCTATTCCGAATTAGTCGTGTCTTCCAGCTGTACTTATCCATAAAAATCATGGATGTATAAATTTCAAATATTTTTTCTTGCCAAGATTGTGGCTGATGCGATAAATATTTCCGAAAGCATAAGCTTGATTTTCAAGAAATTCCTTAAAATTGTGAATGACGAAACAATATTTGTATATGATTTTTGGTCAGGTCGTCAGTATTCTGAAATAAACCATTTCTTTGGTTCTTCATAATTTCCAAGGTTGATTTTGAAAGGAAATCTTAGTTTTGCAATTTATTACAAATGTTTCAGCCCCCGGCGTGGGACAGGCCTTGCCCCGGCTTGGGGCCGAAACATAAGCCCTGGCACCGGGGCTGGGATCGGGGCTTGGGACATCCCTAATTTATTGCCCTAATTTCAATGTTGATGAAAAATCAATGATATTGTTATGCCAAATGTCTCAAACTTGTTCTTAGTAGAATGTCGACGGTATTTTAGCCTTTCTTTAATGAGTTTTGTGCTTAGGGAATAGTTTTCAACAATTTTTCAACAATAATTACTTGTGTCAAATGACTGCTATGTATTTATAGTATCCCAGCGATTGCTCTGGTTTATGCAACTTTCGTAATCGATTTCCTTCATTTGTCAGTTAATTGCTATTCATGTGAAAGGTTCTGTAATATAGACTGGGCATATATGTAACGGCTCGGAATTTTGATGGGGTTGTTCCTCGAGTACTGAGGGGGATGACCCCCAATTTTTAACCAAAATCGGCCCAGGAATCCTTGAAAACTTCTAAAAGATTCAATTTTTTTCCAAAAATCGGAGGGGTTAAAAATTTTTTGGCTTTGGGTAATGGGGGATGACCAACTTTGAGTGGGGGATCCCCTGTTACATGTCCGATTGGATATTCGTTTATATCTTGCTTCGAATCTTCCATGCTTGTTTGAATCCTATGGGGCTTCGAGCCCTCAGAATGTTTGCTGACCCAATTATAAGTATAAGTATTATTATTATCATTATTAATTTAATAATAATATAGTAATAATTATTATCATTTTTAATTGATATTATTATCATTATTATTTATCATTATTTATTATTTATCATTATTTATTATGTATTATTATTATTATTATTATTATTATTATTATTATTATTATTATCACAATCATCATCATCATCAAAATCATCATTATCATTATTATCATCATTATCATTATTATCATTATTATTATTATTATTATTATTATTATTATTGTAATCATTATTATTATTATTATCATTGTTATTATCATTATCATCATATAATAATAATAATAATAATAATAATAATAATATTATTATTATTTTATTATTATTATTATTATTATTATTATTATTATCATTGTTAATTATTATTATAGTTGTAATGACCTGTAGAATTTGTAATATTAAAAAGCTGAAAGTACTGCATATGTAGATTTCGGACATGAAAGGATCGAATTTAAGACGGTCAATGAGTCAGTTTCTGCATCTTATTTGTTTTCTATTTTGTTGTATTTGTTGAAAGAGAGCGTTACTGAAAGGTTGAAAAATTCGAATAAAAAAGGAAAACTTTTAAAAATGAAAAATGCTATAAGTGCATTAAAGTCTCTAGGCCAGGAAAATCCTTTTTGGGACAAATGCTTTTGTTGCTAACCCCTATATTCGCATGCTTTTTGTTATGTACGTATTCACGCATGCACAACATTCCTCAAGGAAACTCGGTAAACCTTCTCCCAGAACTTTTAACCGTGTGCCTGCATCTATGTATTGAAATACGTGTCTGGTTCCAAGTCAAAAGAAATTTCAAGGATTGCGTCGTAGCAGTGTTTTTATTGTACAAGGTCCGTTTGTACATGTACAAAGATGGTCCCTAAAAGTCTTTGTTCATTTTCTACATGCAAATTTTTGTGTACTATAATATGGTACTGTAGCGATTTCAGTGTGGTAAAACAGGATTTTTCGACCTTCGGTAGTGTATTTTAGCTAATTTCTGGGTTTCTGTCCCCAAAAATTACTAAAAATTGTCTCAAAATGGCGCGAAGCGCTGAAAAATTAGACACTTTTCTATTGTAAATGCAAATTCTGTCATTTTAAAGATATATAGGACAAACAATTACTCATTTAAAATTTTTGGGAATTTCATGCTTTTTTACAGTTTTCGTCTTCCCGAAAATCTTTGTACATGTACAAAGACGGTCCTGAAAAGTCTTTGTACATCGGGAAAAATCTTTGCCGAATACAAAAAAACCGCGCGTCGTAGAGGTATTGATTTACAAAGCAGCTGATAAAACAACATTTTTCGTTGCTTTTTTAAGTATTTTTCTTAGGAAAATGGCCAGGACGCCGTACTTCTGTTTTCTACCGACGAACACTTGCCTCATTGGGAAATCGCTTTGAGTTTTATTATTTGGGTGTCTCACATTATTTTCGCTTGCTGGTGCGTCTATAGTGCCTCTCGTACATTTGAGACCCACTTAAGCGAATGGTTGGCGCCCAGTCGATTACCTTTAGCATTAACGTTGATTCGCGATAGAAGTATTCTGCGATTAAAAATATGGAGTACACTTTTCTAAAAGTAGTCAAAGTAATTTACAATAATATGTACTTCCAAAAACTCTGAATTGATCTCAATGTATCCAAAATCATTTTCTTGCTTTGAATCGCTATGCTACATATGATATTTATGGCTCTTTTTAGGCTCTGCTAATAATACCTTTTGCATGATTTCATCTTAAGTCAATACGATATATAATTTTTCAACGTTTTGGGCAATTTGAGCAACGATTTAAAACTGGAACAACAACCAAAGTAAATTTAAAACGCATTCAACGAAAATTTATGCTACGAAATCAGAATAATAATTGATACTCCAATAAAGAAACTTAAAACAATAATTGCTGATATTGTTGCATGGGAAGAAGTGGCCGAAATAAATTTTATAATTTATTCAATTTTCTGTGTTTTAGTATTTGAATACGTACTAAGGGTTGCTGTTTGGGTGATTTCTAATTCGAATATGATATTCCTATTTCCGAATTAGTGAAATACTTGATTATTCCCTGAAATTCCGGCGAAAGTTATGCCTCTGTGATTTTTTTCCCGATTTGAAATACTGACTTTGGAATTTTAGCCGAAAATGCGATTTTTTTGCAGTTCTGATTGGCTGACTGCACTCTGTTGGGGGTTTAACCCATCATGTACTAAATTGCATAGAGAATTGAGTTCACAAAATCATTATTCAAGGTTGACGAACACGATTTGAGTTGTCTCTTTAAATTCTCAACGTTTTGATGTGTAACTTGTTGATTTGATCAAATCATTAGGCATGTACAATTAGAGGATACTTCTTGCAAAATTGTCTGACATCACCGTCAATGTATAAATCATTAAAATTTGAAAAAGTTTCTAGCTATCTTTTCGCTAGAAAAGCGTGTTAGAGAGTTCCATCTAAAGTTTTAAGTATTTAAAAATATATAAGTGCAGCTTCTATGATAAAGGCAGAGTCAGTCAGACCATGCAAGTGGGAATATGAGGAAAAGGGACAAAATTTGAATTAAAAGATAAATCTGTGCTTCTTTTTTTGCTTTTTCGAACAAATAAATCATGTTTTAGAGAATTCTGAATAGGTCTCTATTGTTCTATGCTGAGCATAAATGCGTTTGGCCGGTCTTGGGTGTTAGCCGTACATGTAACAGGTAGGCAGGGGTTTGGGGGATCGCCCAAGTCAGAATATTTTTGACCCCCACCTGATTCTTAGAAAAATTGAATTTTTAGGCTATTTTTACGCGCTTTTGGCATTTTCGGTCAAAAATTGGAAGTCGTTACGTTCACCCCTTCCTTCAATTGGTCAGGGATCCCCAACCAAAATTTCGAGCCGTTACATGTACAGTATTAGCCATGTTCTTAGAGGGTCTATCAAAGAGTTTTACTGGGCTAAAATGCCTTGAAAATTTGTGTCTGTTGAAATAACGCACAAACTACCTTAATTCACAGCTTTCACATGATTTCAAGCAAGCACTTTTGCGCCATTTTGTCTGGTTTAAGCCTTGAAATTACTTTGTTTTTCCGGGAAATTTTTCCAAGTTCAGACGTAATTAACCTTAGACAGGGCCAGACATGCACAGCATGGGAATTCCAGGGGAAGGGGGAAGTCAAATTTTGAAGTGTATTTTTTGGCGCAAAAATGATGGATACGCGTCATAAACATCATTTGGCGTTTCTGACGATGTTCCACCTTTCTAGAGCATGAAAACGAAAAAAATTACGAAAAAAATTTTAAAAATTTTTAGAAAAATTAAAAGTCTAACAAAATATAGTCAACACATGAGTATATGACGCGAAACGCTGAAAATTTGATAATTTAGAGCAAATAGATAGCTGAAAACGCGTAAAAAACACCTATTTTGAAACTTTCAAAAAATTGCGAAATCTGGGGGAGAACCTTCCCCCTAAATCCCTCTAAGATCATGTATGGAACGGGCGTGCTAATTACTTATTGATATTTCTGATTGGCAAAAAGTTACAAGCTTTTTTAACATTTGTAGTAAGGACCAGAAATGTTTGGAATTATTTGCTCTTTAGCATCATCATTATCTTTTTGGCAATTTTCTGGCTTTTCGTGGGATTTGAGCAAGCGACAATTGCGTCGCGATGCGAGTGACGTCGAATGGGCCTTTTTTACTGGCAGACTCCTTTACCCGACCTTATTTTGTATGGTGACTCATTATCTGCTAAATACTCTGCTGATTAATTGGTTGCTCGGCAAAAGCATTGAATCGAATACTAGAAAAATAGCTTCGTTAGTAGGTCACTTGTTTTTAATCTATAAAAGTTATTTGAAAGGCATTTTTACTACAGATTCATTTATTTATTATTATTATTATTTATTTAAAAGTTATTTTTATTTATTTATAATTGTTATCATCAGTTGTGTATTGAGGATTTGGTTAGTTCCCTTCGGCCATTTTTAATGGCTGTTTAAACTGTATGAAGTGACCCCCAAGATTTGAAAAAAGAACAAATTTTTTGCCGTTTTTGACCTAAAATTGCAGGCTATTTATTCCCCCTCCTCAAAATGACTGGTGCGGTGACCCTCCTTACCCGAAATTTCGAGTCGCTGTATGGGTCTGACAATATAAGCTTTCTTCTGAAGAAATATTTTTATACATAAAATTCTTAATTTGGAAGTAGCGTTAGGATGGGTAAGTGGATGAGCGTTCCTCATTCTCTTTATGTCTGATTTCTGCATTTTTGCGCGCAGTGCATGCATATGTCGGTTTTTGTCCTAACCATCATTAAAGTGTAAAGTAAGTATTCTGATCAGGAAATGTCAGTATCTAGGTTTTTGCAGAGCATTGGAAATGTCAAAACTTACGTATCTCATTGCGTCGTAAATGACGTTTTGATTTTACAATTTATTATTATTATTATTATCTATTACATTTGCAATATTTTATTTACAATCGTTTAAGGCGAAACGACAAAAATTTTGGAAAATTTTTGTGTCCATATATGCGAACACTTAGGTTTTTAATTCTTTGAATATCAATAGTTATTTGTAAATTTTCGTCTTTTTTATACTGCTATCCTTATTTTGCTGACTATTTATATGTCTCTCAATCGATCGAAATCTTCGTAGCGCCTAACTTTAGTGATTAAAATCGGAAATGGTCAATTTTTGGCCGATAGTCAGATAAAATCAGGTTTCAAGTTAGTTCTAAGGCTCTACCGAATTCTGGAAAAGAATTTAGCGCACAGTGTAAAGTGAATTCCTAGTAATTAGAGAACGACTTAATTTAGAGTACTAATGTATAACTCTTTTAATTTCTAAGCTGATCAAATAAAACTCCTTCATATATAGATTTTTTGAGCTGTTGACATTGCCAGCATACATGGGTAGCAAGAAAATTCGGAGGGATGGGGAGTGAAATCGCCAAAAGTTGCCAAAAAATATCGCTGTTACCAAAAATAGAATTCTGGGGTCTGCAGTAATCTGTGGTGGGTTTTCAACGTATGCGGGGGCGTATAAACCCCAGACTCCCACGCCCATGTGTGAGTGCCAGTTTTTGACCAAAAGATTGCCTCAAATTAAGCGTAGAAATCATTTATTGATAAAAACGCTCATCTTGAGCCACATTTTATGTAGACAACGCAATTCTTATGATAAATAGTTTGTCCGAACGCCAAATTTTATGGACAGATTTCAAGTTTTGCAAAACGCTGTTAACATTTATCGATAATTGAAATAACCGAATCTGAATTTTTTTACCACGTATGAACTCAACAATTTTTCTGCATTAACTACTTCTTTTTTGGAAAATTGCTTGACAGATTCCGATTTTTTGAAGAATCATAAACAGAAGTAATTTTGGGGGTGTGGTCCCCAAAAACCGAAAACCCTTTTCCCCCTGCAGGTCTAGAATAATTTCGATTTTTTTCGATTTCTTGATGCTAACGGAAAGAGTTTGATTAAATACGTCGCAGAAAAATGTTGCTTTTGCTCCCATAATCAATTTTTGTCGCCTTTTTGACATTTGAAAAAAACTCATTCAACCCATATAAGTAAGAGGGGATGGGGATCCCTCACTTAAAGTTGGCCGTCCCTCCATCACTGTAAAGTCAGAAAAGTTTTGACCCCCCGCCCGATTTTTGGAAAAAAATCAAATTTTTTGGCCGTTTTCATGGGTTTTTTTTCCGAAAATTGGAGGTCATTTATCCCCTCCCCTACCCTGGAACCCAAAATTTCGAGCCGTTATGCTTTCAATAATATTCGCTCTCACCTCTATTCCCACGTGAGTCTTTATGCATAACTGTATCTAAATTAAATGAATTTTCAATGGACCCAAGTAAAATAAATTGTAATAAAAATAACCATTTATTAGAAATTCGCGTTGAATTATCTGCTAAAGAAATTATCGCTTGCGGCTGCACTACTAGAACACGGATCGGGTACAAAAGCCTTATAATGGAATTTCTTCTTATTGAATATGGCGAAGGCCAAATTGCACCTACATATGTATCAGTGTTTTTTTTGTACTCGGCAAAGGTTTTTCCCGATATTTGAAGACTTTTCGGGACCGTCTTTGTACATGTACAAAGATTTTTGGGAAGACAAAATTGAAAAAAGTCTAAAATTCGCGGAAATTTTCGATGAGTAATTGTGTGTTCTATATATCTTTATAATGGCAGAAATTGCATTTCAAAAGGAAAAGTGTCAAATTTTTCGGCGCTTCGCGCCATTTTAAGACGAACCTTAATGATTTTTGCCCTTTGAGACTCAGAAATTATCTAAAATACACTACCAAAAGTCGAACAAACCTGGTTTTACTACACTAAAATCGCTACTGTGCCATATTATAGTACCCAAAAATTTGTGTGTACAAAATGTACAAAGACTTCTGGGGACCATCTTTGTATATACATGTACAAACGGACCTTATACAAAAAACACTGTTATGTACATATTCCGGGCAATGTGGTAAAATTAAATTTAATTAAATTAAAATTAAGACAAATTAAAATTCAAATCCAGCGGAATTACAGTATTTTATTTTAGATCATTGACACGTGCCTTCTGTGCACGATGCACGGTGCAAAGACCATGCTAATCGCCTTCTTGCACGGCCTGTGCATTTTTGTCTTCGGCGTCCGGTTTTTTAGGCGTCCGGAAGCCGTTTGGCTCACGGCTTGCGCTCTTTTAGCCACTTTTCACTTCGAATTTTACGGCCAAATGGAAGGCGGCGATTTTTTCGACTTTGGCGGCGTCGTTGGCTACAAATTGTTGCAATATATTAGCTTTTGCTCGAATTATTTGAAGAAATTTCAAAAATCGAACGAATGTCCTCGCACAGAGGCTTCTCTTATGGACATGTTCTCCTATTGCAATTATCTTCCGTATTCGACTATACTGATCGTAACGTACGACGATTACGTGAAGCAGACGAGTATAAGAAGCTTACATGGTACCGCATGGGAATTCTGGGGGGAGTCGGGCACAAAAAATTTCAAAGCGTACCTTTTTGGGGCTAAAGAATGACGGGTATACGTCAAAAACACTGTTTTTGGACGTATAGTCAATAAAATGTGTTTATGGCGACCGAAAATTCGAGACTTTTGAGCCAAAAGTGAGTTAAAAACGCTTAAAAAGGCACACTTACAATTTTTACGGAAAATCAACAATTCTGGGGGTCGCAATTATTTTGCGGGGTCAATAACCATTCTGGGGCATAACTGTAAGGGGGGATGGGGATCCTTCACCCAAGGTCGGCCGTCCCCCCATTTCCCCAAAGCCTGAAAATTTTTGACCCCCTCGATTTACATGTTTTTTGGTCGTTTTTGGCCTAAAATTGGAGGTCATTCTTCCCCCACCTTTCCCCTAAAAAATAGCCGCGCACCCCTCACACGAAATTCTGAGCCGTTACTTGTAGCGGTTAAACCCCTTTACCCCCAAGATCGCGTATGATAAGCGTAAATGATGTTGGGACTTTGTTTCGCCCCTTCTCCAGAAAGGTTTTCACTCCTTAAGAATCTTTGATCTTCCGAAAAAATTGCAAAAATGTGCCGCTTTAAGTGTTTTTAAACCTAGCTTTTGGCACAGAAGTGACAAATTTCCGAGCATATTCATTTTTGGGCTGTAGCTTGTTCAATTTACTCGATGTTTTGAACATTTTTCGAATTTTATAAAATTTTTTCATAATCTGAAAAGAAAGAACATTGCCAGAAACGCCAAAAATGAAATAATTTATTCAGGAACCTTTTGTACCGTAATAAACATTTTAAAGCCTTAATCGTAAGTGAATGACATATATTATGCATGTGTACATGTATAAGAATAAATGACATATATTTTGGAGATTTTCGGTTTTTTCAATTCTCCATTTCTTCATGAAATATAGCTTATTACACATATATGCACAGCATGGTATTTCTGGGGGGGGTGAAATTATAAAGTGCTATTTTTGTGTCCAAACATGGTAATTACGCGTCAGAATATAGGCATATTTCGAAAAAACATTTAAAAGTCGGAACGAATTGAAAGAAATATAGTCAAAACATGAGTATGATGGTGCGGAGCGCCGAAAATTTAGCACTTGAGCAAACAGATGGCTAAAAACGCTTGAAGGGCATCTTTTCTATAAATTTCTAGAAACTTTATGGGAATTTTCAAAAAATCGCAAATTCTGGGGAGGTGGTGAAAAATTTTTGCGGGGGTGCAAATTTTTCCGGGGGTTGTAACCCCCCAAGATCATGTCTGGGTTGTAACCCCCCAAGATCATGTCTGTTATTGCACAATTAACACCAAAAATCCTTCATTAATTAAACATTACCACTTACTCTTTTCTGAACTTTCGATTCTTCGATCAATGTGAAACATGGCTTGAACATTTTTCGCTCAGCTGAAAAATCTTGGTTTTAACTTTCGTACATTTCGAAAAATCCTTCAATTTTTTTCACTGCATGCATTTGTATTATTTTACCATTTAATTCGACACATTATTAATTCGTATCGCTTGCTGGATTATTCGGCGAAGGATTAAGGGGTTTGAAAGATTTTTTAACGAAATGTGAAAAAGCGTCGCCCAATTATTCTAAAATTAGCGAAAAATCGATTTCGACTGGAATTACACGTGCAAAAAGCAAAATAATTTCGTTTTAATTTGAGAACAATAAGATAGTATTTGGTGCCAATCGATATGGATGAATTTCGGGTTTTGTTAGGCGCATCGTATGTTGTAGCTGCTCATACGAGTAATTATTTGGCTTCTGACTCTTTAGAACTCTCTCGTCAGGTATATTTTCCATTATTTATTACGTAATTAAATATATTCCACTCAACAAACGATTATCATGTGCTTTTTACTTAAGTATTTTCCAGACATGCCCAGCGTGGGAATTCTAGGCGAGTGAAACCATAGGTGGGCGGCATCAAAGTTCTGGGGGGATGCAAGATTTTTTCAAAGGACAAAAAGGCCTTAAAAATTGTGGTATGGCGAAAAAACACAATTTTTCAACGTTTCTCATTGAGCACTATCCATTGGCAATAAAAAATTGCGAAAAAAACAAAAAATATCAAAAATTGAATTCTGGGGGGCATTTTGGCTTCTGGAGGGTTGCATATCCCTCCTAACCCCCCACGCCCAGGTATGGGGTGAAACCAAAAAATGTTTCTAAAATGCCTTTTTTTGCTTAAAAACAGTGAATATGCGTCAAATGAACAAAATAAAGTCGAGAATGAGCAAGTAGCGCGAAGCGCCAAAAATTTGACACTTCTGAGCAAGCAGATGGTTAAAAACGTTAAATTTTTCGATATTTTTTTTGAAAAATCGCGATTTTTCAGGCAGTAAAAAATTTTTATGGAGCGAATTTCTCTGAGAGGTGAAACCCTTTCAAGGCCCCATGATAACAAACGGCGCTTTCGGTGTTTTCCTTGAAATTAGTAACGTTAGAAGCACAAATGTAACGGCTCAAAATTTTGGATAAGGTCCCCCGTTTTTTAGGGAATAAGTGAATTGAATTTTTGGTCAAAAACGATAAAAAACAACTGAAAACGGTAGAAAATGCATGTTTTTTTTTCCAAAAATCAGGGAGTGGAAAATTTTCTGGCTTTAGGGAATTGGGATGACGACTATAGGTTTGCAGCACCAAAACTCTAAGAGGGGGTTGCAAGGTTTTTCAAAGGTAAAAAAATTCTCAAAACGGCGGTATGGTGAAAAAACATTTTTTTAATGTTTTTCATCGACCACTATCTATTGGCATCAAAAAATTGCGGAAAAATAAAAAAAATCAAAAATTGAATTCTTGGGGTATTCGGCCTTCTGGGGGTGCATTGCATACCCCAAACCCCATTTTTCCCCACGTTCACGTGTGTCGACGACCAACTTTGGGTGGGGGCAGCGTTTTTAGCACGACCCCCATTAGCACCAGTGCTAATGAAAATTTTTTCCATTAGCACGGGATAGATTACATTAGCGTACCAGTTTCTTACCAGTATAACACCTTAATATAGTGTTCGTAATGCTTGCCCTTTTAAATTTAGCTCTTTAAGAATGCCATGTTATTCTGCAGATCAATGTTTTTCCTCTTGATCAATGTTTTTTCTTTAAATAAATCAATAAATTCATGCTAAATTACAATTATTGGCTTCCTAATGCTCAATAAACTTGGGAACTGAAACCGTTGAAAAAAATTTAAAAATGATAATGCGGTTGCCATATACTAATTTTATATAAAAACAGAGTCACTGCGCTTATGAATTAAATGATAAATGAACATAAGGAAGCCAATTATGTCTTCAAACAACATAAAACATTGCAAAACTGTCACAAAGTAATTATTGTGTGCTAGAAATTAATAAACAAATAGGCGAAACGAATGCTAAATCTTTTGGGTTGTACGTAGATTGACGATGGAGTGTTTAAATCGCGCGCTTTGGGGCTAAATAAACAGAGCGCCGAAAATTTTTTGGGATTTTTGCTAAAAAATACGTTAAAAAGCTTTAAAACAGTTTTGCCAAAAAAAACGTCTTCGCATCCGCTAGCACGTCGTGCTAAAGGTCAAAATTTTCATTAGCACGGGGCAACTTTCATTGGCGTGGTGCTAAAAAACCGTGGTTGAGGGTATCCCCTCTATAATCCTGGTATATATGGTAATAAGTCTTCTTTGAACTTGTACGTTTTCTGAAGTTTTTTTTAGCAAAACAAGTTTTTTGCTTTCCCAGACGATGAATCACGCACGTCGAAGATGCGAAATGTTTCGCAGTTTATCAAGTTGGGATTGCGTCTCTTATTCTGGATTTCCTTTGCAGAAATTGTATTGCATTTTTTATTCGTCCACGCATTATTGCTCGATCTGCACGTCATGAGCGTGGTCGATTTGCCAACATTATGTTCAATAGGTGAGGAACTGGCCTAATTCAAATTTTGCATTAAACGTTGGAGCGATTGTTATTGAAGAAGCGGAGTGAAAACCCCGATGCTTTGCTTCAAATTTTATGGAAAGTTTTGAGAATCTTGCAAAATGATACATTTGAGCCAAAGATGTAACATAGTGATTTGGGAATCCCCAACGTAAAGCCGACCGTCCGTCCCATATCCTGTAGAGTCAGAAACTCTTTGACCCCCCACCCGATTTATGGAAAAAACTTGCGTTTTTGGCCGTTTTTAGCTGGTTTTTTGGTCCAGTTTTAGTTAAAAATTGCACATCATTTATCCCCACCCCAATTCGAGCCTTACATGTATATATGATTTGAACTTTTTCATGTCCTCATCGTTTTAAGAACATTTTCAAATCAAATAATGCTCTTCTGAGTTATTACGTTCCAGCAGGTCAATCCCATTTTGGATGCTGATTAGAACAGTATATTAGATTGTTTCATATTATAATATAATATGATATCGTATTTTTTCATATCATAATATAATATGATATCGTATATTAAGTCGTATTATGGCTCAAGCGCTAGGGGTGGCAAAAGTTGTTTGGAATTTAGAAGTAAGATTAAAAATATGCAAAAATACTTACTAATTCGAACTTAAATCTAAATTTAAAAATAATTTAGAATATATGTAATTGAAATGTGCTTTTTCGCAAGAATCAAGACATGAGCAAGTAACGTCAGACATGTTTTCTGTTTTTTTTGTTACAGGATATTTGGCCGGTCAATTTTTCTACTTGAAATACGTCTGCATTTTCGGCCTGCCATCGTTATTCGCTTTGATGGACGGAATGAATCCGCCCTGGCCACCCATTTGCATATCGCGCGTCAACTTTTACTCGAAAATTTGGCGATATTTCGACCGCGGTCTGCATAGATTTCTGCTCAAAGAGCTTTTCTTGCCCTTATCTCAGCCTTATTTCTCTTTCACGAGGAAAATTGCGGCCGCTGCTATGTGTTTCGGTACATGGAGTATATGTATAATGTGACTCGTATGCAGGAGATGAGAGGGATGGCCACCATAGGGGGGGCTGCAAGATTTTTAAAGATAAAAAAATGGCCTTTAAAATGATGGTATGGCGAAAAAACACATTCTTCAACGTTTCTCATCGAGCACTATCCATTGGCTTCCTTCAAAAAAATTGCGGAAAAAAAAACAAAAAAACATTTCAAAAATTGGATTCTGGGGGGTATTTTAGTTTCTCGGGGGAGGGGGGGTGCATATCATAGGTGGGCAGCACCAAAATTGGGGGGGTGAAAAATTTCGGGGGGGGGGTGAATAAAATTTTTAAAGGTCAAAAAATGGTCTTAAAAGTGGTCGTATGGCGAAAAAACCCCATTTCTCGACGTTTCTCATCGAGCACTATCCAATGGCATCAAAAAATTGCTAAAAACGCAAAAAAATTTTCTGAGGGGTATTTTGATTTCTGGGGGGGGGGTATTTCAACTTCTGGGGGTGCATACCCCCAAACCCCCCTCACCACGCCCATGTGTGGTGCATACCCTCCAAACCCCCCACGCCCAGTTATGATCGCCACCATAGATGGACAACAACTAACTTCTGTGGGGTCCGATGGGGCGAAATCGCCAAAAATAGCACCAAAATTCAATTCTTGGGGGGTTTATCGATTCTTCGGGGTTTACAACATTATCGGATGGATCGAAACTTTACGCACTCTGGGGGTTTGACTCATCCAGAATATTTTTCACACCCTACCCACGCATGGGCATGGGGGTGAGGGAGAGGTATTACTCCCCCTGAGCTTTAAAAAACTTATAGCTATATAGCCATTTGGCCAGAAAAACATTGTTTTATAGCCTTTTTGGGCTCAGACAACTAGCCATATAGCCTTTTATGGACTCAGAAGCATATGCACCATGTTAGTTCAGAAATGCTAATATTTAGTTTTCCATGTTCAGAAGGGATCATATGGCTATCTTCCCGACCTCAAAAAGGGCTAAATAGCTATTTTTAGTCCAAAAAGGCTATATAGCATGGTTCTGAGTTTAAAAAAACAGTATATTTGCCATAAATGCTCAAAAACAATGGTTTTAAAGCGAAACCATCTTTTTTCGCTGTCGAATCATTTTTTTGTTTTTTACAAGCGCTTGGCTATCTCTGAATTTTCGATTTTTACCTCTCTGGAAGTTTGACCCTGCGCACCTATGCCCTTAGATATTTTTTCACACATCTCAGAAATCGTGATTGTTCAAAAAGTTTCAAAAAATTCGGATAAAAAATGCTATTTTAAGTGTTTTACGCTATCTATTTGCTTAAAAGTATCCCATTTTCGACGCTTTGAGTCATTTACTCATTTTTTCACTATATTTTATTGGTTTTATTCAATTTTTTCGATTTTTTTAAACTAAATTTTCCTAATTTTTTTTTGTGCTACGCCTAAAAACGCTGTTTTTTTACGCATGTACACCATTTTTGAGCCCAGAAACGGCACTTTAAAATTTCAGTTCCCCTACCTACCATCCTATGCATGACTGGTCCAGACACCCAAACCCCCTCATGCCCATGTGTGGTGGCCACCATCCAAAATTAAAAGTTTGTTTAACTCACAAGGGTCCCCTCCTCCACACGTAGGCGGAGAGGAGGGGGGTTTGCACCTCCCCAGAAGTTCGAATACCCACCTCCCAGAATTCGATTTTTGAATTTTTTCTTGGTTTTTTTCGCAATTTGTTGATGCCAATGGATAGTGCTCGATGAGAAACGTAAAAAAATTGTGTTTTTCCGCCATACCACCATTTTAAGACTAATTTTTTACCTTCTAAAAAATCTTGCACTCCCCTCAGAATTTGGGTGCTGCCCTGCCCTCCTATGGTTATGTACGGGGCTACGCACTTATCGGTTTTTGACTGTTTAAACTTCGATAACAATTTTTTCGGTTGCTACATATTTGAGCATGGTTTCGATGCTTAAGCTGCAAATCGTGCAGTCAATCGAATATTATCTCCTTCAAAATCACACATCCGGATGAATGCAGGGTTTTTTGATTTTCCATTCAAATTTTCCATTCAAATTTTTTTCTGCACTAAATACTATTTTAAAGGATTCATTTGGTTTTGGCACGGCGCCAACTCATATTTGTTTATCTGGGCCGCATTGAATTTCGTCGGTTTGACGCTTGAACACGGCGCCAAATTTTTGGCCCGCAAAAATATTCGCTGGATCATGCTCAATCTTTCTCCCACATTCCAACAACGCCTGATTTCTTGCTGGGGCATCGTTTGCGTGCCTTGGGGCATTTTTGGCATTTTTTATTTCTTAGGCGGTTACGAAGTAGGTAACGTGTATTTTAATCGCTTATTTTTACCAAATTTCGCGCGACGATTTCCATTCTTCTACCTTGTTTTTCTCGGTTATTTTTTTGGCAATTGTTGTTGCGTCATTGATCGTTATTATCAAAGGCATAAACTTTATTGACGTAATTTTTCGTTTAAATTTTTTGAGCGGATAGGGAGCACACATTGTTCTAGGGCATACGTAATCTTGGGGAGCGCCCTAACCCCAGAATGGCAACTGAGCCTCACAAAATCGCTGCACCCCCCAAATTTATCGATTTTTCGTAAAAATCGTAAAAACTTTGCCTGTTTTAACATTTTTAGCTTATTTCTGGCTCAAAAGTCTTAAATTTCTAGTGCTTCGAGCCGTATACACATTTTTTACTATATTTCGTTCAATTTATTCGGTTTTTTTCGATATTTTTTTTATGTTTAGAAAGAACGAACTTTGTCCGAAACGTCAAAAAACAGTGTTTTTGACGTGTGCCCATAGTTTTTTAGCCTCAAAATGCACTTTTTAAAAATTTTATTTTTGTGCTTGACCCTCCAGAATTTCCGTGCTGTTCATGTATGTACATATAGTGCTGGCCTCTAAAAAAACCAGTCGATTTGTAACCTAAAAAGAAACCACCCCTTTTTCCATAACCAAAAGGAGATGACTGATGATATTATACTGGCCAACAAGCTATGCCATGAGGATTACAACTGACCCCTGGTCGCTTTTCGGATCATTCAGAAACTTGAGATATAAATTTGTCGAAAAGTTACTAAAAATTGCCATTTTTATGATTTTTTAAAGCATTTTTGAGGGTCAGTATTTCTACCCGTATTCATATTTGGTGGAATCTTTTATGTTTTCACGTTAGGCTTCCTTGCAGACTAATGTCAGAAAAAATTTAGTTCTCCTATGTCATCCACATAGCTACAGTATACCTTCAAAGCCAAACCTAAAAAAAACCAGTTGTAACCTAAAAAAACCAGCGCCAATATTTACAAAACTTAGCAGGAATGTGCCTCGTAGCACCTTTCATGATGCCTGATATTTATTTTTCACAAAAAATAAGAATCATCCTAAAAATTGCCAAAAAAGTTTGATTGTCACCTAAAAAAACCACTGTAATCTAAAAAAAGACCAATGCTAAGTATACGTTGCCATGGCAACGAAATTACTTTTCATCAAGTTGCATAATTTTGCACTGATTTTTTGCTGAGATGTAGAAGAGACTTACCTAGAGTCGTTTTTATCACTTGAAGACTTTGTTTGTGAAATTTATAGAACTTGTAATAAAATTCAAAAAAAATTATCGATTTTTATACAAATGTGATAAAATGAACGGAAACATCGTAAAAAATGAATTTTTTTCAAAAATGTGATCATGTAAGGTCAACTAACAACTTTACGCTGCAAACCATGCACTTCGCATAACATTTTGGGGGTGGTTTTTTTATTTCCCATGGTATTTTTACTTCCCAAATGGAATTTGCTTGGTTTTTTTTAGTTTTGACTTTGATCGATTTTTCTCCATGACTAAAGGGATCTATGAAATCAACTAAGTTGTGAAAGATGGAGCATCGACGGGACATTGCTCTGATTATATAAGTTTCTAGACTGGGGTGCTTGCAAAATGAATATATGCAAAAAACATGAAACGTGGTTTTTTTTAGAGGCCATGACTATATGGTCTAGGGGTAAGGATATAACATGATTTTGGGGTTTTCCACTTCCTCACAGAAATGTTATCGCCCTTCCTGAGACATTTTTTGCCCGTCCCCCGGAATCCGCGATTTTCCAAAAGTTCGTATGTTTCGATTATCTGTTTGCTCGAAAGAGTCAAATTTTTGACGCTTGGCGTCAGTGTTTCTTTTTTGATTAGATCTCTTTGCACATGTACAAAGTCGGTTCCGAAAAGTCTTTGTACATCGGGGAAATCTTTGCCGAATACAAAAAGCCGTGCTTTGCGCTTTATAATTAATTTTTTGACAAGTTTTTGTGTTCAATTCAATCGATTTTTATTTTCTTAAAGTTTCTTCATGTTTTTACGTTCTAAATCGATAGAGCATCATTTGAAAGGCGAAAAAGATGTTTTGACTTGTATTTTTCATTTTTGAGCCCAAAAAGGTTTTCGAGAAATGTTTTGTTTTCGCCCCCCTATATTCCCTGAACTTTCGACCAAATGATTGAGTTGTTGTTACTCCTCCGACTTTTCTTTTACTGTGTCATCATCGCGTTAAGCATCTTTACTGTTTTTCTTAATTTCCGAAACGTCAGTTGGAACCATACATGGGCAGCAAGAAAATTCTGGGGGTCCGTCTGGGTGGAATCGCCATAAAAATCTTACTAAAAATAGAATTCTTCGGTCAACAGTAATCTGCAAGGGGGTGCAAACTGCAAAACCCCGTACATGCAACAAGGGAATGCAGAGATCCTTCACCCAATGTCGAACGTCTTTCCCATCCCCCTCGGAGCCAGAAAATTTTTGACCCCTCCCCCCGATTTTTGGAAAATAATTGAATTTTTTCGGCCAAAAATTGGAGGTCATTAACGACCCCCTGAAAATGGGCCGTTTTGGACGCCACATCGCTTTGTAGTATGTCTTAATGTATCTCTCACACTTCATTTATGATTACAAGTGTAGTACAGATTTTGAAATCCCATTCAATTCTCTACGTGGTGGTATAAATTACTTTTAGAATATCTTTGAATTTAGTGAGATAATTAAATGCATCTAAAAATGCACTGTTATTCTCTACAATTTTTCAGTCGTACACAAATGAATATTCATCGAATCGAAACAGAACAATATTGCTATTCAGTATGCTTGTAGAACCTGCTTTCTAAAAAAATAATTTATTTTAAAATTGCTTCAAAATTGATTCAGTTAGAATAATTGTATAAGTTTCTTGGCGCCAAAACGTCGTAGACCCTATTAATCGACCACTTATAAGTGGCCGGGACCCCTAAATTTCAGAACTTTATTAATTGAATTTCAGGCATAATATCTTGTCAATTTTTTACTTCGGAAGCTTAGGGATGAGTCTTTTTTTCGTTTTAAAATGCAGCATTTCTAAAATAAGACTTTCGTCGCGCAATTAATAGTAAGCTTATAATCAAACTAAAAATAACTCTGAAATATTAATTATTTCTTTTCATGAATCATTGTCGTTCCAAACTGAGAAATATCGCTTTATACTACGCGCTGTTTTGAGTCATACTTGCGCATGATCTTGGGACTTTCTCATTCCTCTCAGAAAAAGTTTCTCCTCCCCTAGAAATTCTTTCACACTTCATATTTCGCCATTTTTCAAAAGTTTTCGCAAAATTCGTAGAAAAAAATCAGTTTAAAGCGCTTCCAGCTATCGATTTGCTCAAAGGTGTCAAATTTTTCGACGTTTCGCGCTATATATTCAATTTTTTACTATATTGTGTTCAATAAATTCAGATTTTTTTGAAATTTTTTGTTTTGATGCTCTAGGAAAATAGAGTGTCGTCAGAAACGCCGAAAAACCATATCCATAATTTAAGAACCAGAAAAAGCAGTTTTAAATTTCACGCCCTTACCCCAGAATTCCCATGCTGCGCACGTCTAGCCGTACTTTCCACTTTTTATGCCGATTCGTAATTGATAGAGCCTTCAAATCGTGAAAGAGATACTTTTAAAATTAATCAACCGAATGCGTAGTGAGAAAACAAAAGAACAATAAAGAACTAGCTTGTATGTATGTCAGTTCTCATTCCGACCGTGTAAAAGCGGGTTAATAAATCAATTCAAGGATGAGGAAATGGCTTAATTGTTCTAATGCTTCAGTAGAAAACACCATTTAAAACTACGCGTACGTTGCAGCACATTTGCTAGTAAAGGACTAAAGGTTACCACAATAAAAAGCCAATAAACGTATCCATACGTGGGCAGCAAGAAAATTGCCAAAAATGTTAATAAAAATGGAATTCTAGGGTCTACAGCACACCCGGGCGTGGGGGTGGGGTTTGGGGGCTATGCACCCCCGAGAAACCAAAATACCCCCAGAAATCAAAATACCTTCCCCCAGAAATCAATTATTAAAATTTTTTTCGTTTTTTTCGTAATTTTTTGATGCCAATAGATGGTGACAAACTCAATGAGAAACGTCGAAAAATGGTGTCTTCGCCATACCACCACTTTTGAGGCCATTTTTTGACCCTTGAAAAATCTTGCACCCCTCCCCAGAATTTTCTTGCTGCCCACGTATGGTCTACATTGATCTGGGGGTTTCAACTTCTGGGGAATGTGTGTATGTATGTACGTATGTAACCCATGTGTGTACGTATCTAACGTACCTACCTTATTATCGCATTCATTCCTGTGCGTACCTCAGTCGTTATTTTGTTGCGTGTAAGTAACGCATAGAATTTTTACATGTCTACATTTTGTAAGCATGCTTTAATGGATTGATTTTTCTGTATACTCTAATCAAATTTTGCTTTATTGTTGTAGACCATTTAGTTTTTTGGTCGTTCTGCTAGGCAGCGAATGTTTTTAATCGGATTTTTCCGTTACATGCACATCACTTATTGTAGCCTTTTTTGTTTTACTCCCCTGGCCGCGATCGTTTTCTCTTTTCAGCGTCGTTTTATCAATCGACGTTTTGTTCAGCTTAAATGCTATAGTAAAGCCATATTAATATTACACATGCAAGTGTAATGGAATACAAATGAGTTGAGCTCAATATGTTATGTTATTTCATGTCATTATTTAACTTTATTTTGTTATCACCTTATTTTTATTTATTATTATCACGCGACCTGTTTATTTGCACTACATATATGGTCAGTTTTTTATGTAGGTAGTTCATTTTAAACACTTATTGCAATCTTCGAGCGGGCATTAAATGATAAATAAAGTTATTTTTCTTGGAAAAGTGATATGGATCGTCTGGCATATACCTATAGTCCACACATGGGCGTGGGGGGGGGTCTGGACTCCCCCCAGAAACCAAAAGACCCCCCAGAAATCAAAAGACCCCCCAGAAATCAATTTTTGAAATTTTTTTTCGTTTTTTTCGCAATTTTTGATGCCAATGGATAGTGCTTGATGAGAAACGTCGAAAAATGGTGTTTTTATCGCCATATCACCATTTTTAAGGCCATTTTTTGACCTTCAAAAAATCTTGGACCCCCCCCCAGAATTTTCTTGCCGCCCACGTATGCTATAGTCTATTTCACGAAACCTTGAGCATGGAAATCAATTTTCAGTGATCTGGCGAGCAGCTACAAGAGTGGTTTTCACGCAACTTACCGTAATACGATCTTGTATAGCAAAACTTCATATGCTTATCAATTGCTATGCACAGAATCGTGATTACTACTTTAATTTAAACAGCTTTTGCATGTAATCGATTTATATTGCTTTGAAAATTGGGATCCATGCACAAGTTTTCGTGGAATAGACTATAGTCTGTTTCATTTAATTGCGGTTTTCGTTTGAATTTTTTCTCGAAAATTAGGCTACAAAAGCGGTTTAAACTTGATGTAGTAATGCGGCTTGACACTGGCATACGTCTTTAAGTGACTCGACGTACTGTACAATATCACATTTACCGTATTAATTTAAAATACTTTCGTAATCATTTTATACTTATTCAAAACCTCACTTCAATGAAACAGACTATATATCTATAGTCCGTTTCATTAAACTTTGAGGTTTTTAAAAAAGTTTAAAGTGCCTACAAAAGTGTTTTAAACTAACGCCTCAATTATGATATTCTACAGTATACCGAGTTACGGTGGGACAACTGCAACTGTAAAGCCGCTTAACTGTATCATAATTTTAAACCACTTTTGTAGCATGATTTGTGTGGATTAAATTCAATAAAAAACCGCAAAGTTAAATGAAACAGACTATAGCTCTGGAATATTCGTTTTACGTTAATAGCACGCAGACGGTATACGTTTAATGATAATTAGCAGGATTTATAGCATCTGGTTGATTACCGTTATCTGTAAATACGTCGAGCTTCTTAAGACGTTTCATGCAGACGGCCAGAATCAAATCTGAAATGGTAGCTAGCCATGCATATGTAACTATGGAATATCGTGTACATATGCGCCTCTGAATACATATAAAAATGCAACCAGCTTACAACCTGGAGAACGGACGTGACTGAGCCGGGAAAAATGATTTTTTTCAAAAAATAAAAATTTCCGAAAAATGCCAGTCATTTTAACTAAAACGCGATTAGTGTACACTAAAAAACCGACAGTTTTTGAGGTTGGCATGGCGATCTGAATTTAATTGTACATATCTTATCGTGGATTGTAGACCATTTTCAAGAAATGAGAGTATAGATTTATTGTCCAAAAGAAGTAACATAAGTATGCGGAGTACGTGATCTGGAGGTTACACAGCTGAGCAACGGACGTCGGTGGAATAGGAAAACATACAACTTCCCAATGTCTCGAGCTCTATACGTTAGCTAAGGCATTCGCACTGAAACGAACATGACGAAACCTGAATTTTTACTATATCTTTACTGTAAGAACAATACAAACGAAACGAGGCAGAACAACATTATTTTGAACGCACTACATAAAAGCTTAAAAAGTCATTTCTCCAGTTCTTCTGCAGCCGCGGATTCTGGCTCGTCATCGTTGTAAATATTTTCAGCCTAAAAATGACCGATCGGCTAAAATTACGATATTGATAGGTAGAAATTGATAGACAGCTGAAGCTGTATTGGGATGAAAGGAGTTGAAGCCATAAATAGGTCTGAAGGATTGGGTTTTAGACTCCAAAATCTGAGGCGGATCTAGGATTTTCGTAGGGGAAAGCCATACATGTAATAAGGGGGTTGGAGGATCCCCTATCAAAAGTTGGACGCCCCTATTCTCCCAAAGTAAGAAAATTTTTGATCCCCCGATTTTTCGGAAAAATGTTGCGTTTTTGGCCATTTTTATGTTGTTTTTTGGCCGTTCTTGGTCAAAAATTGTAGTTCATTCACTCTCCCCCACACAAAATTTTGAGCATGTATGTGCGGATGGTAGCCCAACTTTTCTCAAAACACTTAAAAATAGACCTAAAAATCAGCTATTCACGTGCAGAATAGCGTTTTTCTCGCCGTTTTATATTGCTATTTTTAGTCAAAATGATTCCTAGTGCGAGAAATTTGCAAAAATTTCACAATTTTAAGCAATGTTATGCAAATTGATGAAATTTCGACAGATAGGCGTACTGAAGCTCTAATAACATCGTTATTTCCTTGTAATGAAAGTAGAGGAAAACGTAGAATTTATGAATTCCGGAAAATTAATGCGAAACGCAAAAAGATTCTAGAATTTATGCTAAAATTAGAAGGAAAATACGAAAATAATGGCCTTCAGGCATAGGTGGGCAGCACCGAAATTCTGAGGGGAGCAAGATTTTTCGAATGTAAAAATGGCCTTAAAAATGGTGGTGGTGTGGCGAAAAAACACCATTTTTCAACGTTTCTCATCGATCACTATCCATTAGCATCACAAAATTGCGAAAAAACAGAGAAAAAATCAAAAATGGAATTCAGGGAGGGGCAGTGGCGGATCCAGGATTTTCCTAAGGGGGGGGGGTACCCTAAGGGGGCGGAACCCTGACTTGGGCGGAAAAATTTGCCGTTCTAACCCGAAAATCGCTAAAAATCGCTCAAAAATCCTTAATTTTGCGCAATATTTTGGGCCAATGAGGGGAGGGAAGGGCCGCCGCCCCTGGTGAGGGGGTATTTAGGTTTCTAGGTGCATACCCCCCCCCCCGGAAAAAAACAAAGAAAAAAATCAAAAATGGAATTCAGGGAGGGGCAGTGGCGGATCCAGGATTTTCCTAGGGGGGGGCGGTACCCCTAAGGGGGCGGAACCCTGACTTGGGCGGAAAAATTTGCCGTTCTAACCCGAAAATCGCTAAAAATCGCTCAAAAATCCTTAATTTTGCGCAATATTTTGGGCCAATGAGGGGAGGGAAGGCCGCCCCCCCCCTGAATCCGCCCCTGGTGAGGGGGTATTTAGGTTTCTAGGTGCATACCCCCCGCGAAAAAACAAAGAAAAAAATCAAAAATGGAATTCAGGGAGGGGCAGTGGCGGATCCAGGATTTTCCTAAGGGGGGGGTACCCCTAAGGGGGCGGAACCCTGACTTGGGCGGAAAAATTTGCCGTTCTAACCCGAAAATCGCTAAAAATCGCTCAAAAATCCTTAATTTTGCGCAATATTTTGGGCCAATGAGGGGAGGGAAGGCCGCCGCCCCTGGTGAGGGGGTATTTAGGTTTCTAGGTGCATACCCCCCCGGAAAAAACAAAGAAAAAAATCAAAAATGGAATTCAGGGAGGGGCAGTGGCGGATCCAGGATTTTCCTAAGGGGGGGCGGTACCCCTAAGGGGGCGGAACCCTGACTTGGGCGGAAAAATTTGCCGTTCTAACCCGAAAATCGCTAAAAATCGCTCAAAAATCCTTAATTTTGCGCAATATTTTGGGCCAATGAGGGAGGGAAGGCCGCCCCCCTGAATCCGCCCCTGGTGAGGGGGTATTTAGGTTTCTAGGTGCATACCCCCCGCGAAAAAACAAAGAAAAAAAAATCAAAAATGGAATTCAGGGAGGGGCAGTGGCGGATCCAGGATTTTCCTAGGGGGGGGGGTACCCCTAAGGGGGCGGAACCCTGACTTGGGCGGAAAAATTTGCCGTTCTAACCCGAAAATCGCTAAAAAATCGCTCAAAAATCCTTAATTTTGCGCAATATTTTGGGCCAATGAGGGGAGGGAAGGCCGCCGCCCCTGGTGAGGGGGTATTTAGGTTTCTAGGTGCATACCCCCCCCCGGAAAAAACAAAGAAAAAAATCAAAAATGGAATTCAGGGAGGGGCAGTGGCGGATCCAGGATTTTCCTAAGGGGGGGGCGGTACCCCTAAGGGGGCGGAACCCTGACTTGGGCGGAAAAATTTGCCGTTCTAACCCGAAAATCGCTAAAAATCGCTCAAAAATCCTTAATTTTGCGCAATATTTTGGGCCAATGAGGGGAGGGAAGGCCGCCCCCCCCTGAATCCGCCCCTGGTGAGGGGGTATTTAGGTTTCTAGGTGCATACCCCCCGCGAAAAAACAAAGAAAAAAAAATCAAAAATGGAATTCAGGGAGGGGCAGTGGCGGATCCAGGATTTTCCTAGGGGGGGTACCCCTAAGGGGGCGGAACCCTGACTTGGGCGGAAAAATTTGCCGTTCTAACCCGAAAATCGCTCAAAAATCCTTAATTTTGCGCAATATTTTGGGCCAATGAGGGGAGGGAAGGCCGCCCCCCCCTGAATCCGCCCCTGGTGAGGGGGTATTTAGGTTTCTAGGTGCATACCCCCCGCGAAAAAACAAAGAAAAAAAAATCAAAAATGGAATTCAGGGAGGGGCAGTGGCGGATCCAGGATTTTCCTAAGGGGGGGGGTACCCCTAAGGGGGCGGAACCCTGACTTGGGCGGAAAAATTTGCCGTTCTAACCCGAAAATCGCTAAAAATCGCTCAAAAATCCTTAATTTTGCGCAATATTTTGGGCCAATGAGGGGAGGGAAGGCCGCCCCCTGAATCCGCCCCTGGTGAGGGGGTATTTAGGTTTCTAGGTGCATACCCCCGCGAAAAAACAAAGAAAAAAAATCAAAAATGGAATTCAGGGAGGGGCAGTGGCGGATCCAGGATTTTCCTAAGGGGGGGGGGGGCGGTACCCCTAAGGGGGCGGAACCCTGACTTAGGCGGAAAAATTTGCCGTTACCCGAAAATCGCTAAAAATCGCTCAAAAATCCTTAATTTCGCGCAATATTTTGGGCCAATGAGGGGAGGGAAGGCCGCCTCCCTGAATCCGCCCCTGGTGAGGGGGTATTTAGGTTTCTAGGTGCATACCCCCCAGCCCCCCGCACGCCCACGTATGCCTCCAGGCCGCCAAGAAAATGAATAAATGAAATGTAATAAATATGTACATACATAAGTATTCGCCGGAAAAATTTGAGAAACACGATATACATATGGCCAAAAATCATTGCAAATTATATACATATCCAATCCATCCTTCATCTCGCCATCTATTTTGAGCCAATGAGGGAGGGCGGGCGCACCCCCCCCACCCCATTAAATTCGCCCTGTCAACAACTGAATTTTTTGAGCCTTTTTACGATTTTTTTAGATTTTCATTATCCAAACCCCAGAATTTGGTCGTTGCCCATAATTGGCTGTAATACTAACTATTATTATTATTTTTGAAAAATGAGCTTGCTAAGCGAGATTTGTAAACCAAGAAACTTAAAGTTTAAACCTACCATTACATTATGAAGAGAATTATAAAAGATTTTAAACTTAAAGAAAATAAAAAAGGTGAGATGTTGGTAAATTAAAACAAATTTAAAGGATATGATGAAACATTATTGTTGAGAATGGGATATGATATTAAATTTAAAGGATATGAATTATTAATATATTGCCATAATCTTTCCCTCTAATACCGTGCGCCCCATCATCCCTAATTTCTATGCGAAACATCAAAACACCTGTTTCTTAATTTTCCGAAAGTGACAAAACTTTTGCGACATTGGTCCGATTTCGTTTACAAATTCAATGTTGTAACAATTAATACAAAATAAAATGGGAATGCAAAATTTGAAATTAATGAAAATGAATGCAAAAAAGTTGATACGTGGAAATGAAAATAAATTATAATGTTGAAATGTTGACACGCGGTACTAATTAGGAAAACAAGCATATTACAAAATCGATCGAAACGAAGCGGATTTACAGAAGTGTTATATATCAATGCGTACCATTTGCCAAACTTGTATTATGTTGTCTTCGGATACTGAACAAATGACCCAAGGCTCATTTGGATTCCACGAAAAGTCGGAAATTTTGGCCGTATGGCCGCCGTGAATAAACTAAAAATGAGCATAGCTTGATTAAAATATAAAAATAAGTGGAGAAAAATAAGCAAATAAGAAACGAATCGCACCAATAATTCCGGAGGCCCATCTTCGGCGTCATCAGCCGACTGTTCTTCGCCAATTTTGCTTAAAATAAAATAAAACAGAAGAATACTTATCTGCATAGATGTAATGGCTCGAAATTTCGGGAGGAATGTCCCCGGCCATTTTTAGAGATGAGGGGGGTGAATGACCCCCAATTTCGGCTGAAATGGCCAAAAACGCCTAAAAACGGCCAAAAATCGCAAGTTTTTCCAAAAACATCTCGGGGACGGGGTCAAAAATTTTCTGACCTTGGGAAATGGGGGGAGCAACTAACATTGAGTAGGATATCCCGACCCCTGTTATACGTATCTAGTCTGATTTATTCAAAGCTAAATATTCCTGACGAGTTTTCTGAAATTCAAAAAAAGTGCCGGGTGCGAGTCAAAATATGTCATGTTCTAAAATAACGCAATATTATAAGGAAACACGTAAAATTGTAAAATGAATCAAATAAGATTAAAAATGTTTTAGGTGAAGAGAACAGTGTAAAAAAAGTTACCTGGGACATTATAACTGAGATCCTGGAAATCATAAATATGACGTATTTTGTATACCAAAACACTAATAAAAGAAGTTCATGGGCTAATAAAATGACAAGTATCTAGGCAATAGACATCAAATAGTTTAAAACAACATTTTATCTATTGGATCGACGATTGAAGTAAAAACGGATTTTTGTTTTATTTTACTTGAAAAACATTTCATCAACTATGTATACATTCTCATTAGCATATCATTGGTTTTATGCGTACACAGTACTTTCAGACCGCACTGCATGCACAGATGAGCATCAGACCACAGGACCCCTCGAGCATTCGGCAAACCCCCCCAAATCGATAGACCCCTAGAATTCAATTTTTAGTGCCTGTTTGACGATTTTGCCCCATAAAATTGGCCGCTGCTTATGTATGCATCAGGCTATAACCAAAGAAAAGCAGCAATAAGATTTTGGGGGTGCCAGATTTTCAAAGGTAAAAAATGGTCTTAAAATTGTGGTATGGCGAAAAAACACTATTATAAAGTTTCTCATTGAGCACTATTCATTGGCATCAAAACTTTGCTAGAAAACAAAAAATTCAAAAATTGAATCCTGATGGTATTCGGCCTTCTGGGGGTGCATACCACACCTGGGCGTGGGGGGGGGTTTGGGGGTATGCACCCCCTCCAGAAACCAAAATACCCCCCCCCCCAGAAATCGAAATACCCCCCAGAATTCAATTTTTGAAAAATTTTTTCCGTTTTTTTCGCAATTTTTTGATGCCATTGGATAGTGCTTGATGAGAAACGTCGAAAAATGGTGTTTTTATTGCCCTATCACCATTTTTAAGGCCATTTTTTGACTTTCAAAAAATCTTGCACCCCCCCCCCAGAATTTTTTTGCTGCCCACGTATGGTGCATACCCTCACGCTTACGTGTGGCTATGTATAACTGTCTTATCTTTGTATATGGGTATAACGCTTTGTTCGTAAAGAACAAGGTTCTGGATTTACTAAACTAAAATGGTATTAAAAACCCCTTCACATGCGGAAATATTGTTTTTCCAGAAGCGAAAAACAGGATAAAAAGACAATTTTTTTGAGAAAATTGAGCCGATTAGAATAAAAATTAATTGAACAAAATAAAAAATTCCTTTAAAATTCACTTTTGTGCATAAATATATATGCATTTTCAAGTTAAGGCTTATATAAAGGTACCCAAGTAATGTTAAAGTGAAATTGCACATATGAATTGCAATTTAGACCATACATATGCATGTGTGTATATGTAATTTAATTGGACATACCTGAGATCCCAAACGTGAAGCCTTCGATCGGTGCCACTGGAAGCCAGTATAGTTTCATTATGTGGAGACCACTGAACCTGAAACACGGGGAAAAGCTGCAGCGACCAACTTGGAACTCGTAGTATATGCAGATTCTTCTCAGGTTATTTTACTGAGTGGACTTAGATTAATTATGCAACTGTAAACATTTAATAAATTTATTCCTTTTCATTCAATAAACGTATTCAAATTTTGAATTTTTGCATCAACTATAATTAATTAGAATCAAAAACAAGCAATTATAAAAATTTAACTCGAGTGCAAAACTTTTTCAGATGCTATTGATGTTTGAATTTTTTTCAATTAAAGATTTTTTGATTTTTGAAGATTTAATTCAGTTTATTAATAAATTTATTTTTTTCTATTATTTAAGCTCTAGCATGTGATGCGATCTTCTAGATCTAAAATTTGACTTATAATAAACACAAACATTCCTCAAATAATAAACCGGATCAAGCGAAGCTCGCGTCTCATAGCGCAACAAAAAAAAGGTCAATTAAAATATTCTCAAAAATAAAGTAAACGAATTTGTAACAATTCCGTTTGTACTAATGATTTTTAGCAATGATTATGAAACGAGTTAATTAAATAATGCACTGCTTTGCTTTTGCAGGAATTAGCTAACCATAGGTATTTATAGTTTTCAGTGGCGGCTTTATCCCTCCAGGATGGCTGCTGCGCTGACCATACATGATCTGGGGGTTAAAGGGGGTTCCACTCATAGGTGGGCAGCATCGAAATTCTGGGGGGGGGGGGTGAAAAAATTGTCAAAGGCCAAAAAATGGTCTTAAAAGTGGTCGTACGGCGAAAAAACACCATTTTTCGACGTTTCTCATTGAGCACTATCCAATGGCATCAAAAAATCGCTAAAAAAGGCAAAAACAATTTCAAAATTTGAATTCTGAGAGGGGGGTATTTTGATTTCTGGGGGAGGGGGTGTTTCAACTTCTGGGGTGGGTGCATACCCCCAAACCCCACGTGTGGTTCCACTCCCTCAGATTTGCGATTTTCCGAAAATTTTCCAAAAAATTCGTAGAAGAGGTGCTGTTTTTAAGGGTTTTTAGCTATCTACTTGCTTAAAAGTGTCAAATTTTCGGCGCCGTAAACTTATTGTTTGACTATATTTTTTCAATTTATTCGAACTTTTTGATTTTTCGCTCCGAAATTTTTGTGTTCTTATGCTCCAAAAAACACAGAGAATTGTCAGAAACGCCGAAAAAAGGTGTTTTGACGCGTAGCCACCATACGTGGGCAGCAAGAAAATTCTGGGGAGGGGGTGCAAGATTTATTTGAAGGTCAAAAATGGCCTTAAAAATGGTGGTATGGCGATAAAAACACCATTTTTCAACGTTTTTCATCAAGCACTATCCATTGGCATCAAAAAATTGCGAAAAAATGAAAAAATTTACAAAAATTGAATTCTGGGGGGTATTTTGATTTCTGGGGGGGGGAATATTTTGGTTTCTGAGGGATGCATACCCCCCACGCCCAGGCGTGGTAGCCACCATACAGGTACAACATGGGAATTCTGGAGGGAATTATATAGTGCCTTTTTGGGCCCAAAAATAGTAGTTACGCGTCAAAAACATCGTTTTTCAGCGTTTCTGACGGTGCTCTCTTTTTCTAGAGCATAAAAACATAAACAAATTTCGGAAAAAAAATCAAAAAATCGCCAATTCTGGGAGGGGTGAAGAAATTTTCGGAGGGAGTAAAACCCCTTCCCAGATCATGTATGGTAGCCACCATTTTGAGCAAAAAACGGGATTTAAAAATTTCATATGCCCCCTAGAATTCCCATTCTGTGCATGTCTGCCGCTGACCCTGCAAAAAGCTCCTGAACTCTGGAATTTTCAACTTTACAGAAAACCTAAGAAAATATCATGTTATGTAGGCGCGTGTAACAATTTATAGGATGATTATTTATTTATTTTATTTTATATTGAAGAATGACTAACTCATTTCAAAGCCGATCAGCTGTATCAAACTTATCACTAACTCAATCCAAAGGAGCAATAAGCTTGTTGACTATAATTTTCATGGGGGTTGGGAAGTTTTTATCTCCACAAATAAGTTTTCATCACACAATTGTTGATTTACTGGGAGAAATTGTCGTGTTTCAAGCGTTTTAGCGATCTTTTAGATCAAATGTACTAATTTAGCGGTTTTTGCCTATATTTCATTGCAGAGACATACATGTAACGGCTCGAAATTTTGGGTAGGGAGTCCTCAACATATGTGGGCAGCAAGAAAATTTTGGGGTGCAAGATTTTTCAAAGGTCAAAAAAATGGCCTCAAAAATGGTATTATGGCGAAAAAACACCATTTTTCGACGTTTCTCATCGAGCACTATCCATTGGCATCAAAAAATTGCGAAAAAAACAAAAAAATTTCAAAAAATTGAATTCTGGGGGTGGGGGTATATTGATTTCTGGGGAGGTATTTTGGTTTCTCGGTGGGGGGTGCATACCCCCAACACCCCATGCCCAGGTGTGGTCCCCGGCCATTTTCAGGGGGAATGACCTCAAATTTTTGGCCAGAAACGGCAAAAAACACCTAAAATGGTCAAAAAATGTAATTTTTTCCAAAAATTGGAGGTCAAAAAATTTCTGGCTTTGTGGGGGATGGGAAACGACTAGGGATCGACCGGAGCTCCGGCTCCGGCTCCTCCAGCCATTTTTTGGTCCTCCGACCTCCGGCGGCCGGAGGTACAAAAAGGACCGGAGGCCGGAGGTTTTTTGAACCGAATCATTCAATGCTTTAACGCTCTTCTTTTCATTTGAAGCTTAGCACTCAGATTGCCTATTTTGTGAATTTGTACAAACACAGGTTTAATAAGTGAAGCTGTGAATGTGAACACTAATGTGGCATTGTGAATGCACCATTGGTGAAATATTATATCATATATTTTGCTTAATAATGAACGAGAATATTTCAGATTGCAAAGCGAGCCGAGTCCGCGTTAATTCAGCGCACAAATGGATATAAATCTCTTTCGAGTGACAGAATAACAAACTTGGTGCGACGTAGTCTGCTCACTTACTTTTTGAGCTATTACAGATTGTAGATATAAGTACATACAGACACATTGCTAAGCTCTTTATGCTATGTTTATTTGGGTAGTTTTCGAGTATAAGTGCATCCAGACAATAAGGGCAAGCGAGAAAGCAGTGAGATTGGAGGTAAAAATAGAAATATGCTAATTAAAGTCGGACAATGACAGTACTTCGTCTGATATGGAAATGGAAGATGAAGAAATCGCTGATGACAATTAATTGAAAAATAATTGATATGGTCGCAATATTTTAGTACATATAAATGCATGGCTAGATAATAAACATTCACTTCTACAGATCTTTTACTTATCCATGAGCAATGTATTTATACAAACCTATATACTGTACATCATATGAATTATATTTACGGCTTGTGAAAATTCTAATTCACTGAAAATTCTAAGTTCACCTCCAGCCTCCGGCTCCGGCTCCGGCCGGAGGTGACGATGGCCGGAGCTCCGGCTCCGGCCCGGAGAAAAAAATGGACCTCCGGTCGATCCCTAGAAACGACCATGCATTATCTTTAGGGGTTAGGGAGTCTTAATCCCTCCAGAAAAATTTTCACATCCCGCAAAAATTTTTTTCACCCACACCCAGATTTGGCGATTTTTTAAGGTTCCCAAAAATTTTCTTAAAATTTGTAGAAAAGATGCTTTTTAAGCGTTTTTAGCTATCTATCTATTTGCTCAAAAGTGCCAGATTTTCGGCGCTTCGCGCCAATTATACTCATGTTCTGACTATATTTTGTTCAATTTGTTCCGAATAATTTCCGAAATTTTTCTATGTTTTTATGCTCTATAAAGATGGGAGCATTATCAGAAACGCTGGAAAACTATGTTTTTGACGCGTATTTATCATTATCGTACCCCAAAAAGGCACTCTATAATCTAACCACCCCCAGAATTCCCATGCTGTGCATGCAAGGAGACGACCAATTTAGGGTGAGGATCCCTCCTGTTACATGTCTGGTTGGAAACAATATTAATAAATTCGCTGCAAAAACACATTAACCCTGCATTAAATTCTAGTCCCTAATGCAAATTCTGAAAAATTCTCTTCCATTGCTTTCCCAAAATTTTTACCTGAAAGATCTCGTCTTTGTGCGATTCGAATGAATGCAGTTTGAGCTTCAAGTTACGCAGATCCCACAAGGCGACGGTCTGTAAAAAATTAAAGTATATGACACATACATATTTTTACACGCCTTAGTGCGTACCATAGGTGGGCAGCACCGAAATTCTGGGAAGGGGAGGGGGCGAAAAAATTTTCAAAGGTCAAAAATTAGTCTTAAAAGTGGTCGTATGGCGAAAAAACACCATTTTTCGACGTTTCTCATCGAGCACTATCCAATGGCATCAAAAAATCGCTAAAAATTTTCAAAATTTGAATTCTGGGGGTATTTTGATTTCTGGGGGTATTTCAACTTCTGGGGGTGCATACCCCCCCACAACCCCCCACGCCCATGTGTGGTGCGTACCTAATAAAATCAACTTCCATGCAATATAAGAAACATGATAAATTATAGAAAAATAATAGTATAAATAGTAATCGACAATAATAAATGACATTACCTCCGTATCTACTCTGAACTCAAATAAGAATAACAGAATAATTAAAACTTAAGATAATCACAAATGATGGTAAAAATTATGATAATTAGAAGAAAAATAATGTGTAATAGCAAAATATGTGTAAATACTGCTAGCGCGACGGTATAAGAAAAAAATAGTTAAGAATACAAAAAATAGCTCATAAGAATCAGAATACCATAATCAAAATGAGTCTTTTAAGTCTTGGAACAATTCTCAAGAGAAACGATAAGACACGCATGTATAATTACGATTAAATATGTATATACTTTTTAATGATATAATTGTATGTATAAATGTATGTATTATTTTTGATAATTCATTATAATTCAACGTATGCACCTTGTCGGCCGATCCAGTGGCCAAAATATATTCACTGTACGGATTGAACGACAGGCAATTCACTTCGGCCGTATGAGCGTCTACAGTATGCGCCGGCTTACTCGTATTGATACTGCGCGTGTCCCATCTGAACGATCGATTATATCGTTTTAATCGATTCATCGATTAAAAATGATGCAATGTCTCATTTCGTCATTTAAATTTTCTTCCAATTCATAATTTGAAACCTTTAATTACGCCCGTTTCTATTTTTTTAAATCAAATGACTGACTAGCATACGTGGGCAGCAAGAAAATTCTGGGGGTTGCAAGATTTTTCAAAGGTCAAAAAATGGCCTTAAAAATGGTGGTATAGCGAAACACCATTTTTCAACGTTTCTCATTTGGCATCAAAAATTTGCAAAAAAAAACAAAAAAATTTCATAAATTGATTTCAGGGGAGAAGGGGGTATTTTGGTTTCTGGGGGTATTCTGGTTTCTCGGGGGTGCATACCCCCACGCCCAGGTGTGCTGACTAGTACTCAAGCCCGCTTCACACGAACGCGAACGCAATCATCTGCCACCTGGAACCTGTAATTTAGTCTCAGACGTGTGGGTTTCAGTCACACGTGGACGTAGGGGGTTGGAGGTATGCACCCGCAGAAGGCCGAATACCCCCCAGGAATTCAATTTTTGAATTTTTTTATTTTTTTTCGCAATTTTTTGAAGCCAGTGGATAGTGATCGATGTGACACGCTGAAAAATGAAGTGTTTTCCCGCCGCCACACTACCATTTTTAAGACAATTTTTTTGGCCTTTGAAAAATTTCCACACCCCTCAGAATTCGGCTGCTGCCCATGTACATATGGTTTCAGTGATTGCAGCCGTAAACACGGCAAAAACCAAATCTGGCAATCAAATACTGCAATCAGGTGCAACTGCCGCTCCTAATCTGCTAAAAACATGCAGAAACATTCGAAACAGCACATTTTTTTTGATAATATCTAATAATCGAAGGCCTTAATGCATTTATATAAATATAATTATATTCAAATAAATGGAATTTCTAAATTTGCCCGTCGGATTTCGTCATTGTTCAATTTTCTGACTTCACAAATATAATTTTTCATAGATTAAGCAAGTCAACGTTGAATTATTTCAAATGTTACTAATTTTATTATCAGCAAACTAAGTTTAATCAAAAGCACTTAAGAAATTTTGATTATCCTGTCTATAACGCTATTAGCGTGGATAATGATACATACGTACATACATGTAATGTAAGACATGCAAAGTGCGCGCGCACGTGTGCTACAAGCGAGTGACGTCCTCATTGATATGCGTTCACTGCGAGCAAAAAAATGAATTTTAATGAGAATTGCGCTTGGTTGCAAGCAAAAAATGAACTCTATCCATTCCGTCCACTCCAACCACACGTGGGCGTAGAGGGCGGTATTCATGGGCGTGGGAGGGGTTTGGGGGTATGCACCCCCAAGAAGGCTGAATACCCCCCAAAAATCAAAATACCCCCCAGAATTCAATTTTTAAATATTTTTTCGTTTTTTTTCGAAATTTTTTGATGCCAATGGATAGTACTCGAGGAGAAACGTTACAAAATGTTGTTTTTTCGCCATGCCACCATTTTTAAGACAATTTTTTGACCTTTTGAAAAATCTTGAACCCCCTCCCTCAGAATTTTGGTGCTGCCCACCTACGGCTGCAACGTCTCGCAAAGAAAACGGCTGGTTGCGCGCAGTCATGCAATGCCATTCACACAAGTGCAATCGGTTGCAACCGCCGCAACTAAGACGGTCCTGTCTAGGTTTCAAGTTGCAAGTTGCAGGCGATTGCACTCGTGTGAACTGGGCTTCAGTCTCGTCTCGATACCCTTAGAATGAAAAACAAAAAAATTTTCTGGAAAAATGGACAAACTGAAGGTAAAAATGAATTAAAATAAAGAATTTTCTGCTAAATCGCATAAAATTTATGACCAGAAACAGTGCATAACATCATAGGTAGCGCGATAGCGCTACCTATAATATACTTGGCCATCCTTTTTTCTTATATGTTTTTCACAAGGAGTGCGAAAATTGTGTCCCCCCTCACAGCTATAACGGCACACATCTGAGAGGTGCGGTTTTTTTAAAGGTAGATAATAAAAAAACTTAGTGCCCCCATTTTTTCTTGTTTACACTCAATACCGAGCGCGTCGTGAGTGTAAAGTTTACACCAAAAATTCAAATAATTTGCGGAGGGCCAATTTTTTTAAAAATGTTTTCCTGAATTAGTAGGTTACGAATCTGGTCTTAAAATTTCTTTACTCTCATTGGTTGTTGCACAGGAGTGTAAATTAGACGGTATTTTACAGTTTTCATGTGGCCAAGCATATCTAACTCAGTTTTACATTCTATGCAGTCTGATTGGTTTCAAAATGTAGACGGTTAAAAAATCTAGGGGAGACTTTTTTTAATTTTTTTCAAAAGTAATATTCTCGAATTTAGAAGCGGTTTATTGTAAAGAGTCTAAGACAAAAAAATTTTTCCCTGTCATATTCTCCACTTGGTAGACAAAACGTGGTAACTACCCTTAAAATGTGCCTCGTCTTAAGCGCTACACGTCAAAATTTATTTTGTTTTTTACAATCAATATTGCGTTATTAGTGCAAGTGTAAACTTTACACTGAAAACATTTTTTCCGCCCATAGCGTCGTGGATGATGAATTTTTGTTAAAAATGTTCTCCCTAATTAGTAGGTTACGAATCTAGTCTTAAAATTTCTTTACACTCATTGGTTGTTGCACAGGAGTGTAAATTAGACGGTTTTTTACTGTTTTCATGTGCAAGAGCATATCTAACTCAGTTTTACATTCTATGCAGTCTGATTGGTTTCAAAAGGTAGACGGTTATAAAATCTAGGAGAAACTTTTTTATTTTTTCTTAAAAAGTAATATTTTCGAATTTAGAGGCGGTTTATTGTAAAGAGTCTGAGACAAAAAATATTTTTTCCCTGCCATATTCTCCACTTAGTAGAAAGAACGTGGTAACTACCTTTAAAATCTGCCTCGTCTTAAGCGCTACACGTCAAAATTTATTTTGTTTCTTTACAATCAATATTGCGTTATTAGTGCAGGTGTAAACTTTACACTGAAAAAATTTTTTCCGCCCAGAGCGTCGTGGATGATAAATTTTTTTAAAATGTTCTCTGTGAGGTCAGAATAACGAATCTGACCTTCAAACTTTTCTACAATTAACACAGAGTACCAGGGGTTTAAACTTTACACTCTAGTGGATGAGTAAAAAAACAGATTTTGTCCAAGATTTCTCTGCCAACTTTTTCGGTTATGAGTTAAGATAATTTAAATAGATAAATATAAAGTAACTTTTAAGGGCTACACGTCGAAGCAAACCGCGTTCAAAAAACGTAATATTGAGTTGTTTATGGGGTGTAAAGTTCGAAATCTGTGGTGTAAAATAGGCGAAAAAACAGGTTTTTTCGTATTTAATTGGTAAATCATATCAAATATTTCGCGGAACATAAGTTTGGCACATACAAACGTACTACAATCAAAGGGATACAAACTGGCCCAAACCGAATTTATTTTCACTCAATAAATAAATTCGTTCGGTTCAGATTTTTAAAGTTTACAATGTGGTGGACAGTGAAAAATACGTGTTTGTCCATATTTTTGTTCGCCACCTCTTAAAAAGTACTTTATTTTTATCCTATTCGACCTCTCCCGACTTCTTCACTTCATATTTTTGTTCGCCACCCCTTAGAAAGTACTTTATTTTTATCCTATTCGGCCTCTCCCGACTTCTGAACAGAGAAAGTGGAGTGTAAATAAATTCGGTTTGGGCCAGTTTGTAGCCCTTTGATTGTAGTACGTTTGTATGTGGCAAACTTATGTTTGTAAACTTTACATTGAAAAAATTTTTGGGAAAAAAAATCGGTTTGGGTTTTTTTGAAGCAGATGAAAAAAAAACCGATTGATTGCCCCAGATGTACATTCTTGTGCTCAATTTCCATACGCACGTACACGATCCTTAAGCGCAACGCTTAAGTGAGTCGCCCGGGACCACCTTCCCCTAAAAATTATCATATTTTTCATTCCATTCCCACACATATTTTCAATCAAAATCCGGGATAGGAAAATGGGTACTCGGGCTTAATGCGACTTGAGTACGAATTGGTATGTGTGTTATCATATCTTACGTGTGTTAAAAGATCATATATGTGTGTCTCATATTTGTGCCTGTCTCGTTTGTACATACCTTTACCCAGGGGCGGATTTAGGGGGCGGCCGCCTCCCCATTGGCCCAAAAAAGTGCGCAAAATTAAGCATTTTTAAGCGATTTTTAGCGATTTTCGGGTTAAAACGGCTAATTTTTCCGCCCAAGTCAGGGTACCGCCCCCCTTAGGGGTACCGCCCCCCCCTCCTTAGGAAAATCCTAGATCCGCCACTGCCTTTACCGTAAGCTTTTGCCCATAGGCCTATTGTCGTATTCATAGATCCTTTTTCATTTCTTGGTTCGTGCTGTTACGCCTCTTTTTTCCGCATCAGTTAAAACTGCGTGCGAGCGCAGTTTTGACGGCACTTTAAGATTTTACATTTTACAATTAGTTTTTTGAGCCTGAGAGCCTCTCCGCCAGCTTCCGCGCTAAGCGTATCTTTTTTCTTTTCGTCGCCGTATACGTGAGCAGACTCCGTACGTGCCTTTTTATCTGCTTGGCTGCAGAACTCGTCTGTTAGTTTTCCTGCGTAGTGTGCACGCTTCTTTTCGCCGTACGCTTTGTTTTTTATCATTCGTGTTTGTGCCAATTGGCATCAGTTGTTGTATGCCTTTGGCAGGGCTTTTGTGCCCTTGTTTAATTACATTGTTTGATTTTACCCGATTAGCGTAACACGACGGTCAGCAGCATGTATCCTCCATGCTGTCGCTTTTTAATTGCTTCATAATTTTTCTGTCCAAAAAATATTGTAAAAATTAATTATTTAATTAACGATGCTGATGCTGGGCTCGGTTGAATTTCCGTGCTGTTGAATTCTGTCCTTGTGCTACACTATACTTAGGAACCCTTAATATTTTCAAGCACCGGAACTCGGTCCGAAACAAGTTAAATAATAATCTTTTGAGCCCTCAATTAGGTTTCCAGGGAACTTACTTTAATTAGGTACTTAATCTCAAAGGGGTTAAGTAAGTAAGTTTCACTAGGTGCGTGCGTAGAGGGACGGGCTACCTTGAATAGGCCGGGCCGCTTACCCCCGAATCGCCGGCTGGTGATCGACCTCCTAAAAAGGGCGAGAACCCCCGTGTGAGCGCATAAGCTTGAGATTCGGGTTAAGTAAGCAAAGTGAACGTAGCTTGAGTCTACGTTAACACATCTGATATTTATTTGTCCTAGGGCCATTGTGGAGATTTAATTTTTTCATGAATGTTGATCGTAATATCAGAATAACGAATCCGACTGAAATTTTCTTTAAACTCTGTGGTTGTGTAAAGTTTACACTGCCTATTAACTCAACTCTTGTTCTAGAGCCTTGCGGAAGCTTAATTTTTTTCAAAATGTTCTACGTAAAATCAGAATTGAGAATCTGACTATTAGTTTTCTCTACACCTAGTAGTTGTGTTAAATTTGCACTAATCATTTGTTGTTAAAGTGTAGTTTATACTACAAATTTATTTTACTTCCAAATCTGAGCGTTAGTGTTCCTTACACTTGAAATTTGCGTAAAGTTAATGCTGAAAAACTTCGATCTGTTAAAATAATGTAAGGTTGTCTTGTTTGAGAAGGATAATGCTGATGTTAAGAACAGTATTGCTTTCCGTGTTCTCGGACTGCTGTCATTATAATGGCATGTTACTGTATGTGTTTACTGACTGATGTACTCAAATCATACTAATTAAAAGCGGGGTACTAGCAAAGAAAAATGCTCCGATGGAACAAAAAAGATGAATATACTTGGAATTGTGGATTATTAAGGATGTAAAAGGATGGGGCTAGGAAAAATCTACCTAAAGTCGCAAAATCTGCTAAAAATCACACTTTCTCTAAGCAACGCAAAAATCGAAGTATATTCTGCGGCCAACAGATTAAAATAAATATTTAACCATAAAATGATTGAAAAAGCAGCACATTAGGTACGCAATAGCTATGGGAAATGATGTTGAGTAAACTAACTGTCTTTCTAAGCCAATTAAATGAATGGTTTAAAACAGTAGGAAACACTTAAGTTGACTTGAAACAGACTAGATGTAGGTACACTAGCATGCCCATAAGGATTGTGTGCACTAATCAATCGGCCGCTGCTTTGCTTGCTTTAATGCTCAGAGCAAAATAAAACAACTTTAAATACAATACCACTTAATTTTCTATCGATCAGGATACGAAGCTAGTCAGCGTTGCTACTTGCCATTTATTTAAAAAAGTAAACATTACAGATTTCGTTTATACACTCTTATCTGAAACTTTGAACATTATTTAAAAAAGACACCTTTTAGAGGCTGCAGAATATACTTCGATTTTTTGCGTTGCTTATAGAAAGTGTGATTTTTAGCAGATTTTGCGACTTTATGTAGATTTTTCCTAGTCCCATCCTTTTACATCCTTAATAATCCACAATTCCAAGTATATTCATCTTTTTTGTTCCATCGGAGCATTTTTCTTTGCTAGTATATATATAGTTTGTATGATACTTTAGAGAAAATGTCTAGATGACTTCTTTCCGAAACTGTCCATTCTCTTCATATATGGTCCTAACTACACATTTGCGTGGAGATTTGGGGTCATACCCACACCTGGGCGTGGGGGTTGGCGGGTATGTAACCCCCCCCCCCGAGAAACCAAAATACCCCCACAGAATTCAATTTTTGAATTTTTTTCGCAATTCTTTGATTCCAATGGATAGTGCTCGATGAGAAACGTTGAAAAATGGTGTTTTTTCGCCATACCACAATTTTTAAGGCCATTTTTTACCTCTGAAAAATCTTGCACCCTCCCCCCGGAATTTTTGTGCTACCCACGTATGGTCACACCCCCACAGAATCTAAAAAAACCTAGCGAAAATCGATGAACCCCCAGAATTGAATTTTTGGTATATTGTTTGGAGCGACAAAATTATGGTTTTTCGGCGTTTTTGACGATACTCTTCCTAGACGATAAAAACGCTATAAATTTTCAAGAAAAAATTCAATAAAATTCCATAAAATATAGTCAAAAATGACTGTTTGGCGCGAAGCGCAGAAAAAATTGTCAATCGCTAAAAACACTTTAAGCATGTTTTCTACGAGTCCTTTTTGGAAAATCGGAAATTCTGGGGAACCTAAATATTTTCGAAGATAAGGAAAATTTTTTAGGGGGCTGAAAAGCCCAACCCCTAAATGATGTACATATGGTCTCAGCGGCCCTAAAAAACCAACCTAGGGTCGCACGAGTTGTAAAAAATGATTTTCGTCACCTATTATAAACAAACTTAAAACTATACATATTGTGAGTTAAATCTATTGTTTTATGAAAAAAAAATATTACTGGTATCATACATTTCCATATGATTTAAGGGTGAAGGCAGTATTGATCCCTCACGGTACGAGACCCGAGTTACTGTCAGGCAATTTTGAGCTACACATCTATCATTTTTTGCGTGACTTTTGGGGACTAAAGTAGCAAAGATGCCTAAAATTCTCGAAATAATGCATATATTGTTCTGTTTACTAATTAAATATTTACAAATAAGTTGAAATTACTCTAAAGTCAAAATGTTTGATAAATTTTTAAATCTTTTTTAATGATTATAGATGAAACGAATCAAAATGGGCAAAAAAAGTACTGAAAAATACAGTTTCGTTACTCTCTCATTAAACCATTTCATGCACATGATCATTTTTTGAATTTAGCATCGTAAAAAGCCCGGATCCTAAATTTACCGGTCCTAAATTTAGGAATTTGATTTCTCCTTTGCGATTATCATTTGGCAGCACTTTACGTATTCTATTCTCTATAATTACTTATCTCTCTATAAATGAAATAATTCCACAAAGAATGGAAAAATTTAAGAGAAAAATTTGAAAATATTTAGAATAAATAAAAATTGAAAAAAAAGTAGATTTCACAATCGTGGCACTTTACATCATCAATTTTTGGTCATCGGCCACGGAACCGAACAAAGTTTCGTGCATTAAGTGCCAAGCCACGTCCTCGACCACCGACGAATGACCCGTAAAAATCGTTTTAGCGTCGACGTAATTTTTTTCGGTCGGATTTTGAGTCACGTCCCAGAGGCATACTGTATGGTCGTCCGATGCGGACAAAAGCGCGCCGTGCGTGTTCGGGTTCCACGACAAGCCGTAGCCTTCTTTCTGATGGCCCCTCAGGCGCAACTGGGGCTTACACTCGCCACCAGCATCTTCAAATAAAAAAATTCGCGATTTTTAAAAAGTTACCAATTATTTTCTGAATATTCGTAGAAAAGGTAGATTTTAAGCCTTTTTGGCTATCGATTTGCTCAAAAGTGTCTAATTCTCCGGCGCTTCGCACCACAAGCTCATGTTTTTAGTACATTTTGTTCAATTCGTATGAATTTTTTAATTTTTTTCTTAATTTATGTTTTTATGTCTTTTATGTCCTAGAAAGATCGAGCATCGTCAGAAACGTCAAAAAACGATGTCTTTGACGCGCGTACCTACCATTTTTAGGCTTAAAAAGGCACTTCAAAGTCCCCCCTCCCTCCCCAGAATTCCCATGTTGTGCATGTCTACCTCCCTTTAATTTTTCTACTCTTCATATAAGTAGCAGGGGAATGGGGATCTCCTACCATACATGAGCATAGGGAAGGGTGAGAGGGGGTGTTACGCACCCTTGAGCTTTAAAAAACTGATAGCGTCATAGCCATTTTTGCCGAAAAAAACATTGCTAAGCCTTTTTCTGGACTCAGAAATCAGCTATATAGCCTTTTTTGACTCAGAAACATCCCGTGTGAGTCCAATAATGCTATATAATCCAATTTTTTAAGTCTCAAAAGGATTCACAGCTATTTTTCCGACATCAAGAAGGGCTAGATAGCTATTTTTAGTCCAAAAAGGCTATATAGCTATGTTAAGTCAAAAAGGCTCTTTTCCACAAATGCTTGAGAACGATGGTTTCAAAGCGATACCATCATAGGTAGCGCGAGAGCACTACCTATAATATACTTGGTCACCTTTTTTCTTATGTTTATCACAGCGAGTGCGAATTTTGTGTCCCCCCTCAAAGCAACAACTGCACACACCTGGGAGGTGCGGTTTTTTAAAACGATAGATAACTAAAAAACTCGATGTACCATTTTTTTCTTTGTTTACACTCAATGCCGAGTTAGCATGAGTGTGTAAAGTGTAAACGAAAAAATCAAATAATTTGCGGGGGCCAATTTTTTTAATGTTGCCCCGAGCTGTAGATTACGAATCTGGCCTTAAAATATATTTACACTATATGGTTGTTGTACAGAAATGTGAAGTATACGGGTTTTTTTACTCATTGCGTGTTTTCAGCTTATCTAACTCAATTTTGGTTTCTGTGCAGTCCAACTGGTTTTACAATGTAGAGGGTTACAATATCTCAAGAACCAATTTTTTTCTCTTTTAACGCAATATTTCTTGTTCTTTGATCGTTTAAGTGTGAAGGGTTCGAGACGAAAAACGAAATCTCTCAAGCTACTCCGCTAAGTAGGCGGAACATGCTAATTATGCTTAAAATGTACCTTGACCTTAGCGTTACAGATCCTAGTTTATTTTCTTTTCTATACACCCAATATTGCGTTATTAGCACAAGTGTAAAGTTTACACTGAGAAGCACTTTTCCCCCAGAGCATTGAGTATCAAACAATTTGCGGAGGGCCAATTTTATTTTTAAAAATGTTGCCCCCGAGTTGTAGATTACGAATGTGACATAAAAATTTCTTTTGCAAAAAAGTGTAAAGTAAACGGGTTTTTTTACTCTTCGCGTGTTTTCAGCTTATCTAACTCAATTTTGGTTTCTGTGCAGTCCAATTGGTTTTATAATGTAGAAAGTTACAATATCTCAACGACCAATTTTTCTCTTTTAACGCAATATTTCTTGATCTGTGATCGTTTTAGTGTAAAGGGTCCGAGACGAAAAACGAAATTTTTCCAGCTACTCCGCTAAGTAGGCGGAACATGCTAATTATGCTTAAAATGTGCCCTGACCTTAGCAGTACATATCCTAGTTTATTTTGTTTCTATGCGCCCAATATTGTGTCATTAGCACAAGTGTAAAGTTTACACCGAGAAGCACTTTTCCGCCCAGAGCTTTGGGTATCAAACAATTTGCGGAGGGCCAATTTCAGTTTTGAAAATGTTGCCCCGAGTTGTAGATTAAGAATGTGACATTAAAATTTCTTTACACTCAATGGTTGTTGCACAAAAGTGTAAGTTATACGGGTTTTTTACAGTTAGTGTGCCCTGAAGCTTATCTAACTCAATTTTGGTTTCCGTGCATTCCAATTGGCTTTATAATGTAGAGGGCTACAATATCGTAAAAGGTAAAATTTTTTCCTCTCTTAATGCAATATTTCTTGATCTGTGATCATTTAGGTGTAAAGAGTTCGAGACGGAAAAAAATTTCTTCAGCTACTTGCACCCCGCCAGAATTTTGGCGCTGTCATATGGATATATGACCTAAAATATTAAATAAAAGAAGGGAACTAGCAAATAAAAATGTTCCGATGGAACAAAAAAGGTAAATATACTTGAAATTCTTCATCGTTAAGAATGTAAAAGGAGGGGACTAGGGAAAATTCCCCTATATGCGACATGCGTAGAAGCCATAGGAATGTGCTAAACAATTAGACTTCTCCTAAGCAACGCAAAAATCGAAGTATATTCTGCGGCCTATGCGCGTTTCTGCAGATTTTCCGTTGTAATTTCGATTGCGATGGCGAGTATTTTGATTACTTTATTTTTAGAGATTTAAAGAAATTTTTTGTGGTTTTTCATGCAGACTATTGAGTTGACAATGTAGGTGTAAAGTTTACACTATTATCTTTTACGCCAGAGCATTGTGGAAGGTCAAGATTTCATTAAATAAATAATACATTGATTAATTAATAGTCATGGAAGTGTCTTCAATGTTTTTTTGCGAAACACTTGAGAACGTTTTGTGACTACACCCTCATTTTTCACAGGCCGCAAAATATACTTCGATTTTTGCATTGTTTAGGGGAAGTCTAACTGTTTTGCACATTCCTATGGCTTCTGCGCATATAGGGAAGCTTTCCCAAGTCCCCTCCTTTTACATATTAAAGATGAAGAAATTCAAGTATATTTTCCTTTTTTGTTCCATCGGAGCATTCTTCTTTGCTAGTCGTTTTTTCGCTGTAGAACCGTTTTTTAGAAAGCATTTAGCCATCTCCGAGTTTTTGATTCCCCTCCCTGAGAGTTTGACCTTTGCGCACCTATGTCCCTCACCTAAAGTTGATTGTCCCCCATCCTCCCAAAGCCAGAAAATTTTGACCCCGCCCCAAATTTTAGGAAAAACTTGCGATTTTTGACCGTTTTTAGGTTTTTCGGCCGTATTCGGCTAAAAATTGGAGGTCATTTACACCCCCCCAGAATAGCCGGGGACCCCCTACTAGAGATGTGCCGCCCCGGCGCCGGGGCCTGTAAAAACGATGCAAAATTAATGAAAATCGAACAAAATTAATCTTTTTTGCCTAATTACGCAACATAATATTTATTTATTCGCAAAAATAAGCTAAATTTCGTTAAAATTAAGCTTTAGGCTACTGTTGTGTTTCGCTTCAAGTAATCTAATAATCAAGATTTGAGTGAGCATTGAAAAAATTCGATACATTCTTGAATAGCTTAGCTCTATTAAGAATTTTTATTGCGAAAATAAGCACGTTTGACCGATAATTCTTAGACAATAAAGTTTAAAATGCAAGGGACTTCCACCAGTGTCTATAAAATTGTTTTATAAATCGATGTATGTACTCATGTACCTTAAAAAAATGCTAGGGTGCGGCAACTTATTTTATCACCTAGATAGAATTCGTTTGCTTTAATATATGCGATTTTTCACTAATTTCGGGCGCTGTGCGCCAAATAATAGAGCAAATGTCTTCATTTCTGTGTGGTTTTCAATTAATTTTTTGAATATTATTTTAATTTGATTATGCATGTTCCCTAATCTTGGTAAATGATTTTTCGTCGTACAAGCATTTTTCGCCCCTATGATTTTGTTGATATTCTAGAGATAAGTTTTTTCAAGCATGTAGTTAATCTCTGGGTCTCGTGCAATGTAATCGTAATCTTTTGTATTGTACTGTTTTGCTCGTCTATTTCTTTCATCGAATCAGCATAAATACTATAGAAAAGTCATATTCTGTTCAGGTTAGCTTATTGTTTTCTATGCCTAACAGCTATATTCACAATTATTTATTAATTTTTTGTTTATTTCTCTTTTATCTGCTTATTTTTAAGTCTTTAATTCATTAAAGCAATATGTAATTGACTTACAATAGTAATACTAAGATGTTAGGTCAGTACAGAAATAATGTGGATGCTTGGTATAGCTTAGTAAGTATAGGGTATATGTTTTGTACAGGTCCCGGCCAGGCCCCGCCCCGGCCCCGGCCCCGGCAAAAAGAGCGGCCCCGGCACATCTCTACCCCCTACCCAAAATTTCGAGCCGTTATGTACATGAACATATGCCCCCGAAATTCGCGATTTTCAAAAATTCGCAGGAAGGGTGCTGTTTTAAGCGTGTTTAGCTATCTGATTTCTCAGACTGTCAAATTTTCGGCACTTCGTGCCAAATAACTTCCTACTCAAATCCAGTTGGCAATTTTGTCCACCAGACCCTCAAAATTTGAGTGTTGCCCGAATGAAAAACAATTCATTTTTAAGAGGCAAACTAGTTTAGTAACCCAACAAACTGAATTGGTGATTAAAAAATCCGAAAAAACCGAAAGAACAAACCCAGCAATTCAGCTACATAATTTTCAAATGTTGTACAAGAATTCCTTTATAGATTAATCTAAGATAGTTGTGCCATGCGCTGGTAATTTTTTTCGTTTACATGTTTGGTTTCAATTTTCCTTTTGTAGTTTTTAGCTTTTTATAGTTCCTACATATATTTCAATTTTATTTCGATTGGATTTTTCATTTATATTTTCCTATTCCTGTTTATTTCCTACTTCCTATTTTTAGCTTCTATTCATAGTTTCATTCAACTGTAAAAATTATGCACTTTTCCATTGAACCCTGCACATACAGTGCCGCTCAAAAGTTTAAGCACCCCTTCGCAAAATCGTATTTTAGCATTTATTGACTATTTTTCTGCACCAATAGGAATAATACGAACTTGACACACTTGGGGTGACTTTTATTTAAATTCTGGACATGATTTCATGCATTTACATAATTTAAAAACTAGTAGGACCACCTTTTGTACCAACAGTAGCTTGGAAAAGCAAACACACAAAATACGCTATTTCTTCAACTTATTCACGTTCAATGGACTTCAAATATTCATCAGCTTTGCTTTCATAAATTCTTTTTGATTTTGGATGAAAGTTTTGTTTAATTAATATTCACATATTTCATAACACACCATAAATTTTCAATCAGATTTTAGACGCACTGCTTCATGTTTTAAATTGTTTTCTCATAGTGAAATCCATTTTTTATTGACTCCTGCTGAGCGCTCTAGACTTAATACTACATTAAATGTTCTTCTAGGAAATTAAAGTAACTGATTTGCAGTTATTTAGGATACCTTATTAAGGACGAGAACCAAACCTTTCATATCATCAGCGCATTGAAAACACCCCGTATTAAAATGGGTCAGCCTCCTCCATACTTAACCATCATTATTTGTATCTTTGCCGGGCCGCTAAGGAACAGTAATTATTGACTTTGGTGCAAACTAATTAAATTTTAGTTTGCACCAAAGCCATAATTTCCAATAAGCCGATTTAATTGACTAAACACAGTAATTTTTGTCAGAAATATATACATTTTTTGCTCTTTGAGACACAAAGAATTCATTGGAACGCGAAATAAATATGATAATTCGATAATCCACCTAAGAAAATACCAAGAAGCTAATCGCACACGTTGAAAACAGGATAAGATTGTACTAGATCGCTAAAACAATACAACGTTACGTAAACAGTAGGGGGCTTAAACTTTTGAGCGGCACTGTACATACATACTTATTTTCAAATAATGTACAATAATTTCTTTATAGATTTATCTAAGATAGTTGTGCCATGCGCTGGTAAATTTTTTTCGTTCACACTTTTGGTTTTAGTTTTCTTTTTGTAGTTTTAGCTTTTATAGTTCCTTATATTCCAATTTTATTTCGATTGGATTTTTCATTTATATTTTCCTATTTCTATTCATTTCCTACTTCGTATTTTTAGCTTCTATTCATAGTTTCCTTCAACTGTAAACAGTATGCACTTTTCCATTGAACCCTGCACATATATATATATTATATATATGTACCTGGTTTGGAAGGATGCTTGGTGTAGTCGAAAACGAAAACTTCGGAACTGGGCGTTTTCGTGGCAAGGATGTGAGGACTTTGAGGCATGTAACGAGCCCTATTCACTTCGCCATCATGATTTATTTTTATATCCACTTCTATTTTGCCGACGATGCTGCCAAAACCACCGAATTCTGAAATAAAATGCGATGAAGAAACGAAGCCGGAGCGATAGAGCGTTTGCGTCATACATGCACATAAGGGGGTGAGGGGGTTTTAACCCCTCCCCGCTGAAAAGGTCTGTCCGACGATTTTAAGCTGACGGAACGTCTTGTGCATCACTTTTAAGGTCAAAAGCAGTGAAAATGCCAAAACATTTTCTGGCGCTTTGCGCCACATTAGTACTTTTATGTACTTTTCACAGAAAAAAGCGCCAAATTTGAACAATTTTTGTATTTTTCAACTTAAAAGTGATACAATGCAGTCAAAATGGACTAATAATGCTTTTAAAAAGCGATATTACCACGAAAAAAGTTTTAAAGGTTTCTTTGACCATTTTGGTCGTTTAAACAGCAAAAAATCTTTAACGTTAAAGTTACTGTTTTCGATTCCAGGGATTTTACCCCCCCATGCCGATCATGTCCTTGTGCACCTATGATTTGCGTGCACCAATATCGAAGCATATCCAACCCGGACCCACTATTATCCAGTTCTTTTTCTGGACCCGGACCCGATACTGAAATCTTTCTAGATCCGGACCCCGGACCCGTTAAATTTTTCTTGAAAAAATCACGGGTAACGGGTAATGCATGTTTTCCAATTTGTCTAATTTTGCTGTTAAAATGACCACCAAACGAGATTTCCAAAAAGCGGCTGAACGATTCATTTTGACGCCATTTAACCTTAGTCAAAAAATATATGAAAGAACGTGGATTGCGCGTCTTCAAATGATTGCAAAGATTGACGACAATGGAAAGACGTTTCATTTGAGGCGACGAATACCACTCACCTGATGAAACCGTCCTTAAGCAAGTAAGCAGACAACTATCTCAGCGCAAAGCGTCGGAAATAATTTGAAAAAAATTATGATGAAAATGGCTAATGTCATGTAAAAATACACATCTATTCTTCATTGCGCCCAAATATTTTTATGACAGGTGGAGGGGGCGGCCGCCCCTCTAAGTCCGCTAGTGTTCACCCCCCCTTATTCTCGTTCCCCCATTCTCATTCCCCCAGAATCACGATTTTCCAAAATCCGTAGGAAAGGTACAATTTAAGAGTTTATTTAGCTTAAATGCTTGCTCAAAAGTTTCAAACTTTCGAAGTTCATTTGGAGTATATTTTGTTTAATTTACTCAAATTCTTTTGACACCCTTCCGAAATTACTTGTTTCTACGCTCGAGGAAGATAAAGCATCGTCAAAAGCACCGAAAATGGTATTTTTGACGCGTATCCAACAATTTTGGACCCGAAAATGGCACTCTAAAATTGCATAATCCAGAAGTCCCACGGTGTACATGTCGTAACTCGCAGTTTGAGTTTAATATTCGAGTGCTACTCGCGTAGAATGATGTGCAAGTTTTTTGATTTAGCCGATTTGATACGATCAGACCAAACAATATATCCTTAGGAACGTAAGTTAAAGATCCGTGAACAAAAAGTGGAGGGCTCCGAGATAAAAAAATGTTTTGTAAATTAGAATCTCCCAGAGGAAAACTATGTTTTTAATTGTTTTTTAAATATTGCGAAAACAGTATTAGCACACTTTCGAGCTAAAGCAAACCCCAATGTTTCTGACGCTTCGTCCGGATTTATTGCGTTTTTGCTGTCTACGATGCTAATCTAACAACCCGAAATTGAATAAGCCGTGCAGAACAACTTAAAATTTTCCAAGGCTTGGAGCCGAGTCATTATTTTTTCTTCGTCGTTTTTGCAGTGCATAAAAATGGAGTAAATACAGGGCCGTATCCAGGGGAAATAGAGCGCACTAGCCCCCTAAATGGAATGTGATGTAAAAATGATTTTTTTCTTTTCTTCCCATTTGCTTTTTTGGACATAAATCGCAAAAAATTTCATGATCAGAACAGCGTTTTTTTGTACTCGGAAAAGATTTTTCCCGATGTACAAAAACTTTCCGGGACCGTCTTTGTACATGTACAATGATTTTCAGGAAGACAAAAATTGCAAAAAAGGCCTAAAATTCGCGAAAATTTTCAACGCCGAAATGAGTAATTGTGTGTTCTACATATCTTTATAATGACAGAAATTGCATTTCAAAAGGTTAAATGTCGAATTTTCCGGGGCTTCGCGCCGTTTAAAGACGATTCTTAGTGATATTTGCCCTTCGAGACCCATAAATTAGCTAAAATGCACTACCGAAAGTCGAACAACTCTGTTTTTACCACACTAAAATCGCTACTGTACCATATTATAGTACCCGAAAATATGTGTGTACAAAATTTACAAAGATTTTTGGGGAGAAAAAATTTGAAAAATGTGTAAAATTTCCAGGAATTTTCGGCGCTTCGCGCCAAAATGAGTAATTGTTTGTCCGACATATCTTTAAAATGGCAGAATTCGCATTTAGAATGGAAAAATGTCAAATTTATCGCGCTTCGCGCCGTTTTAAGAGACCCAGAAATTAAATACACTGCCAAAGATCGAAAACCCTACCACACTAAAATCGCTACTGTACTACATAATAGTACACAAAAATTTGCATATACAAAATGTACAAAGATTTGTGGGGACTATCTTTGTACATGTACAAACGGACCTTGTACAAAAAAACACTGGATCAGAATCTATTTAGTTCCAAGCGCGGTTTAAACACTCGATTTATAGTCTTGATACAACCAAAAGCGTATTTCGCACCTATATGTCTTCTGTTTGCACAGGTTTTATGCATAAAATGAGATTCCTTCAAGAAGCAAGAATGACATCAAATTTTGGCGATGATTATATATTTGCTGATGAACTTTGACCATTTTTAGGGTGAATTCAGAATCGTAATTCGGTTAATTTTATAAAAATTTTAACGTTTACGAGTCATTCCAGGGCTCTGCTCCGGACTCCGCTGGGGAGTCCAGCAATTTAAAAATTTCAACTCGCCACCCCAGACCCCCAGCCCTACTATTGGATTCTAACCGTATCTAAGGTATATGGGTAGCAAAACTGTCGATTTAAAATTAATCCATTGGTCCCCCTATGTTTTAAAAAAGATTTTGGGTGATCAAAACTTAACCAATCTATCAGAGTCCAGCGCGGGTACTTTTCCGACCATGCTATATCCATAAAAAATTTTAAAAAACCAATTTTTCGATAAAAATTTTCGATCTTTTGTCTGCGTCAGGACTAGTATTTTTATATGAAGTTTTACGTCGTGCTCGACGAGACAGTCTTGTAATAGCATGTTTGTTCAAATTAACAATTTCTGGCCGGAATAATAATCTATATAAACCTTAAAATAAGGGACGCCAAAAATGTTGAGATTTTCTTACGAAAAGATGCAAATTTTGAATATATTCCATATACATATCCTACATTTCCAAAATAATCAGCTTGAGAGGCGGCCGGTCCCCTAATTACACGCCCGGGATCATACATGTAACGGCTCAAAATTTGGGGGGTCTCGGCCATCCATTTTAAGGGAGGGGGTTCATGACCTCCAATGTTTGGCAGAAAACGCCTACAAAAGGTCAAAAAATTCGATTTTTTCAAAAATCGGGAGTCAAAAATTTTTTGGCTTTTGGGGACGTCCAACTTTGGGTGAAGGATCCCTCATCCCCCTGTTACATGTATGCCCGGGATCCAACCATTTAAAGTTGGTCGTCCCCCATTCTTTTATGTCAGAAAATTTTCACACCCTCATTTTTGGAGAACGATGTGCGTTTTTAGACCGTTTACGTGTTGTTTGGCCGTTTTTGGCCAAAAATTGGAGGTCATGTACCCCTTCCTAAAGATAGCCGAAAAACTCCCCCTAAAATTTCAAGCCTTTACATGTATAAGTATGTACACTTACCTCCTTTTTCGATATCGTAATTCGATGCATCGAACTGAGCCTCTTCGTTCGGTAATTGAACAGAGGCGATTAGCAGGTGATTCTGTTCGTCCGAAGTGTGTGTGCCCAAAATGAGACGGTGAATACTGTAATCTTTGCCTTCGGGTCTGCGCAGTTACGTTTTTAATTGAGCAGATTTTTTCGTTAAATACGAGGAAAGTATTCCGATCATGCACACAAATATGCAGTGACTGCCATGATTGTTTATTTTTTAATAAATTATAAGACTTCGCGACCACTTTTCATTGGTCGAAACGGGCAAATCTATTCTGCATTGGATTTTATACAGATAAAAAATCCGCATACAAAAGAAATTTTTTGTCTATACATATGCAATGGCGCGCATGAATGTTAAACAGTTCATCACATTTTTCATTATGTATCTGAAAACCATGGCAAAAATGGAGGTAAAACCTTCTTTATTAATATAATTCTTCGACAAAAAAATAACAAAAAATATATTTATGTACATATTAATAGTTGATTTGTACTTTGTTATGTCGGGCAGCCACTGAACAGTTAAGCTCGGCCATTCAAGAGCATGCGTCATTACCTGAAATGATAAGACACAAAGATCTAAACAAAAGCGAGACAGACAAATACAAAAACTCATTAATTAGCGGACTTAGCTGAAATTTTTAGCATACGTAGTCCACACCCGGGCGTGGGGTTTGTAGGGGGTATGCACCCCCCCAGAAACCAAAATACCCCCCAGAAATCAAAATACCCCCCAGAATTCAATTTTTGAAAATTTTTTTCGCTTTTTTCGCAATTTTTTGATGCCAATGGATAGTGCTTGATGAGAAACATCAAAAAATAGTGTTTTTATCACCATACCACCATTTTTAAGGCCATTTTTCGACCTTCAAAAAAATCTTGCACCCCCAGAAATTTCTTGCTGCCCACGTATGACGTAGTCGCTTCTGGCCATCTTATCTGTCTTATTCTTATTATTTTAATTGAAAAATTGCGATGCAACCATTTATTCACGATTAATATAGTTACAATTTAGTTATTCCTCACAAACGTGAGTTTTTTAACAAAATGCAGTCCCTGTGTCCAGCCGTGGTAAAACACTAGATTTTCTTCGATTTTAGATTAAAATTCCTTAAATGCTCAATGATTATAAGTTTTGCTACAAGCAACGTTACTGGTGGTTCAGTAACCAAGAATGGGTTGAACAAATTATATTAACGGCCTATTTGACACTGTAAAACAATTAAATTAATTTTGTCACTTTCGCTGAACAAAAAAAGCTAATGTTTCGTTACTGAGATGAAAATTATACATATCTCCTCTACCGCGTAGTATTTGAATTTAGAATTGTAGTCAATTTAATTGTTTTTCAACTTTTATCCTTATGTAGAACAAAAATTTTAATCACTGAACTATTTTGAATTAATTTCAAAGTTTTATTAAATCTGATTTTAATTGTTCAAAAACTTCTCTACTTTTTAATCCTTTCTAGAAAAGAGCAAGTAGGTGTCTACCACAGGTGCGCAAGGTCAAACTTTCACGAAAATGAAAACCAAAAATTGCTAGATAGCTATGTGGTTTGTAAAAATGGCTCTAGTCCTCTTGGGAACAGAAAATTAGCTATATTGCGTTTTAGGTCTCAGAAAACTAGCTATATCACCTTTTTGGATTCACAAACATAGCTAATAGCCTTTTTGAACTAAAAATAGCTATTAATCCCCTTATGGGGTCGAGATAATAGCTATAAATCCTTTTGAAACTCAGAAAAGACAACTAAATAGCAATTTTGAGCTCAAAAAAGACCATTTAGCTAGTTTTCTAAGCCCAAAAAGGCTGTATAGCTAAATTTCTGAGCCCGAAAGGGCTATACAGCAATGGTTTTTCGACCAAAATCGCTGTATAGCTATCACTTTTTCAAAGATCAGGGAAATAATACCCCTTAACCCCCATGCTCTTGTATCGTATCTACCGTGCGCAAACTAAACATGCTCTTTTCTTAAGAGCTGACTTAAAACATTCGCCTTGCATGCAGGCTGACAAACATGGACTTTAAGCAAAGCCCGAAAATTTAGTTTGAGGATTTACGTCTATAAACTCGATTTTCTATTCGAGAAACATAAACTTTAGCGTAAGCTCGTTAGCATACCAAATCGTATAGAAACGGCGTATTTTTCTTCCAAATCTTATATTCTTCATTAATGAGTCTTTCTTCGACTCCTTCATCGTTTGAACCCATCATAGCAAAGCAATCCTAACGCAATTATATGCAAGCTGCAAGACTGTAATAAGTAAAAGCCAGACAAGATCAGACATGCAAAGACTAAAGCTATAAGATCAACCCTATCCTAAACACATACATATATGAAAGCAAACTTTACTCTCACATCAATTCCAGCTACTTCTTTTTGTCATAAAAATTGGCGAGAAAAAAGAGTCATGTGTTCTTTAAGCGGAGCCGTTTTATGTAGTACAATAATATGCGATTCCTCCTAGCTCAACCGATTTCTTATTGTTTATGGAGTACTGGTCATCTACCTAATTATCGAAAAAGTATGGATATCGCCAGGTCCACGGTTTTTTATGGGGAATGTACTCAAATATCAGTGTTCAGGAAACGAATAACAATTTCTTTCATAGGTGCGCCAGGTCAATCTTTCAGGAGGAGAGAGGGGAATAAAAACCAAAAATTAATAGATATCTTAGTGCATCGTAAAAAGGGTTCTATAGGCTTTTTTGGGCTCAGGAAATTATATACAGAGCCTTTTTGGGCTCAAAAACTAGCTAGATAGCTTTTTTAGACTAAAAATAGCTATTTAGCCCTTTTTGGAGTCGACAAAATAGCTATATATCCCTTTTAAACTCTGAAAAAACAACTACATATACAGCATTTTTGAGCTTACACATTATGTTTCTAAGTCCAAAAAGGCTATGTAGCTAGTTTGATCCCAAAAAGGCTATATATTCCATTTTCTGAGCCTAAAAAGACTATACAGCAATGTTTTTTCGGCTCTTTCGCAAAAAACATTTTGATTTAATAAATCAACGAAGGATCATTTGTCAAACAACTTTAGTATTAAATGAAATTATCTGGCTAATTAGAATCATTTCTTGCAAAAAATTTCAGAAAAAAATCCCCGTTTTTCTGGAAATAACGGGTACCACTAGCCCAACTCGTCACAACCTATTATTCAGACCAGGCGTATTTTAAGCGCTACCAACGCGTTTTTATCAATGGAATCAGGCCCGTATCCAGGATTTTGCTTCGGGTGGGGGAAAACGAAAAAAAATTTTAAAATTATTAGGGGGACCAAAGGATAAATTTAAAAAGACGTTTTACGACCACTAGAGCTGTACATTTTGTAAATTTTACTACCAAAATACCGTAAATACGTTGATAATTCAAAAGCCACCCTCTCTTCCAGGGCTGTAGGGTTCGGGGTGGCGCTTAAGTGCCCCAGTGAGATCCGGGCACGTGTGGGCGTGGGGAGAGGGGTGGGGGATGCTCCCCCTCCTCCAGTAGGCAGAATATCCCCAGATTTCAATTTTTTGAATTTTTTGTTTTTTTTCGCAATTTTTGATGCCAATGGATAGTGCTCAATGAGAAACGTTGACCATTGATCAGGTACATATGCTCAGTGTGTCGAACAAATATTCCCGAAAAAAATTCCTACTTAGGAAAACGGTACTTCTACAAAATTGTTATTATGACGTCATCAGACAGACTAATGCCTGTATCTCAACCTAAGCGGGAGTGATACCGACCTAAGCGGGAGCGGTACCAACTAAGCAGGAGTAATACCGACAACCCACATAAATCTAAGCCTACGAAAAATCAATAAGTTTGAAAAAATCAATAACTGTTGCGACTATTCTTTGCACAACAGCAGTTGCTATTCAGGATAAGTGTCAGGAAAGCTTCCCCAGGTTCTGTATCACCTATTTCTGTAAATGTCTCGAAAGTGGGACATTTTCATGCAAGCCTTGAATGTTTCGAGAAATATTTGTTGGTTTTCAATCAAAATTTTTTCCGCGCTCTGTTTTAAGGTTATGAATCTGGAAAAATTTGTTTTTAGGACACGTTCCTTTCGACAATTTCGGTTCGGCCCGGAGCATGTTCTAAAATTAATCCAAATGCTCAAAATGCATAAGATGCGAATCTTTTGTAGACTGCTGTCATGCTGCTCAGGTTTTAAAGATACAATCTGTAAGAAAGTCGAAATAGTTGCCAAATGCCAAAACTACATAAAAACTACATAAAAGGTGAGTGAAATCCCAAAGTTTGAGACATGCAAATTTAGAGTTGTAGCCTTTTTTGCAGGTCAAATATGAAAAATGGCTAAAACATCTTATATAGCATGTTTTAAATTTTTAGTCCTCCCAAAAAACGTGGAAAAAGGTCAGAAAAAGTGAAAAAAATTCTGGGTCTGGTCTATAATGTCAACCAAATCGCTGGGGAAAAAACGGTGGCCACAATTCTTAAAAAAGTATATTGAGAATAAGGTGACCTTGTCAAATTTTCAAAAAAACGTGATTTTATGCCCTTTCAAACAATAATCTTTATTTTAGAGGTCGAAAAAACTGTCGGAAAACCATGTGAGTGAAAAAATTTTCGAAAAAAAATTTTTTGTTAAAGATTTTTCACTCTCATGGTTGACAAATCGTGTTTTCAACATCTAGTGTGATTATTGCTTCAAAAGGCATAAAATCACGTTTTTTTGAAAATTTGTACTTAAGATTTTAGCATCTATACATCGACCTGAGCGGGAGCGACCTCGACCTAAGCAGCTTTAAACACCTTTTAAGATATACTAAGACCTAAGCATCTATACATCGACCTGAGCGGGAGCGACCTCGACCTAAGCAGCTTTAAACACCTATTCAGATATACTAAGCCTAAGCCTAAGCATAATAGAAGTAAAAACGGCAATATTGAGAATAGCCCAGTTCGTCTCAATTAATTGGCAGTAATTATTTGCAGTCAACTGCAGGCAATATAGCACACAATGTAAAATTATATGCAGTCAAAAACCAGCGGCCTAGACTGCAGGTAATATAGCACACAACGTAAAATTATATGCAGTCAAAAACCAGCGGCCTAGACTGCAGGTAATAAAGCACACAACGTAAAATTATATGCAGTCAAAAACCAGCGGCCTGGACTGCAGGCAATATGGTACACAATGTAAAATTATATGCAGTCAAAAACCAGCGGCCTGGACTGCAGGTAATATGGTACACAATGTGATATTATATGCAGTCAAGTTGAATGCTTATTGATATGGGAAGCTGGCGTTCGCTCGCATTTCAACCTGTAGTAGATGGTTTTAGAAGGCACTTTTATTCGAGATGGTCTGGCAGATTTGCTTCCTCACTAGGAAATATTTTTTGCGCTGCATGGGTAGCACACTCAATAGCTGCCCAGTCACCCATAAGCGCATGTTGATGGGCCAGCGTAAGCTCTGGGGCATACATACATACACACATATTTGATCAATCCGGAATAAATTTATAACTGCACAATTACAGGGTGGTTGAAACAGAGCACATAAGATCATAATAAACAGACTAGCACTATCACAGAATCTACTCCCTGGCTTTTCTCAGGGAGCAACGCTGTAGCATAAGTTGTGTTGTAGCATAGGGGCCTGCCCGGACCTGCCTAGGAGGGGGCGCGCGCCAGCCCAGGGCCAGGGGAGGGGTAAATTTCCAGGGGAAAATTTCCCTGGGAGAAATTTTTGAAGGTTTATAACGCAAGAGCCAGCAGCCGGATCGGACTAAAAATTTCAGAGTCTGTTGAATATATGTTATGTATGCTATGTACAAAATTTTAGCGCGCAACTTACAGTATATCAGCATTAGTTTACACTTTTGCATAACTCAAGAACTAATAGCCGGATTTTGTTCAAATTTTCAGGACATGATGTATAGGCGAGTCATGCTATGCACAGAATTTCAGTGCACAGCCTACAGTATACCAATTTACTTTACACTTTCTCATTTGGTACTATAACTTTAGAAATAGAGGGCGGATTGTTGAAATTTTCATAGTAGGGTGGGTTTATGTTGCATGTGTAATCTTATTGTTATCAGCATGTAATCTACAGTATGCCGATTTTAGTTTACACTTCCTCAAATAGGAACGTAAATCAATAACCAATGGCTGGATTTTGTTCAGATTTTATGGATATGATGTATATAGTTGAGGCATGCTATGCATAGAATTTTAGCGCGCGGCCTACAGTATACCAATTAACTTTACACTTGCTCAAATAGTACTATAACTTTAGAAATAGAGGGCGAATTTGGTTAAAATTTTCATAGTAGCATGGGTTTATGTTGCATGTATCATCTTATTGTTATCAGCATGTGATCTACAGTATGCCGATTTTAGTTAACCCTTCCTCAAATAGCACCATATTTAAAGAACCAATGCTGTGATTTTGTTCAAATTGTTAGGATATGATGTATATAGGCAAGACATGCTATATACAGAATTTTAGCATGGATGCCTGCAGTACATCAAGTTTACTTTACACTTTCTCATATAGCTTTATATTTCAAGAACTAGAGGGCAGATTTGGCTCAAATTTTCAAAGTACTTTAGGTTTACTTAGATATGCAATGTACGAAATTTTAGCGCACAACCTACAGTATGTTGTTTATTTACACTGTCTTTACAATGCTTAATAGCTTTTATAACACTTTCACCATCTTTCACTGTTTTGGCTTCAACACATACAATTTTACCCGATTTGAAAATCAGTAATGTTGCCTGAGATAGTCGAAATACAATTCCTGGAAATCTCAAATAATTGTATTGTGCAGTCTTTGGTAATTTCTAGTAGATTACTTTGAGGTTAAACGTATTGGGTAGTGCTGTAGTCAGTAAAATATTTTGTATAGTTTCCATTTTTCTATGAATACTTCTTGATAATTTATATTTATACCTAAGACCATGATGTTACAACATTTGAGTTTTCCATTTTTATTCTGGGGGTCAAGATGTATGGTGAGGATTGATGAGAGCTGAGTTACAATAAATAAATTATTTTTTGTGCATGTTTTAATTTTTGAATTAATTTACTTTGATCTGCAAGACCTGTTGAGATCACAGTGTAGCGGATAAAGGCCGACCTTGTTTTTAAGCAAGGATTCAGTTGCACTCGCTCGAACAGGAAACGCACGACCACAAACGTATAATCGACTGTATGCCATTATTCGATAAGAAATCGCTTTGAGCCTGCAATTAAATCAATGCATTTTTGATAAGTCAAAAGACAAAGCAACGTAGAAAGCCGTATTATTTGTTACCTTTCTTCGAGGTAAAATGAAAGTATTTTTGATATTTTATCTCTACTGTAGATCAGTGCGTCTTTTTAACTCATTATCGTCTTGCTAAAGTCATTGTCTTCTACACCAAAAATGTGAATCATGAAAAAACAAGTAAGAACCACAGTAGTTCTCTCACAAACTGCAACTCTGTTGAAATTTTGACATTAGCACAATTAGAGTTCGGACCAGAGCTGACATTTTAAATATCTAGAAAAACGCTCTTCGGAGGATCAATATAGTAAGTTCGTATGCTCCATGTTTTAAGACCAAAAATTTGTTTTTAGAATGAAAAATTTATAAAACATCCTGGAGTTCCACATTAAAAATCATTTTCGCAATTTTTTTGCTGACAGGTAGTTTTACACAGATTGAATGCATCAGTACCGGAAATATTGCCTATACAAATTAAAACTAAGAAGTAAAGGAATACCTAATTGCTAGAGAAAATTATTTTGAGTGAAACTATTTTGAGGTAGCTTAATTTCACTTTCACGCACGTAAGCCCAAAATAATAGGACGTTTTAATGAACCACTTCGTTCAGCAAAAGAGTTTAAGAAATTTCGTTTTAACCTTCCCTTCCCATGGATGTTTCAGAACAACAAATTTAATAACATTCTGTATAAGGACAAATAATAGATATTAAAAGCTGAAAATTTGTCAAAATGTAGCCGAACCGGCTTTTAAAGTATGCCCGATGCAATTTTTGCATTTCTCAAAACTCATTACGCCCGCCATTTTATTTTGGACGACACTTCTTACAAGAAACTGCGCGGTCCCCGCGGAAGGCTCGAGCCCATAATATAACGCTTTAGCATAGTATCCTGTGAATTCTAAGATTCTATTTTACTCGAACGCTTGTGTTTTTGCATAAAAAATAAACTTGCAAAGAGTAATTTTAACATTTTAGACAATGTTCTTCAAAATAAAAATAGTCTGCAGACTATTATAGTCTGTTTCACACAAGTTTGGGCATAAGTTTTAAAAAATCTACGACAAAAAGCCGACAGATTGCGATTATAATATTGATAGGCTATATAATAATCGTAATCTGCCGGCTTACAGTCGATAAAAATTCTTGAAATTTACGCCTAAACCTATGTGAAACAGACTATAGATCGTAAATCGGGAAGGATAGGGTCGAATTCAATACACGATATCGAGGAATGTCTTTGTGTTGCGATCGAAATTTGGCAAAGGTGGCACTTTGAATGAGAAATCGTTGAGCCACTGTTGAATGCAAGGCTGCAATTCATCGACGACGGCGGCGGCGAATTCGTCGCGCAGGCACTTGCGCACCGATTCAGTGGCGCTAAAGAATTTGTCGCGCAGATCGGCTGCGATTTTCATGCAAGTTTGGCAGCCTCTCAAAGGCCCTTCTGGGCCAAACACATCCGTGTTCAACTCGTCGCGACTCAGAACGCATTTCAAATTGCTGCGGTCAACAAATTTTCCACGAAAATATAAGTAGAGACAGTAAGTGACATGCATACGTATTAAATCATAGCCTCTAGTTACAAAAATATTTATTTCAATTTTGACAGTATCTACATATATTCGATTAAACATAAGCATACAAAATAATCGGTATGGGGGCCGCTCAGAGACAGAAACCTCCGTTCCTTACTATTCAATATAAATGATGGCCTGACATGAAATTTGAGAAAGTTGATAACTTAAAGAGCATGATCCAAGAGAAATTGGATATACTTTTTGTATGCTTACGACCGAAAGTGGACGTGAGGAAGGGGATTTAAGGAGTTCAGGCCCCCGAGAATCCGGCAGACCCCAGACTCCCCAGGATTTAGTTTTAGGCATGCTTTTTTTATTCTTCTATTCTTTATTCTTCAAATTTATTGAGCTCTGTTTTGCTTTGCTACATTTTCCGGCAAAGTTTATTTCCGAAATGTCATATTTTATTTTTCCCTTTGGATGATAATTAGCTGTGTTTTGCTATCATCAAGGACTCTCAACATTTTTCGCTTCTTACTCAGAACTGCGAACTCCGTCGAAGCTTTTCGTCGCCAGATTTGCGAAATCGTTGGCGAATTCAAGTTCCAGTGCTTTACCCTTTTGTGCATCTCCTACCGAATCAGCTATACAATCCAAGTAGTCTTTGAATGCATCGTCGCACTGCTGGCATTCGGTGGAAACCTGCGATGAACATACTTGCATTAAAATTACCACGTTTTCCACAAAAATCTTATATGAGCTTAAGCCTCTCTGTCTTAAAAGTGGGATTGCTAGTCTTTTTATCTTGCCCTCTAGGTCAATAAGGATATCTACAGCACACGTGGGCGTGGGGGGAAGTTCGGGGGTATGCACCCCCTAGAAGGCATTTTTAGACTCCACAAATTCCACAAGGTAGGCTAAATTTACGAACTTTGTTTTTGAAAACTTATAAAATCGATATAAAGATTGTACAGAAGCCCTATCTGATAAAGCGACCCCCTTTTTTAATATATCATTTTGATTCGAATTTTTTAAGTTTAAAGGTCTATAATTTTTGGCACTACTTCCTAATGCAGGAACTGTTATGAAAGTAATAAGTTATGCATATTTTGGATACTATTAGTCTTGATTATCGCCTTTAAAAAAAGCACAATAAAAACTTACGAGATAAGTGCAAAACATAAATACAATTGACGAATTCATCACGAAAACCTTGACAATGATTTTATCTGCAACATCTGAGATCAGAACTAAATGCAATATGTGATTTGAATGCAATGTGCATTCAAGTTTTGTGAAAATACGAATTAAGATTTTATCGCGATTTGGCGTAAATAGTCTAACCGGAATATTTATTACAGAAATACGTATGCGCAGTTGGGCATATGCACAGTGTAGCCACTTTGCTTTAAAAGTCGAAATAGAAACAGTACAGAAATATACATTTACAGAATGAGAATGCTGGGGGTTCAGGCCCTAAAAATTTTTGAAACGTGCGGGCTAAAAAAACCATCGCTACACGTCAAAAACACTGTTTTTAGACGTTTCAGACAAATTTAAAAAATGACCAAAAAATTTGAAAAAATCGAGTAAATTGAACAAAATGTGGTCAAAAATGTGTATATGGCGCTAAGTGCCGAAAATTTGAGACTTCTGAGTCAAAAATTAGCTAAAAACGCTTAGAAAGGCGCACTCTTTTCAATTTTTTTTTGAAAAATCCACCACTCAAAGCCTTTTTAGTATGCCTTTTAAAGCGTTTTTGGCCCATTTTTGGCTCAAAAATTTAAAACTTTCGGCGCTTCGCGCCATACACACCTTTTTTGACTATATTTCGTTCAATTTACTCAATTTTTTTAATTTTTTAGAAATTTTTTAAATGTTTTTATGTTCTAGAATGAACGAGCATTGTCTAAAATGTCAAAAAATAGTGTTTTTGACGTGCATCCGTCGTTTTTTTTAGCCCAAAAAGGCACTTTTTAAAAAATTTTAGGGCCTGACCCCCAGAAGTCCCATGCTGGGTCAAACCCCACCCCCAAGAACACGTCTGATGAGTATATACTTTGACACAACTTTTCTTAGGTCGACGTACATCTGGTCAGGGTAATTTATATGCATGTGTAATAAATATTTGTATAAAATTTTACTTAAATCTGAAACATTTTTTGGCATAATTGTTTGCATATTCTTACTCACCGCAAAAATAGTCCGACAAACAATTTTTATCCTGATTGATGTGGCCTAGTCTTCTCTATGAGCTGGTCTTCCTTTCTCATGTTCTTAATCGTATACGTATACTTAAATAAATCTAAAATAAGCAAACATCATACTCGTACATGTAAGAGGAAGGATGATGGGAGTATCCCCATCCTAAACCGGCCGTTCCCCCATCCCCCCGAAGCCAGAAAAATTTTGACTTCGCTCATTTTTGGAAAAAAATCGAATTTTTGGTGGTTTTTATGTGGTTTTTGGCCGTTTTTGGCCAAAAATTGGAGGTCATTCACCCCTACCCCTGAAAATGGCCGGGGACTCCCTCCCAAAATTTTAAAGCGTTACATGTTTGCCAAACATATTCATACTTGTTTACAATTATTGAAAATAAATCATGAGTAGCTATGTATATAAAGAACATGATTTTTCGTCCGCCCTAGCCATGTTAATCTAAGTATAATATGTACCTACATGTATTACATGTAATTTTCAATACATTATGTGATCGAACAGAACAGTAAAAAATTCTCGCTTATATCAGTATCTGATGAGATAGAGTGCGCAAGCTTTGCAACCAAAAGTAAAACGCTCAAATCTTTGACTTATTCGAAGCTCAGAAGGTCAAACAATTCCTGGAAATCGCTATCTCTTATCTGTATCTGATAATTAGCATGCAAGCAGAAAAGATAAGCCATAAAGGGTATTGTTAGCACATATTTTCGAGCAATCGATAGTCGTTTGGCTAATTTTGTTTGCTGTGTCAAATATATGTATACCGCTCATGATTTCTTAGGATGGTCGGTACCTAGTAGAAGAAACCAAAAAATTAGGCCTAGAGAAATGCAATTTTTTGCACGCCTGAATTTCTGCGACCTCCTCTGCCGACCCTGAAGTAGTTTTCATCTATGAAATCAACCACCAGCAGGATGAACATTGAACAAGCTTTAACCCTATAACCCTATAAATATCATCAACATACATGTAACGGCTCAAAATTTCGGGTGGTGGGAGGTCCCTGGTCATTTTTAGGGGGGGGGGTAATAATCTCTTATTTTTGACCAAAAATGGCAAAAAAGCACTAAAATGATTAAAAAACGGAAGTTTTGGCTAAAATTGGGGGCACAGTCAAATGTTCTGACACAAGGGGGTCTATAACCGTGGAATGGAAAAATGAAATATTTTGGGAAAAGACGCAAAATATAGACCAAAAAATAAAAATTTTCACAAAAGTGCTTGAAATTGACCAGAAAATGTGGGATAATGCAGTTTTGATGCAACTTTAGCATTTTTACAAATTTTTGAGGTCATTTTACATCAAAAAAGCTGAATTTTCGACTCCCTTAGATCGGTTGACCCCCGGATAGACCATGCTGTGCACCTATTGCCGCATCGCAATCGGAATTTGGGGGTTTTAGGCCAGACATGCACGTCAAATTTTCTGGGAAATGAGAAAAAATTAGAGTGAGAAATGAATGAAAATCGAGCATATGCTTCAAAATCGACCAGAAACAGTAACGATTAACATCGTTTTTGCGCGATCTTAGTATTCAAACCACTTGAAGAGGTCGTTTTGGTTTAAAAAAGCTCAATAACTGAGCCCCAAGATCGGACATGCTCCGTATTTACGGTTTAGAACCTCAGATTATAGCCCTTAGAATGGAGTTTGGACTTTTTTGAATTTCTTCCACATTAAACTCCCAGAATATCGCTGCTATGTGATCGTAATACTTCCTTTTCTACAATTTACTTCCCTTTTTGTAATTTATTTGCCTTTTAAGGCATTATACAAGGGTAGCGGCAATTTTTGTTAGTAATGAATAAGTCACTTCTTCCTTGATTAACACTTGAATTATAGAGGCTCTAAATCAAAGTAAATTTAAAAACAATCGCCTGGTCAAAACGAACAACGAATTTATAATTATGAACAGGGCAACGACAAAAATATGCATAAAACGCGTAGAAGCACACACACACACACACACACACACACACACACACACACACACACACACACACACACACACACGCACACATACACACACACACACACACACACACACACACACACACACACACCAACACACAGCATTCATAGATGGAGGGGATGGGGAGGGGAGGTCTGCCTGCACGCCCGTTTATCAGGAGACCCTGCCCTCAGAATCCATTTTACAAGTTTTGTTGGCTTTTCACGATTCTTTGATGACAATGGATTGACCTTAAACGAAAAAATATTATGTTTCTGCTCCTTATATAAATTTTTCAGTCATTTTTGACATTTAAAAATTTTGATAGTGCCCACATAAAAATGATAATGCAGGTACCCAATCTTATTCACAAACAAATGATACACGATGTAAAAATCACTGACTGAGCTTATAATCATTTGAAGAAATTGATTCGGCTGGCAACCACAGATCTTTTTTCATTGACGAATGCAAAATCACGTTTGCCGATTCCTGTGAAGGTCCCGGAGCATCTGATAAAAAATTTTAAATAAAATATAACTGCAGAAATAACATTAGAAGCAACGTATTATACGGATTATCCAATTCTGAAGATTGATGAATTACGATACGAGCCGTATAAATTTATGAGATGGTTTCTCCATTTTCTTTTCTGAACAAGCTACTTTTCAGTTGAAGCAATGTTCCGAATAAATCAAAAGATGCTTATATTGATACTTGCATTGATACTTACATACTGAAAACACACTAGTAGTACATATAGTGAAAATATTGAAATAAGCATAATTTTCTAACATTCTGCAAAATTTATCCTCTTTGCTCAGCTCGTGGAAAATCCGGATCTATGCTTTTTTACTTTACACTCAATACCGGGTTTGTAATGGCGTGTAAAGTTATGGCGTAACGTGATAACATATACAAATCTGTGACGGTTTTATCGGAGGGCTTGTACACAACTAAGCATAAAAGCCTAATACAATTTAATGGCGTAGAATTGTAGAGGATGAAATTCTCTAGACGATAAATTTTTGTTTTTTGAATATTGCTTTAGTTCTCGAGGGGAGTGTAAAGAGTGTAAAAATCTGTCAGTGTAAAAACAGATTTTGGTCGCGTTTTTTACTTCTTTCTGACTGCCAACAACTCCGGTGATGAGTCCCAAAAATTTTTTTCTAATTGAATCGTACTTGGAATCAAGGGCTATTATCTGTTTACCTGCAAATTCTTTTACGCTCAATGCGGAGTTAGTGGATGGTGTAAAAAACAGGTTTTGTCTAAGGTTTCTCCGCAAACTTCTCCAGTTATAAGTCAGGATAAATTAAATAAAGTAAGAATAAAGAGTCAGGATAAATTGAATAAAGTAAAAATTAAGTACGTTTTGAGGGCTGCACGTCGCAGCAGACCGCGTTTAAGAAACTCAATATTGAGTCATTTTATGAAAGTGCAAAGTATTAAATCAGGTGTGCAACATAGGGTAAGAAACACGTTTTGTTCCCTTTTTTGATTAGTCAATATCTCCAATATTTTGCGGAACAGAAGTTTCCCACATACAAACGCACTACAATTTAAATTCTACAAACTAACTTAAACCGAATTTCTTTACACTCAATGGGGAGTTGGATTCAGAATTTTAAAGTTTACAATGTGGTGGATGGTGGAAAAATACGTTTTTGCCTCTTTTTTATTCGCCATTTTCTCCGTTTAGAAGTCGGTACAAGTCGAATAGAATAAAAATAAAGTACTTTCTAAGAGGTAAACGTCACAGTAAATTACTTTTATTTACATCAATATTTAGCTTTTTCGGGAGGTGTGAAGTCCAAAATTGGGGGAGGTGTTAAACGTGTTTCTGTCTTGTTTTTTTCTGCAAACTTCTCTAGTCATGAGTCTGGACATGATCTCAAGTCTAAAAATGTACCAGCAATCAGACGCGACGCGATACACGAGTTGGGCGCGTTTGTTTACACTCAGCAGTTGTGTTAAGTGGTTTACATCTGTTGTTTATTTGTCTTTTGGCCATTGCGGAGACTTAATTTCTTCATAAATGTTGATGATTATATCAGAGTAATATCAGAATCACGAATCCGACTAAAATCTTCCTTACACTCGGTGTTTGTGTAAAGTTTACACTGAAAATTAAGTTCAATTCTAAAGCCTCGCGGAAGCTTAATTTTTTCGAAATGTTCAATGTAACACAAGAATTACGAATCTGACTATTAGTTTCTCTAAACCCAGTAATTGTGTGAAATTACACTCTTTATTTATTATTCATGTGTAAAGTTTACACCACAAATTTATTTTACTTCCAGGGCGTTGCAAAACGTAAAATTTCTCAAAATATGTCCCGTAAGGTCAGGACTACGAATCTGACTGAATGTTTTCTTTACAACCAGCAGTTGTGTAAAGTTTACACTGAAAATTGACTTTAGTTTTAGAGCGTTGAAGCTTAATTTTTTTCAAAATGTTCCATGTAGCGTCAGAATTACGAATCTGAGTGTAAGTGTTCTTTACACTCAGCAGTTGCGTAAAGTTTATGCAGAAAACATTTGATCTGCAGGTTGTCTTGTATAAAAAGATAATGCTGATGTTCAGTTCTGATTTACTCAAATCATGCTAATTAAAAGTAGGGTACTAGCAAAGAGAAATTCTCCGATGGAACAAAAAAGACGAATATACTTGGAATCACGGATTATTAAGGAAGTAGAAGGAGGAAACTAGGAGAAAGCTACCTATGTAAATACCTAAAGTCTCAAATTCTGTTCGAAATCAGACTTCCTCTTAGCAACGCAGAAGATTGAAATATGTTCTGCGGCCTCTGAAAAAATTTAACCTTCTTTAAATAATTTTTAATGCTTCACATAAGAGTTTATAAACATAATTTAAAATGTATATTTTTTGTAAACTGCTTGCAAGTTTCAACGCTGACTTGCTTGGTATCGTGACTGATAGAAAACTAAGTGCAATTGTATTTAAATGTGTTTTATTTTGTTATAATGAGAATTATTGCAAGCAAACCTAGCGTGAATTGGTTAGTGCAACAAATCGTTGCGGGTATGCAAGCGTACCAACATGTAGGCTGTTTCACGTAAGCTTACGCGTTTCCTACTGCCTTAAATCAACAATATCTTTGATTGTCTTGAATGGGTCGATGTTTGCTATTTCATTCAACTGTCTCACAAAGTCGCTCCTAGTTTACACCACCTACTTTCCTATGGCTACCGCATAGCTAACTTGCTGCTTTTTGCAATTGTTTTTTGATTCCACAGTAAATTTTAATTTGCAGGCCGCAGAATATACTTCGATTTTTTGCATTGCTTAGAGAAAGTCCGTAACAGATTTGGCGACTTACGGCGTATACCTAGGTAGCTTTTTCCTCGTTCTCTTCCTTTTACGTCCTTAATAATCCGTAATCCCAAATATATTCGTCTTTTTTGTTCCATTGAAGCATTTTTCTTTGCTAGTAATATAAATTACTTGTAGATACCTCAATGCAGGCACGTAGCTGGCCTTCTGATTTTGGGGGATTAAAAGTACACCTGCACCAGCATATAGGCAAAAATTATGCTGTTTTTGAGCGTTTCTCAGTGAACTCTATACGCTGGAAAAGAGAATTAATTTGAAAATTTAAAATAAATTAACTTAATTCAAATTATATTCAAAAATAAGTTATAGAAAATTGCTTCACAGTTCAAACTTGAACCTGTGTTAACCTTTTCGTATTCAATTATTCCATTGCAAAGAAAACCTACAGAAAATAAATCATTCTGCGCAGAGCCCGAGAAAATGTTGACATACGAGTAGTTTAGTTACCATCTCTGTCTCAAACTAGGGCTGTTCAGAAGACAAAAGTTGTACAAAAACAATAAATCCAGTGCGAAGCGCCCGATAATTTAAGGATTATTAACTCAAAAGTGAGCTAAAACCTATTCTGGCAGTTTTCACATGCGCTTCAAAGAGAATTTTCAACTTTGTCCTTCGGAGAACCCTTGTAAAAAATACTCGTGATTTTACAATTTTAGATGGGATTAGTCCCCTATCCCTCACTGCTACAGGCCTGCAAAGCTATTCACAGATGAGGAAAGAATCGAACCTTTCTGCAGATACTCAATTTTGTGAAGATGTTAAAGCGAAAATAAATCAGAATTATCTTAGTCTACAGGCATATTTTTTTAGAAAAAAACTAGGAATGCTTAAGCCACCTTCACCTTCCAGATCGAAGAGAATTGAACAACTGCTTCTGCATCCATTTTTTACGGTGATTAATACCAATCTGCAATAATCAAATCTTTTTTATTGCAAAAGTTATTAATGAATACCTACTTCTGTACGCAAAACAAGGCAGAGCAGTGAGAATTCATTTGATATGAGTACGAAATCATTGAGGGTAATGCGAAAATTCTCCGGAAGTGTGCTAGATTGACTAAGGATAGCCTAAAATGCACTTTGAGCTCAAAGTAATGGAAATGATAATAGCGTCGAAATCATGAAATCTCGGTACCGCTACGGTACCTGTGCGCATTTACAAAGTATTTACAAATTAGTAGATATTTCAGAAATCATGATTATATAAGCAGATAACAGGTAAATAAATAAATCAAAATCTTAAATCTGAAAATGATGCACGATTAAAATGTTTATACACGTAATGGAAACGCAATGTTTCCTGATTAAGCTGTTTTCATGCGACCTTTCAGTTTTTTGTGCAGCCAAAATTATTTCTAATCTTCAATATTTTCCATACTCCATAATCGGATAACCATATTAAAAAACAAGACAAATTTGTTGAATTATGAAAAACGCAAATGTTTTTTATTCCAATTTTTAATTTTGAATCTATTCGACATTGTAATTCAATTTTTGATTCCATGAAACCAGACATGCGCAGCATGATATTTCTGGGGGCGGGATTTTAAGGTGCTTTTTAGGGTCCAAAAATGATGGATACGCGTCAGAAACAGTTTTTCAGCGTTCCTGACGATGCTTCTAGAGCAAAACAACAAAAAAATTTCGAAAAAATCAAAACATGAGTATGTGGCGCAAAGCGCCGAAAATTTGAAATTTTTTAACAAATATGTAGATAGCTAAAAACGTTTTAAACAATCACCTTTTCTACAGATTTTCAGAAAAATTTTGGAAACTTTTGGAAAATGGCGAATTCTGGGGGAGTAGAAATTTTCCTGTGGGGGATGAAACCCCCCCAAATCCCCAAGATTATGTTTGCTTGAAACCTTAAAATTACCACGTCCGATAGGGGTTGAATCGGGAAAACCACGCGACTGAGTGCCATCGGAATCAGGATTTAGCACCTGTCGCAAGTAGCCAATATAGCCAATGGCCAATTTAAGCGTGTCCACTTTCGACAATCTTTTTTCGTACGGCAAGCTAGGAATGCGAGTTCGTAGCGAATCGAACGCCGAATTAATATTTTTCATGCGTTTTCTTTCCCTCTGATTGGCCGCCGTTCGTTGTTTCGACTTGATTTCGACCGGCACCTTCAGTTTTCTGGCCGTTTTTCTCTCACTAACGTCGTTTTTCATACAAAGCGCACCATTTCCGGCCTCTGCCTCGAAAACCACATGATTTCTGGCCTCCGCCTCCGAATGATCAGTTCGATCGCCATGTCGCTGATAATCTTTGATCAAATCTCGTTTCAAAAATCGGCATTGGCGCACAAACTGGATATGGGCCGTAATTTTGATCATAAAAGCGGGCGACGTACGTAAAATCAGTGTTCTGCGATCGAAAGTCGTCCTGAGACGCCGAATTTTCGGACGCGACTTGAAAATTCGGACCAAAGTTCATTTTTAAATATAAATCTATAAATATACGGAAAAAATCAGTTTTTCGCAAATGCAATAAGATGCTCCCGAATTTTTAGTAATTTTTGTAAATTAGCTAAATGAATATAGCAGCTCAAGAAACGTACCTATATAGACACTGTTCAACTATTCTTATGTCTGAGAATATTTCTGTATGGATTGACCACTCGACCGACCACCCAGATTGCGCAACTAACGCATTTATTACCGTAAACGGTGCAATTAACGAAATACTGTCCGAACACGGCGTAATTAAGTGAGTAAGGATCTAATGAAGGAAAGGTGACACGTCTCTGGTGTAACCACTTAATCTACGACTAATATATGTATTGGTCAGCAGAGTGCGAAATCGGCCAATGATTGTGTGGAATATGTGGACCACGCTGACGCTGTAACTGCACCATGATCATTCTGCGAGCAAAATTATTAATTTATGTACACACTGCAACAATATCAGGAAGTTGCCAAATTTGCATTTTTTATTATTTGAAACCCGATGATCTGCGATTTAATTTTTATATTATTGATAATTATTCTTAAATTGCATTATTCGCATTCAGAGAATGGAGCAGCGATCAAATGTGTTTTTTTCGCTGTTCCTTTTTGCGTTTTTTATCCGGCAACAAACAGTGTGAGCTTGAATACATACAGGGCAATCAATCCTCAGGCTTAAGTAATAAATGAAATGTATTTATGCATTTCGCGAAAATGTTTCATCTGTGCTAAAAGCTCATTATTTTTTATAAAGAATTGAAACATAAATGTGCTTTGAGAAATAGTGCCGAAAACAGTCCAGATTGGGCAGGTCGACTACACGCGTATAACTCTGATTATTATATTTTTGTCCTTTGGACAACGAGCCCTGCCTTAATGGGCATAAAAAAGTTTCGGGGTTGAGACCCCGAGAATCGTAAACATCTCCCAGATTGGGCATGTTTTTTGAGATTTTTGTCAGCTTCACACCACCCAGACCCGCGACATTCGGCTGCTGCCCATGCGTGCCCCACCTCATCACGATTTTCAATCGTCACTGCTTTTTTGTTCATCTGCCGATCATTTTAAGGCTAAAATTTATACGTATACATTTGCATATTTCACGCACCCATTGCAGAATCGTTACGAGTATATTTGTTTTAATTGTCAGTCCGCTAAATTCTATGTCGTTAAGAATGACCGTTGGATTGGAATAATGGCAATGATGTTACACGAAATTGTGCAAGACAGTACCTAATGCCAATGGAGCTCCCTGCGTTACGCTTCTATGCGTAAATCTATTGTTTCTCTTTAATCCGTGTCAGGTTTTTTGTATTTACCTTGCTCCTTTACAGTCCTTTTTCACACATTTGTACAAAAGGATGAATGACGGTAGGTATTCCATTTGCGAATCAGCAGCGTAAGGGAAGACGGGAGAAAGTGAGCATTACAATTCAAAACTAAAGTGCGTGCGCGGCGTTGCGCCATCTTTTCAGGAATAAACGAGTAACATTATTCCTACAGACGCCCTTTATTCCCTGTTCCGAATAAAGTCCGCCGAAATTCGTGAAAGATGGCGATCCCCGGAATAAGTAAATATTGGACGAGCGAAATCAAGACTCATCCGGCCTGGCGATAGCTGTTTACCTGACATTGGAATAAGAAATACACAAAATAATAAGGAAAACTAGTGAAAATTAAAAAAAAACAAATAGGTACCTAAAATCAGGAGCGAAAAATACTTGAGCGTAATAGATAATAATGTTTTTTATGATTTAAGCCATTTTTTATCATGATTTATCAAATTATTCCGGCATCCGCGCCGTGTTTACTCATAAATAATATTTATTGACTTTCTTGATGTTTTGAACACCAAATTTAAGGTCCTGTTTCACGTAAATTTTGAATTTTAAAATAAAAAAATTAAACATAAATTTTAAGAATTTTTTCCGAAAAGCCGACAGATTTCGATAATTAAATATCAAATTAATGCTATAATCGCAATCTGTCGGCTTATTGTCGGACGTAGTTTTTAGAATTTATGCTCAAACTTGTGTGAAACAGATTATAGTTTTACGCGTTTTTCGTAGAAAACTTCGAATTTAAGCATAGTGGACGAATTTTTCAGATAAGTTTTGACACTGTTTGGAAAATTTGGCTGGCTTTCCACTCCTTGTCAGAAAATCCTGGACTGCCACTGACCAGAATACTCGTGCTATTATTAAATGACTATTGTACAAAATACTTCCGAAACCGCAAGAACGTCGCTGTGACAGCAAGGCGCCCTAAAGAATTTTAATTTCATCGCAAAAATTCTCGATTGCTGTTAAGGTTATCTGTATTTTTCTTAAATTTTCGTTCAAAATATTATGTGCCGCCAACTGAAACAATTATTTTTGACGCCGCTGCTTTCGCAGGTCTATCGCTGTACATGCGCATAATAATCCAGTGGTGGTCTGAACCAGAGACATCTTGCAATATTCTTTAGACCCCTAGAATTATATATTGAAAACTCTTCATTTTTGCATTTTACTGATGCCAGTGCATAACACTCAATTAGAAAAGTCGATCGTTAATTCAAGTATTTCCCAAAACAAATGTTAGAATAACTTTTAAAAAGAGGAATAATACATTCCCTGATGAAGAATTTAAAATTGAAAAAAATGAAAATTGGAAAAAATTGAAACGATTATTACGTTTCAATGCATGAAAACGTGGAAAAGACGTTATCCCATTCAAGTTTTCTCTATTTTTTTGTTGAACCTAGTTTTCAGAGGTAATTAGCTTGATTCTCTTACAAACATACGCAACTTGATCAATTCTAACTATTCAACTGAATTTTTTCATCTTTACTATGCGCAAAATTATTCGATTATAATTCATTTCACCAACAGAACATAAATAACTCACGAAGCGCACAAAGTTGAAATAACGAACAGCTGAAATATAAACTTGATAACATTACACTGAGATTTTATATGTAGCGAAAATTCTTTTTGAACCGAAGCCGAAATTTCAGAATTATCTTATATTTTTAGAATCAATAGAAGTAGTCATGCAGTTCGCTACAAAGTGTCAAAATGGCTAACAATTGACTACAAGATGTTTCATTCCTATCTAGTTTATTCTTTTCGAGTGCAAAAACTAACAATTTTGTTCTTTTTCAAATAAATAATATATCTTGCCAAAAGTAACTTGAATTTAGACAAATTTAAATTACTTTTGGTTGAATCGAAAGTATCGTGTATTCAATCGGCATCGACGTTTTTTTATGGAAGGTTCAACCTTTCCAAGATGCTAACAAGACTTCTTGTACAACTTGATCATGGTTATGGGCTGATTTTCGGGCGCCCCTGCAGCTAATGCGCCACTACTTTTAGTCTGTTGTCCTTGATTCATTCCGTCGTAAATCGGGAGTAAAGTGGATCTAAAACTTTTCGAGCATATTCGATTATTAGTTTTCTGATAGGCATTACTAGCTTTTTGATTGTTTGCCGACGCAAGGCAACTCAGTGGCCCACTCGGCGTCGGAATATGGCTCCTGAACAAACTGACCAAAATCGTCGAGAGCCGGCCGGAAGAATGCTTGCTCGGGCGAATGTAGTATGAATTTTTCCGGCGAATCACCGAGAGCCAAAAAAATAAAAGCGGATTCCAAACGACGGTCGTCATGGCGATGGCGTGAGCCGACAAGAACCACGTGTATTGCTGCTTCATGATAAAACTTAACAAGAAAAAGGAATTCTTTGATTGACCAGAAAAAAGTCAATTTCTTACTAAGCATTAAAATTAGCTTTTCTGTTGAGCTTAACAAGAAGGAGAGAATGATCCTTTTTACGAAACATACGCTCGAGTGGTACCTAGAACATGAAGATAGAAATTTCTTAGTTGAATAAATGAATGAATGAATGAATGAATGGAAATATTTTACTTTCAGAAGAATTGTAGTTGTAGTACAGTTGTAGTTATTGTAGTTGTAGTTCAGAGTCTAAAATCCTTTTTGAATTTTCCCGTTTAGTTTTATAAATTAGCATAAACAATCTCTAAGTGGGAAAAAATTATTTTCTAGGAGATAAGTTATGCGTTTTAACGGATTAGAGGCCTGAGATCCAAGGTTATTTGCGTTTTTATGAATAATTATGGTAAGATAATCGAACCGCATGTTATGTCCGATTCAGTTTACGGAAAAGAACCAAATCAAGAAAAATTCATAATTCTGTTGAGAAATGTTTAATTATTTGTTACCAAAGGCTATTTGAACTCCTATCAGCTTCTGAGTTTTTGATCGTTCATTTACAATCAATTATTCAAACTGGCTGCAGAAAACTCATATTTCGAATATTACTCAAGGTACAATTTCAATATATTTACGAATTCTAAGTCAAGTCTTACGGTCAAAGAATAAAACAATAAAAGTCTAGAAATTAAAAAATCTAAAAATAATTTATTGGAAGACTTGAAAAAATTGGTAAAAAGCGATCATATTGAGAAATAATTGTTTTTGATAGATAATCTCACCATTCAGCGAATAGGATAAAGAGGACGGGAAAGAAAAAGATTCAAACAAATCTGCGACTGTGGATTAAGTCAATTGGACGTATCACTAAAAATAGTGAAAAGCAACTTTAGAGAAGTAAAACCTAAAATTTAATTCAAATGATGCCTAATAATTGTTGTTTAACAGAAAGATTTATACGTGTAACAGCTCAAAATTTAGGGTGAGGTCCAAGGTCCTTTTTAGGGAGGGGGTGAATGACCCTTAATGTTTGTCCAAAAATGACCAAAAAACACTTGAAAACGGCCAAACGTAAGTTTTTCCAAAAATCAGGGGTGGGTCAAAAATTTTCTAGCTTTGGTGAGATAGGGGTTCACATGGGCGTGAGGGGTTCGCGGGGTGGGTTGTACCTCGCAGAATCCGGTAGACCCCCCAAAATCGTTAAACCCCCAGAATTGAATGTTTTGCATGTTTTTTTTGGAATTTTGCTGGTTTCACAAAACTCAGATTCTCGGAATTAGGTCGCTGCCCATGTATGGATGAGGGACGTCCAATTTTGGGATAGAGAATCCCGCATCCTCCCTATTATCTGTTTGGATACATTGTTATACTAACTCAGGAACTTGATTGTAATCGTTCAAAATGTTGAACAAGGTCAATGGAAGCCACGACATCGTAAACGCCAGGACCATCAAAATTAGAATATAGCTGACCCGGCGTCTGCGAAGAATGTTTTCGGCTCTCTGATTCAATGAGAGGCTTTGAAAGAATTTCTTATTATGAACGATCATATCGCGACCAATTTTCGACAGAATGCGCCAGTAGCAATACATAATTATACATAGAGGGATAAGAAACTGAATGCACATGATTAAGGTCCCGTAGGCACGCCTGTGGGTATCGGATGACCATCCATTCTCGCCACAGAATTCGCCACAAAATGTAACCTAAGTAAGATACAAAATATAAATGATGCAAAACTATTGGGAAAATTATTATCTACGTGAATACTTAGTCTATATTCTAAATAGTTATTCGCGCATTCTGCGTGCTTTGAGCCTAGTATTAAGGATTCTGATATTTTAGATTTTTTCAAATCGAATATTATTATAAAAATATAACATAATCCTAAAAATATTATTGTAAAAGAAGAAAACGAAATTGTATTTCCACTGTAATTTTGTCCTTTAATTCGGTATTCCAGAAGCCAGACTCTAATTCTTACCTCCAATGAATAAAGTGAGGAAGCCGAAGGAAACACAAGACTGTACATTGGCGTCGGGGAAGGGTTTGGAACCCCAGAAATTCATGAAACCCTCTGAAGACTCATCACAGTTCTATAAAGCACAAATTAATATAAATGAGAAATACAAGAAATAATATGACATCAGTTCGCTCACGCATAACTCGCATGATTTTTAATCATTAAAAGTAAATGTCGAATAATTGTTATCTTGCCTTTTTTCACCTCGCTTAGTACAAAAATGCATCCAACTTCTTAGTGAAGCCTTCTTAAATTACCTATTTCATTTCTGAAGCAAAATAAAGGATCGGGAATTTCCGCCTCAGGCATAGCTTTACTTTATGAATCTCAGATCAAAATTACCAAGCATAATTTGAAGAACGCGCGGTTGAATTCTATACGGAAGTGAATGCTAATACGGGTACGTAAGTAAACGATCGACTGATTAATAAATGACGATAGAAGCTAAACAACACGAAAATCGATCGGCGAATCAAAATGGAATAATACACAAGAATATTAGTAAGATAGAAAAATAAATAACTGATGATAAAATTAAATATCGGGAAAATAAAAGTCGGTTTGCAAATAAGGGAAATAACCTTATACACGAATGTATAGGTAAACAACTATATTGGTCAATTACAGAAGAAATCGAGAAAATAATTTAATAATGAATAAAAAATAATTATCCAATCAATTAATTAATTGATAAAAGAATAAGATGAATACATAAAAAAATTTAAATTAGCAAATAAATAGATAAATAAATCAATGAATAAAAATGAAATAAACAACACATTAATAAAGAAATAAATAAATATGAATAAATAAGTAAAGTAGCATACAAATAATGAGATAAATCAGCGATAGAATATACGAATAGAAAAGTAAACTGTATACATGAATCGAATACCGAATAATAGTCAGAAGGGCGTGTGAGTATGCAAATTATAAAGAAATAAAGGTCAAAGTTTGCATATAGCAAATGGATAAATGCAACAAACACATAATAAACTAATAAATAAAATAAGTAGACATTGGTGAAAAATATTGCCTAAACGAATGAATAGTTAAAGATAGATGAAAAATATAAAAAATTAAATAATAAAGTGAAGCAGGTCAATATGAACGATAAGCGCGTGAAAAACCAATACTTAGAAATACATAGCACAGGCACACCAGTGGAATCGAATGAGAATGTCAAACAATATAACGTGTTTATGTAGAGATTTTAATAATAAAAAGATAATTGGTACTGTAAACTAAAAATAACGAGAAAAGCTCAATCAAATTTAGTCAACCCAGTTCACTTGTTATAGAGTTATTTGAGAAAGCTCACTCCACTAAATCCTCTTATCAGTTCTACGTAATATAAATTGTACTCCTAGTATCACCTTGAAGTTATTGCGTTACAAAATCGTTAAGCTAATAATATAGGCAATACTCTTTTTTCGTGTATTTATGCTAATTTCTTAAAAATTTTAAAATTATTATAATGTAGATAATTTATTTCTCACGTTATAAGCACTGACAAACAAAAATGCCGCTCCATCATAAAGCTGAAAACTAAGAACAAGAGGAATATTGACCAAGGCTGCCGATATCCATATGCAAAGCAAGGCGAGAATGGACATGAAACCGGTCACAGGCGCTCTGCTATAGTCAATAATATGGAGGAACTTGTCCAAAGCAATGGCTGTCAAGCAGAAGCTATTAATAATGACGCTCATCGCCTGGAACATTGGCGTCAAGCGACACATCAGTTCACCCAATACCCAGCGCTTCATGATCACGGTCATTGGAGTCAAAGGTAGTGCCTAAAGGATGATTGAATGTTTGGTGAATTATACCTTAAAATGAAAACGAAATCTCAAAAATTGGCTTTTGATTAAATACAACGATTTTTAAAGATAAAAATGTAAGAAAATTTATGTTTGGGGCAAAAAACAGTTTTAGGCGTTTTTCATCTAAGTCTATCCGATAGTCAAAATAATTTGCCAAAAAACTAAGAAAATTAATTTTGGGGTCGATCGAATTCTGGGGGTCTTTCAGATTTTAGTGGGTTCAACCGACCCCTAGTTCATGCATGGACTTCCCAGTTCTCAGGTCAATCTGGCTGATCATGCTAAAATTCTGTGAGGACCAAGCAGCCTGATCACACATAGACGTGGGTTCTGGACCATACATGCACGTAGGGGAGGAAGTTTAGGGGTCTCTAGACCCCATAATGAAAAAATGAGCAATTTTGTGGAGAAAATGAGGCAAAATGAGGGCCAAAAATGGATGAAAATCGAAAATTTTCGTCAAAAATGCTCGAAAATGACCAGGAACTGTGGAATAACGTAGTTTAAACGCTATTTTAGCATGTATACAAGCTTTTGAGGTCATTTTTGCTCAAGAAAGCTCAATTTTTGACATCTTCCTGGCTGACCCCTCCCCCCAGATCAACGATGCTGTGCACCTGTGGTCTGGACTCTTGATCCTACATAATCAAAAAGCTTCCCGCGGATCCTTCAGAATAAATTTTCTAGATTTATCTGTTTGACAATTTTTTGGTGCCGATGGATCGAGTTGGATGATAAACGTCGGAAACATGATAGTTTTGCCACTAACAAACTTATTGCTCTTTTTGTCATTAGAATATTCTGGACTCCGCAGACCCCTCTTGAATTTACGCACTGCCCATGCATGAGCCTGATACGACAAAAGCACACATGGGCGTAGGGGTCCAGGAGTTTACACCTCCCAAGAATTTAAACCCCCCCAAAAATTGATAAACCCCCAGAATTGAATTTGTGATGTTTTCTAGAATTTTTCGCCGGTTTTTAACCCCCGCCCCAGAATCTGTTCCATTCATACCGCTTGAATAAATATTACGTATTTCCCTGGAAAACTATAAGTCCGCGATGAACGCGATATTTAATCCTCTTAAAGCGACACCTTTGCAACTTTCGATTGATTTAAGTAAATGAAAACTCGTTTAAATATTGAGCCAACTGAAAAGTAAATACAATGATTCACCGCCAAAGTCCATGATCGCTCCCTATTTATTCAAGACAGATGTTATGCATTCATTTGCTAATTTTTCCGACAATTTAAAAAAATTATACAATATGCATTCAAAAAAATTTTGAAAATAAACATCGCAGAATCTTTTGAGAGCGTTTAGCATGCTTTGAAAATTAATTAGCATTTACGACGCTAATAACTTGACCTGTTAAGCAAAATAAACAACTGATGTGAAGTTTCAATCTGTTCGAAAATTAATTTTTGTTTTCATTACATGACCATTTTAATTAATTATGCCATCTCTTTGATTGTTATAAATATCTGGGTACTCTTTTAATAAAACCGATGAAAATCTTACGAAAAAGACAATGTGTACCAATCTAATGCGTCGGAGACACACATGTTATCCGTAAAAGCGCAGCAGCCAAATTCTGGGGTCAGATGGGGCAAAATTGCCAAAAATTAGCACCAAAAATTTGACTCTGGGTTTTATCGATTTTTGGGGAGGTTTCTAGATTCAAAGGATGTAAACCTCCAAACTCCCCACGCCCATGTGTGATGCTATAGCTCACCGTCAGACAAAGAACGAGATCAGATGCCATCAGGCCAATCAGAAAAACATTGCGAGCCGAGTGCAGCTTTTGCTGGTGGGCTAACTTAGCAATCACGGATACGTTTCCCAAAACTCCGAATATAAATATAACGAAATAGATTAAACAAAAAGTGAGTTTAACAGGCCAAATGGTCGTATAATCTTTGGCACCGAAGAAACGGTTTATATCCACGCACTGAAGAGGATCATTCGAGAAATTGGAGTCATTTGATCCCTGACTGACCTCGAATAGCGAATCCATGAATATTAATGCTGAAAACTGATTTAGTAAATCACTACTCGCACTTGGGATATTTCATCAATGAAGCTAGATTGGAAACTTTTTCGAATATTTTTCACATTTGGGCTTCCTTTTTGTTTTTAGGCTCTTTTTTAATCAATGCATATAGATTTGTCATATCAAATGGTGAACAAATCTTATTCGAAAGCGTCTCCTATTATTTCTTCATCACTTCGATTCAATTATCGTCCTATTCTCTTGAGAATTGGATCACGATAATTAAGGTAAAAAGAGCGAAACTGAATGACCGAAGCGAGCGAAGTTTAATTTGTTCAGTGTTAAGCTTAATGCGAAACCACAATATCGACGGCGTACGATTATATGCATGCAAGAGTTCAGCTAAGCATTAAAATGGAGCCTGCTTAAGCAAAGCGCTGCACGCACAATGCAATATAAGGCCCGACCCAAAGCAATAAAATACTAATTAATTTACTACCGTATTTACATCAAATTCCTCGTTTCCTTTTCAATAATGAAATATTCCGCAATTTTTACGTACTACACATTCGCTGAAAAATTCTTTTCTCGATGACTTCATTAAGACACATTATTTACGTGCTTCATAGTGACAAAATATTTTAAAAATTTTTTTCATCATGTCCCTGAAGAGTAAATCAAAATAGAGAAGCACATAATCGAAGGCTAGTCAGACATGAAAAATGTTTGGACTATTCAGCTGTAAAGGGCTGCGGGCTCTTAGGGACTCCGAATATTCATTGAAGGAATGGACAACTGCAAGGACGATCATTTGACCTTGATTCAATATGGTTGGTGAGATACGACAGAAACTGACACGCATATTAAGGATCTAGCCATCTTTAATAACGATGACTCTTTACAGCTCAGATTTTCAGAAATGTCAGAACTTTCTGAATTTAGTTTTCGCACGTTTGGACATTCTAAGTTTAGCCCGAAAATTTCTATAATTCGAAAATTAGCGGGTCGGTATAGGTCAGCTTTTTTAGCGAAAAGTCTATATATTGAAGCTCTCCTTAGTGTATGTAAAAGAATTTTGAAAATATAATTAGCAAACTGTATGTCTGTCGAAAATTTCAGTTTCCGATGTTTTGCGCCAAGCTTACATTCATTTAATTATAGATAATATTCTAGCGAATATACAACTTACGTTTTCCTGCAAAAAATTCTAAAATTTCAGAGTTTTTGAATGTATTTTGCGCGTAAAATACAGTGAGATATTGGAAAACACTGGTCGCTTAGATGAGGGATTTGTGGATCATTTCTGACTATATATACAGGATGATCGGTTTGACTAGGTAAGCCAAAGCTGAGAGATCAATTGTAGACAAGAAAAAAATTGTTAAAAAGTTGTAATTTATTTAATGTGTTTACGAGCACTTTTATAAAAAATTTCTATCTTTCATTCTTTGTTTTAATATAGCTTTATTTTCCACAAAACTTCCCTTCCCCTTCTCTCTCTTATAAGGTTTTCCTCTGAATACATAAGGAGCTTTTTAAACTATTTCCAAAATTAATCTACTTCTTTGCCTCGAAGCTGTTTTAGAAATATTGAACATTAATAAAGAATTTCTACATGGATCTGCTTCTAACTTGTAAATCCGCAATAGGCTCTAAGCTGACCCAAACAATTTTTCACAACCTCCAGAACACATAGGTATTGGTACATAAGTAAACAAATTCAGAGATAGATTTAAGTCAGAAACTTTTGAGAGACCGACATAGTTCAACGGATGTAAACAAAACGAAAAATGTACAAGAAATTCGAGGAATAGCAATCGCAATCGTTTTTTTAAAATTAAGCTTGTATTCACTTAAAAATAAGACGTGCACAGTTTGATTTCAATAAAAAAGAGATCAATCAAGTAAAAAGAGAAGATATATAGTTAAATTTTTCTGAGAATTCTACCGGTCAGCGCAGCGGCTAAATATCTAGCTCATAATTAGTTTAAGAATCAGCCAATATTATAGAGTGCATAAACGTCAACTGAATCCGCTAAGCTCATCCTATTCGACATAAGCGGATAAATGCAAACTGTAGGCGAAAGATTTTTTTGACAAAATGAACTGGCATGGCAACTGTTTGCTTCATGTTTCATATAACCAAACAGCAATCGGCAAAATATGTAAATTACTTAAAGGAAGAATCTAATGAGATGTTAACCGATTTTGGTCGTAAGAATATACATAGTTAGTGAATGCAAAAAGGCCTGGCACATCTTAAACTTATTACAACTAACGACAGCTTCTTTTACAGACGTAAATCTTGCTTACGTAGCACAAATGCGATTAATCTCTTCTGCATATTGAAAACGTACAGAAAATGAGTAACAGACAAGAGAAACTGTCAAGTCAATTTAACAAACTAGATGCAAACAGTAACATCTGATCAGGATAAAAAATACAATTTATCGATTTAATGCATTGTCATATTCTTGATAATGGTAATAATAAAAATAATAATAATAATAATAATAATAATAATAATAATAATAATAATAATAATAATAATAATAATATATAATAATAATAATAATAATAATAATAATAATAATAATAATAATAATAATAATGATAATAATAATAATAATAATAATAATAATAATAATAATAATAATAATAATAATAATAGTAATAATAATAATAATAATAATAATAATAATAATAATGATAATGATGATGATGATGATTTTCATTATTATAATATTAATAATAATAATAATAATAATAATAATAATAATAATAATAATAATAATAATATTATTATTATTATTATTATTATTATTATTATTATTATTATTATTATTATTATTATTATTATTATTATTATTATTATTATTATTATTATTATTATTATTATTATTGCTATTATTATTTCAATTAGATGAACATCCAGAACTCTACATCTTACGAGTGAATATTGACAGCAGTTATGCTGATTGCTTAACAAAAATTAATTTATGAGTTTATCATCTCATTTATTCTTTTTCACATATTTTCTTAGGAATCAAACAGTAAAAATCAATATCCTGCTCTCGCCTTGTTTGACATCCTTGTTTGACGAAAGATACTTGAGAATTTAAATACATTCTTTTAGAAGAAGTAGATCATCGAAAAGCTAAGTTACAATACTGGTCAGAATTGACTATTGTCGTAGTAATCGATTCGGAAGACGTTCAATTATTCTATAAACCCAGCAAGAATGCGCTTCGTTCAGTGTATGGCCTAATGGCATTTCAAGAAATATCTACACAGAAAATAGCAATAGTCAGTCAAGAAGGTCAAAGTAAATGGTTCTAGCTGGATTGGAAAGAAAATGAAGGCATTCAAATATAATTTACTAGCAAAGAAAAATGCTCCGATGGAATAAAAAAGATGAATATTCTTGGAATTGTGGATTGTTAAGGATGTAAAATTAGGGGATTAGGAAAAAGCTATCTAGAGTCGCAAAATCTGATAAAAATCACACTTTCTCTAAGCAACGCGAAAAATCGAAGTATATTCTGCGGCCTCTGAAAAGCGTCTTTTTTTAAATAATTTTCAAAGTTTCAGATAAGAGTGTATAAACGAAATCTATAATGTTAATTTTTTTCAAATTGCTGGCAAGTAGCAACGCTGACTAGCTTCGTATCCTGATTGATAGAAAACTAAGTGGTATTGTATTTAAAGTTGTTTTATTTTGTTATGAGCATTGTAGCAAGCAAAGCAGGGGCCGATTGATTAGTGCACACAATCGTTACGGGCATGCTAGTGTACCTACATTTAGTCTGTTTCAAGTCAACTTACGCGTTTCCTACTGATTTGAACCAACAATTTCTTCAATTGTCTTGGATGCATTAATGTTTGCTATTTCATTCAATTGGCTTAGAAAGACTGTTACTCAATATCATTTTCCATAGCTACTGCATAGCTAATGTGCTGCTTTTTCAATCATTTTTATGATTAAATATTTATTTTAATGTGTTAGCCGCAGAATATACTTCGATTTTTTGCGTTGCTTAGAGAAAGTGTGATTTTTATCAGATTTTGCGACTTTAGGTAGCTTTTTCCTAGTCCCCTCCTTTTACATCCTTAACAATCCACAATTCCAAGTATATTCATCTTTTTTGTTCCATCGGAGCACTTTTCTTTGCTAGTACCCTACTTTTAATTAGCATGATTCAAGTACATTAGTCAGTAAACACATACAGTAACATGCCACAATAATGACAGCAATCGAAGAACGCGGAAAACAATATCGTTCTTAACATCAGCATTATCCTTTTTAAACAAGATAATCTTACATTATTTAAACAGATCAAAGTTTTTCAGCATAAACTTTACGCAAATATCAGGTGTAAGGAACACTAACGCTCAGATTTGGAAGTAAAATAAATTTGTAGTATAAACTACATATTAACAACAAATGAATATTGCAAACGTTACACCACTACTAGGTGTAGAGAAAACTAACAGTCAGATTCCCAATTTTGATTTTACGTAGAAAATTTTGAAAAAAATAAAGCTTCTGCAAGGCTCTAGAACTAAAGTTAATATGCAGTGTAAACTTTACACAACCACAGAGTGTAAAGAAAATTTCAGTCGGATTCGTAATTCTGATATTACTCTGATATTACGATCAACATTTATTAAAAAATTAAGTCTCCACAATGGCCCGAGGTCAAATAAATATCATATGTAAACCACTTTACACCACTGTTGAGTGCAAACAGACTGGCGTATCACATTTGGTTTCTGGTTCATTTTTAGACTTGAGATTATGTCCAGACTCATAACCCAGAACTTGGCAGAAAAAAACAAGACAGAAACACGTTTAAATCCCCCATTTTTTAGACTTTACACCTCCCGAAAAAGCTAAATATTGATGTAAAAAAACGCAATTCGCTGTGACGCGTACCCCTAAAGCCGTATTTATACTTCACGCAGGATCGCGTCGCAGGATTAAATGGCGTGACTTTTTCTAAAAATAGCACATCCTGCGAAAATCGTGCGAATTGACGCATCGCGCCACCCGTTTATACTTCCTGCGAAAAATCGTGCGATAATCGACAAAATTCGTCGCATCGCGTCTTCGATTTATACTTGCTGCGATTTCTCGCAAACTCGACTATCCAGCGATAAATCGTGCGATTTTTTCTGCGAATCTTGCGAATCATCGCACGATTTTTTCGCGCATATTTTTGCTCATTTTCGTCCTCGCCTGACCTCATTACAAATTCAAAGCATCGTTGCGTGACATAAATGATTTAAGTAGGTACGAATGAAGAAATTTAAAACCGATATCTGTAGAAGTAGTGGTAGTAGTGCAAAAACATAAAGAACGACGAGGAGTTTGTTGACTTTGCTCTTGCTTATTATGTTCTGAATCGGAGATTTAAACGGAGAATTCGGCGATGCTACGTTCGACCAGTCAATATCAGTCGGCCTCTAAAGAGTCAATATCATGATCTAGTATCAGAATTGAGGAGAAAAGACCCTGAAATGTATTTTAATTACTTCCGGATGTCACCAGAAAGTTCCGATCAATTATTGCAGCTTATCGGAAATCGAATCGAACGAAAACCTACTCACGCTATTCCGATCGGCCCACAGGAAAGGCTCGCTATAACCTTACGGTAAACTTGCAAAAATAATAATACAACATTTTCTTGAAATTTCTCTCGGCACTAATTTAAATTTCGTCGGTCATTCTCATAGTATATCATGCAAAAACAATTTTTGCACGAATTACAAAACAAGTAACAATGAGTTTTGGAAAGTCTTGCATTAATTTTTTATGGTGGCATGCGTGCAAGTAAATGGTTACTGTTTGTGTTTATACTCGTATTAAGACATTTGTCGAAATATCTAATCGTGTGTTTATTTTAAAATTATTTGTTATAATATTTTATTTAGTGTACGTAAAACATATCTAAATTTTTAAGCTTTTATCCCCATTAGGAAAGAAGCACATAGGTATACCTATAAGAAATTTTGAGAAGCAAAGCAAGTACGTACCAAACGAACAATCAGATGTGTATTATGTGCCGCGCATGCACGTCGACCCGCGTCGATCGGCGTTGTACATGTCAAATTTGACGGTTCAATAGAAATGTGCGCAAAAAAAGGACGCGAATTCGCTTCCGAGTCCAATTTTGCGAATTCGCGTCGGACGTCAACTTGTTGCTAAAATTAGTAATTTTTGACATTTTTCGCGGAGATGAACGCGATGAAGTATAAACTGAAATGCGATTCATCGCACGACGAAATTTCTTGCCTGCGCGAATTATTAAGCGATGCGAACTTCGCAGGAAGTATAAATCGAAAAATCGTATCGCGGACAATCCTGCGATTCGCGCGAACAATTATTCGCGCGATAGTATAAATCGAATTCGCGTGCTTTGCCCGATCCTGCGACTGCGATATTTCGCAAGTTCGGCGCGATGCGTGAAGTATAAACCAGGCCTAAGAAAGTACTTTATTTTTATCCTATTCGACCTCGCCCGACTTCTGAACAGAGAAAGTGGCGAAAAAATGGACAAACACGTATTTTCCACTGTCCACCACATTGTAAACTTTAAAAATCCCAACCTAACGCCCCATTGAGTGTAAATAAATTCGATTCGGGCCAGTTTGTCGCCCTTTGATTGTAGTATGTTTGCATGTGCCAAACTTATGTTCCGCAAAATATTTGATCTGAACTACCAATCGAAATACGAAAAAAACCTGTTTTTTCGCCCATTTTACATCTCAGATTTCTAACTTTACACCCCCATAAACAACTGAATATTACGTTTTTTGAACGCGGCTTGCTTCGACGTGTAGCTCTTAGAAGTTAATTTATTTCCGTTTTATTCAATTCATCTAAACTCATAGCCGAAAAAGTTGGCAGAGGAATCTAGGACAAAATCTGTTTTTTTCTCATCAACTAAAGTGTCAAGTTTAAACCCCTGGTACTAACTGTGTGTTTATTTGTAGAAAAGTTTGCTGGTAAGCAGAAGATAGCCCTTGATCCGTAGTACATTTCTGTAAGAAGAAATTTCTAAAAACTTATAACCGGAATTGTTGGCAGACATAAACAAGTCGAAAACTCGACCAAAATGTGCCTTTTCATCCCAGATTTTCGCACTCTTTACACTCCCAATCGAGAACTGAGGCGAAATTCAAAAAAACAAAAAACTGTTTAATCTGCTCTGAAATAAGAAAAATCTGATCAAACAATATGCAATACGGAGTTATCTATCGGCATTAGAAAATAGATGTATAATTCAAAGTTCACCTCGTCATACCTCAACAAACACTGGCTGTAGAAAAGCTTAAAGGTCAGATTCATTATTCTGACCTTATGGAGAACATTTTTTTTAAAGCATCATCCACGACGCTCTGGGCGGAAAAAATTTTTTTAGTGTTAAGTTTACACCTGCACTAAAAACGCAATATTGATTGTAAAGAAACAAAATAAATGTTGACGTGTAGCGCTTCGGACGAGGCACATTTAAAAGATAATTACCACGTTCTGTCTACTAAGTAAAGAAAAATTTTTTTTGTCCCAGACTTTTTACAATAAACGGCCTCTAAATTTGAAAATATTACTTTAAAAAATAAAAAAAGGCTCCCGTAAATTTTATAACCGTCTACCTTTTGAAACCAATCAGACTGCATAGAATGTAAAACTGAGTTAGATATGCTTGTGCACATGGAAACAGTAAAAAACCGTTTAATTTACACTCCTGTGCAACAACTAATGAGTGTAAAGAAATTTTAAGACCAGATTCATAAACTACTAATCAGGGAAAGCATTTAAAAAATTGGCCCTCTGCAAATTATTTGATTTTTCGGTTTACACTTTACACACTCACGACTAGCTCGGTATTGAGTGTAAACAAAAAAGGGTATCTAAGTTTTTTTATTATCTACCTTTAAAAAAACTGCACCTCCCAGATGTTTGCCGTTATAGCTGTGAGGGGGCATAAATTTCGCACTCGCTGTTATAAACATATAAGAAAAAAGGATGGCCAAGTATGCGCTACCTATGATAGATAAGAAATCCAACCCTGTCATCTGCAGTATATACCAAATGAAAAAGAATTGCTGATCGATTCGTGGTCCTCGTAATATCCGAAATACTCGAATCTGTTTAAATGGAAAGAAAAAGGAAATACGTCCTTGAATTGTTGACTACGGGATGCGGTAAGTTTTTAGAAAATTAATAGTATGAGCAATGCGTCAGGAAATACGGAAAAACAGTAATTTCCTTCATTGGGCCAAAAAGCTGACAACGAAATCTGAGTCATTTTGAAAAACCTGGCGATGACTTTATTTGACCATGTTCAACAATCAACAATAACATTTTTCGTTAAGACAGTGCCATGTTGCATTCCGCGAAATTTGCCATGAGTTACGTGGCAGAATTACATAAGTGGCTTTTTTATTGCAAATCGTCCATATCAGGGTTATTAGGAAGGTGTCCTATGAAATAGTTTGAAAGTTAATGATCATGATTTGCGCACACGAAAAATTGATTTATCGCAGCTGAAGGATTCGTTTGACGAAAAAATTGATGGAATTATTAAACAGTTTTGCCGTCATTTGCAGCGTAGAGAGCTGAAAATGAAAGAAAATATCGATTCAATTACACGTCCCGTTTTCCAAGTGTATTGAATGTATTCTGTTCATATTTAGCCGCATAAATTTAGTTACGAAAACAGTTTACTTAAAAAGTGTCAAATTTTGTCATATTTACATAAAAGCAGTTCGATTCCGAATAATTATCAGAATGCTTTTCGTCGTGTCAAGGGCAGGCATGTTCATTGGGGGTTTAGGGTCTAGCCCCCGAAAAAAAATGTGAAATTTTCTCGGGAAACTAAGGCAAAATGAAGGCAAAAAACGAATGAAAATTGGAAATTTTCTTCAAAAATGCTTCCAATTGACCAGAAACTGTGTAATAACGTAGTTTTAGGGCTATTTTAGCGCTTAAACAAATTTTTGAGGTCATTTCGGCCCCAAAAAACTCCATTCTTGACCCCCACCCCAGACCGGCTGATCCCCCAGATCGGCCATGCTATGTATCTATGGTCGTCAGCAGACATGCACGTGGGGGTGGTTTGGTGCAGTCCCTGAATCCCCAGGATGGAAAAATGGAAAATTTTATGGGGCAAATAAAGCAAAATGAAGGTCAAAAACGGATGAAAATTGAACATTTTATTCAAAAGTGCTTCAAATTGATTAGAAACTGTGTAATAATGTACGTAGCTTTAACGCTAGTTTAGTGCTTAAACCAGTTTTTGAGATTATTTTAGCTTAAAAAAGTTCAATTTGTGACCCCCCCCCATATCGGCTGACCCCCAGATCGGCCATGCTGTGCACCTATGGTCGTGTCGTGTCGTGAGTCCATGAAATCGTGATCGATAATGCCATCTTTCGTATATAACACTCCTATACAAATATCATCATCATAAATGTGATGGCTCAAAATTTTGGGTGTGGAATCCCTGGCCATTTGGGAGGAAGAGGGGGTGAACGACCTCCAATTTTCGGCCAAAAACGGCCCAAAAACATTTAAAAACGGCCAAAAAATAAAATTTTTTCTAAATGAGGGGAGTCAAAAATTTTCGGGCTTGGGGTGGGGATGGGGGACAGCCGACTTTGGGTGGGGGGATATCCCGTCCTTACTGTTACGTGTATGGTTATCATACATATGTACCTACATAATTAGTGTAATCTTGTAGAAGCTAAACCCGAAGTTATGATTAGTTTTCTACAGATTTATGGCTAAAAGTATAAAGTTGGAAAAATTAATAAACCTCTATTTTTACGTCCATGTTATACATGTAGTAATAAGAAATTTAGAAAACGAAGAAAACTCTAGTCATTCGATCGGAACGTGTAAATTTTGAATTATTTATTTTTTCAAGTTTTCTGATTACTTAAACTGTAAACTAAAATTTCAAATGAAATTCCCCCTCAATTTACGCAAAAACAACTGGGCTGAAATGACGGTAGTGATAAAGGTACCTACCTACTTATTGAATTAACCGTGATTCGTAATAAGCGTATGATTGCAAAAAGCTACCGTGTCAAAGGTAACTTGAAACCAAATTAATTAGGTATAACTGTTGTACTTTAATAGTAAATCGAACTCGAAATGCGCTTTTAAAGTTGAATATCTTCTGCAACTATTAAAATGGGTGTCTTGCTGAGAATAACCTCCTGTAAGACTTGCACCTGCTTAATATGCGTTTTACTTAGATACTTGGAAATCTGATGCGTAAATTAATTAACAAGGAATGCTACTAAGTTAAATGAAAAAGTCATTATAGTTCTCCCTTCAAGAATTCATTAAATATGTAGAGTTACCGATGATATGCCACTTACAAAGTAGGTATTGTGCACGTCCAACTTTCACAGAAGGAAAATGCATGCACTACCCTTGGACATCAGCAAATGGCTGTGAATAATGTTAAAAATAATTAGGGTAGCAATTTGGCTAATAATCTCAGGCGTGACCCCTTCCACAGGTCAGCTAGACCTTGGTTCATCTTCGATTGATTGGCGATCATGTAATTTACTGACAAAATTTTGACTGTCGTGAAGGGGACTGGGGAGGCCATACCATAAATTTTAACCATTTGTTCGTGAATTTCAGCTGGTCTAATGTCTTCCTGTTAAAGAATTTAGAGGCATATTTCAGACATAGACATTTCCAATTGCTATACTCACATCGAACCTCAATGAGGCCATCTAAAAAGGACACAGAAGCACTATGGACTGATTAATGACTTTGCACAGACAATGTTGGATGGATGTAGCCTCTTGTTGTAGAGCTAAATTTTTCTGTATATCACTTGAAGATAGTCAGGCTAAGAACTTTCTGAACGCCCCTCGTAGGTACTGAAAGTGAGCATCTTGCCTGCCCGTGTGTAGTCGCTGGGCCAGTGCTAAGGCCAACAAATTTGCACTAAGGAATGCCCTACCAAAAAAGGAGAAAGCCAGGGAAACTATAGTCTGTTTCGCATGACTTCGGACATAAATTTTAAGAATTTTCGTTGACACTAAGCCGAGAGTTACGATAATTGAATATAAGGTCAATGTCACAATCGCAATCTGCCAGTTTATGGTCCGAGATAGTTTTAAAATTTAATATAATCTGTTCCATTCCAAACAGCCCAGTTTTTGTTTTATGGCTTATTACTGTAGCAGAATATTTTGCGTTTGCAGCAGTTTGTTATAGTCTATTTCATTTAACTTTGCGGCTTTCTTCTAAATTTTTCCACAGGAATTAGGCTACAGAAGCGGTTTAAACTTTTGATATAGTAATGCGGCTTGACACTGGCATATGTCTTCAAGTGACTCGATATACTGTAGAATATCATATTTACCGTATTAGTTTAAAACACTTTTGCAGTCATTTTAAACTTTTTCAAAAACCTCAAAGTTAAATGAAACAGACTTTAGGTGCGCCACATGTTAAGCAAAGCACATTAAACATCAATAAGAACAGTTTAGAGCAACCATTCGCTACAAGGGCATAAATGCAGAAGCCATTTGTGTAGTGAAAAATTTATACAGTTATAAGACTTAAGAAAAAACGAGCCGCTTGGAATGAAACGGACTATAAAAAAGGGGTGCTTTGCTGCCCCTTTTGCTAGAGCAATCTTTTTTGCTAATGGGTCGCTTCGCTCCCCGTTTGCAAAGAAGCTATGATCTATTCCACGAAACCTTGTGCATTTATTACAATTTTTGATTTGGTGCAAATAGATTGCAAAACTGTTTAAAGTCAGACAACAATCATGCTATTGTTCACACTAATGGATTGGCATATGAAGTTTAACAAAGGCAAAATTTTATTGCCGTGGGCCGCTTAAGAATCGATTTCACAGTTGATCGCTTGAGCGTTGAAAATTGACTTCTATGCACAAGCAAGAAATAGACTATAGATAAAACTGATGACCAACATGTTGCAGATGTTTGACAACGGGAAGTATAAGTCTTATGATGAATATCAAAAAATCGTTAAGGAGCACTAATCAGAATAAATCTTTCTAAGCTTGCCTTCACGCTACAATTTATTTAAATTATGCTTATCAGCTTTACAAGGTATTATTCTATTTTGCTCTGTTTACTATAGTCTGTTTCACACAACTTCGGTCATAAATTTTAAAATCGTCTCCGACAATAAGCTGACAGATTGCGATTATAGCATTGCCTCTAATATATAATTATTGTAACCCTCGGTTTATTGCCGATAAAAATTCTTGGAATTTATGCACGAAGATATGTGAAACAGTCTATAAAGTTTCCTGCTTTATTTTCCCGCTCATACGAGATTTAGAGAGCATTGTAAACTGCGCAGATAATAAATTAAAGTTTGTCTGCATTGTAAATAAACGCAAAAAGTTCCACGTTACTCGTTACAAACAGAAATATTTGAAATCGTGTAAGTCTTCTCGAAAACCGTTTTATTGCTGCTTTCATTTGATTTACATTGCGTCGCACGCACGTTGGTTTACATCAAGAGCATTCATAATTTGATATTTAGGCTCACTGAGACCTCTGCATTGATTAGTTACGTTTTTAAAAAACTTCCCTCAATTTTCTGTAAACCTATTTTTTAGCCGTTTTAAGTACCAGTGCAACACAATTCAGAATCAAGGTTTCAGTGAATCCAGGTGGCCAAATTAAGGAAGTAACACTGAAGCTGTGCTCCTCTAAAAGACAAAACCCAAAATTTTACGATATTAATAGGTTATCTTTATTATAAGTTGAATTCTACAGTAAGGTAAGCCGGGACATTACTTAGAGATGGCTAAAATTTTGAATGAAATTTATTCGTTGCGAGTAGTAAGGCGGGCCACTCTAGGCCGCAATGTTAAAAGATACCCTATCTTACATCATTGCGGCCCTACTCGCATTACTACAGTATAGTGTGTAATATTACGTAGTAGCGGTTGATGAACTATTGGCCGGCGTAGGTCGGTGGGGGTGGGTCTATTGTGTAGCGAGCCTGCCAGTTAAAATAGAGCCCGTGTGTTAAAGACAGCCCGCCACGGTATATGGGCCCTCCGGTTAAAATATTGGCCCGCCACGGTATAATGGGCCCGCCCGTTAAATGGAGCCCGCCATGGTATAATGGGCCCGTGTGTTAAATGCGCCTGCCCGGTCGTTAAATGAAAATTTGGTCATTAAAAGGTCATGTTACGAAATAATATGCAGCTAGCCTACCCGTGACCTTGAGCTTTTCTTCATTTTCGTTATTAAATCGATTCAACGAAAACTTGTTGGGATTTTTAAAAGCTACTAAATAAAATGCGCATAAACAGACTATAGAGCATTACATAAAGTAATTTTATTGAAAGAATACGTGCATGAACTATCATTGTTTACGTGTAATATAGCGATCAATACGTGCAGCGATCTGAATAACTTTAAAAAACAATGAACGCGTGGCAGGTACATTATTGTGAGAACCTTTTAAAAAGACAGTTTTACGCGACGATAGAGTAAATAAACGTATGCTATATGTAGTTATGATCAATAATAAATAGATGTGCAATTTAGCGATCGGATAATAATTTTAGAAACGCGTTACAATAATATGGTGCATTAAATAAAATAAAAAATCAATAAAGAGTAGTATTATTTAGTAATAAAAAATTATTAAAAATGAAAAATGATTTAAGCATTTTAAAAAAATTTCGAAATTTCCAACCTTACAGTTTAAGCAAAAAATTTTTCAAGTCCTCATCGTCGTAATCCAGTGTTTGGCTGAACTGAAACAATTCGCCTTCGTCGTTATCGCCATCGCTTTTGCGTTACTTAGTGGCTGGACTTGTAGAAATAGCGGCCGATGTATCTGCAGTCGTGCTAGTCTCAGGCAAATCGGGCGATTCGGCTACAAAACGATTTTTTGCAATTAATGCAAAATTTTTTATGATTTTAAAACCATAAAAAAATTTGCACATAAATATTTGAAAATACATAAATTTTTACTTATTAAGGAATAAATTAAAACGAACAATGTGACAACAATGGCATTATTGCTAAGCAGAATGATTATTACGTAATGTTTCTGCTAAACACGTACCTCTATTATTTTTTTCTAGCCTACAAATTTAACAAATCCAAAAGACATTATTTGTATATAAAAATTCAAAAAAGTGGATAATATTAAAAAGTTTTTAAGTTATTTCAATGACTATAACGTTATATTTTATACATTGTAATATAGTTTTAAATAGGCAATTCATGCTATATTCTAAAAAATATCTTTATAAATTCTAAAAATTTTTAAAGCAATACAAATAAGTATTCTAAATATAACTCACCCAAGTCTTGAGTTTCCGACGCTACCTGGCGCTTTTTTTGCAAACGACCTTCAGCGTTCTCTTCTTCCGATTCGAGATATTCTTTAAAAAAATTAAATATGCAATCCAAAGAAGCGTAAGTACATAAAACACAGGTATTACTTATTAATAAATTAATGATATTAAACTGCTCTTGAAAAAAAGCGAAGTGTTATAAAGTTAATTTGTGCGTTTTTTACTTACATAGCGTTAAAAGTTATTATTATTATTATTATTATTATTATTATTATTATTATTATTATTATTATTATTATTATTATTATTATTATTATCATCATTATTATTATTATTATTATTATTATTATTATTAATATTAATATTATTACAATTATTATTATTATTATAACTATTATTATTATTATTGTTATTATTATTGTTATTATTATTATTGTTATTATTATTGTTATTATTATTATTATTATTATTATTATTATTAATATTAATATTAATATTATTACAATTTTTATTATTATTAGTAACTATTATTATTATTATTGTTATTATTATTGTTATTATTATTGTTATTATTATTATTATTATTGTTATTATTATTATTATTATTATTATTATTATTGTTATTATTATTGTTATTATTATTATTATTATTATTATTATTATTATTATTATTTAACTAAAACATCATTTCCAGATAGTTCACTATATCAAAATTCGTTTTTATAAAAAATCGTAATTTACTTTTAATAAAAAATATTCACCATTAATAGTTTTGATGCCGTCCATGATTTCTTTACGAAGAGCCATCCAATTTTGGAACTGATATTCCGACAACGCGATTTCCTGCTTCTTTGCGTTTTTCAATATTAACGATTTTGGCGGACCAATTTCGACCACAGCTTTCGTGCCATACATGAGGTTAACTTCGAAAAAATTGCCATCTCCGTTAGCCAACATTGCTGAAATTTTCTTTGAAGCTTTTTCCAAAATTTTGTATTGCGGTCTTGTTAAGTTGACTCCTTGTTGAGTCGGATAAACCGCCGAATTATTGTGGTATGTGCTGCAAATACGAAAACCAATGCTTACGCTCTTTTTCCAATGTGAAATTAAACAGAAGGTGTTGCTTCCCAAGTCGTATTCAAAACGCATGCCGCTTGTTCCACGACTCATTTTTCAAAATATTGAGAGAAGGCGAAAGCGACTAAATCTGAATTGAGTAAATTTATGCAATACGAGAGCCAGAAGAGTTGGACCGAAAATTCAATTTGATAAACAGGAAATAGTGCAATAACCTCTAGTTGTAATTATTTTTGCATAAATTTAGAGTTCAAGTAAATAAAATAGGTTATGTCAAACGTAATTCACGTAGTGTGCAGATGGTTTGATATTTGCCGCATATTGTGTAAGCGCAATTTGCGTAAATTTAGAGTTCAAAGCAAATAAAATAGGTTATTCGGACGTAATTCACGTAATCGCAGATTGTGTATATTTATCGCACATTGTGTAATAAAACGCAGCTGCATGCTGCAAAATATACATTCAATTCGTCTATTCAAATCCTCAGAGCATTGGTGAATAACCGCATAATTCAATTAAAAAGACAGGAAATAGTGCAGCAACCTCTGACTTATTGGTAGCCTTCGATTTTAACAATAAACAAACTAAAATGCGCACATGATGTTTATAACAGAATCGCACCTTTTGAAGCGCCGCAGTTTTCATATTTATTTTATATAATAAAATCTAGAAATTTCCGAGTGCCGGAAATTTAATGTAGGCACTGTCAAATGACCAGCATTACGTGTTGACAATAAAAGCAAGGCACGGAGTGGTGCAAGCATATGGGAAAAAGATTTCTATTTTCAAAATAAAAGGTCAATGCACTTTTAGACATCAAATGACAGATGACATTGTCTCGTTTGAAATGGTCGTGTTTAAAAATCGTACGTTGAGATTCGAAAAGTACGCCCATTTGCAAATTTTATCGTTTTTACGAATAAACGAATTCATTATATAAACTCTAATCTTATCATTTTTTGTCATTTCACCAAAATATCTCAACATGAGCAACTCCGATTACGAGCTCTCTCTCGACTACAGCGATTTTTCCGATTCGAGCAGTTCTGACGAATCTTTACCTGATATACAGCTTTCCCCTCGAGATTCTACGATAATTTTAGAGGACATTTCTGACGAGGAAAGTTCAGATTCGTTTGAAACTGCGAGTTTATATACTATTGACGAATGGAACGCTTCTGACGACGAACTATTTTCTGATGCTAGTGATACTGAGGAACAATTTGGTGGCGATTTTACAGCGGAAAATTATTATAATCTCAGCGATCCGATTGTGCAAAGAGTTAAACGTTTTAATACAGAGGGCAACGAATATCGCATAAATTTTGTAAATATTCAAGATTTGACGAATTTCAATGAACGTTTGCCTTTAATTTTTGATTCGGCTATTGATAATATTTTATCGCGATCCGACCCAACTGCGCTTGTTGGCTTACAATTCCTGCATCCTGATTTGGATAAGCCAATATTGTTGCATTTCAGAAATCGACAAAATTTTAGCGGCGAACTTATTTTAGAACAAATCGAACGTATTTTGCAGTCTAATCAGGAAGTTAAAATTGATTCAAGCGATGCTACGATAAAGATAGTCGCTGTCACGCCGCCAAACGGTGCTGGACGATACGCTAATCATATTCTGCACGAAAAATTTATGAATCGAGGAGCCCACGGCGGACCCTTTATTCAGATTGAGAATTCTGATAATTTATGTTTAGCTAGAGCGCTTGTAGTCGCTAGAGCTCATTTGCATAGAAACGAATCGAACAGCAAGTGGGAAAGTATTCGGAAGGGCGATTATAGACGTCACAATACTCAGAAAAATAAAGCGCAAGAATTGATGCAATCAGCTGGTTTAGCGAACCATTCCGGCCCGTGTGGAATTAGCGAATTAATTAAGCTGCAAGACGCTATGCCTAATTATAAAATTAAAGTATTTCGCAAAGGCGACGGAAATGAATTATTTTTCGAGGGTGAGTTCTTACGAGTTAATTTTTTATTTATTGTGTTTTCAATGTATTTTTTACAGGTTCTACGCAGAGCGAGTCTGTTCTGCACCTATATTTGCACGACGGACATTATACAGTCATTAGTCGTATTAAAGGATTCTTTTCCAAAAGCTATTTTTGCGAATTTTGCAATGTTGCGTACGATCATCAAGAAAATCATCGTTGTATTCATAAATGCACTTCATGTTATAATTCTCCTCCTTGTGAAAAATTGGAAATTTTGACATGTTCTAGTTGTAATCGTTATTTTTACAACTTGAAGTGTTTCGAAAATCATCGTAAAATTTTTACAACAATGCACAAAAAGCGAGCACTAGAAAGCTCGATTTGTATGAGAATTAAACGTTGCAAAAAGTGTGGCAAGCATCTTCGAAGAGCTCAGATAAAGAAGCACAAGTGCGGTTATATTTACTGTCGTATTTGCAAGGAGGATGTCTTGGCTAAAGGTTATTTTATTTCATTTTTAATTTTTAAAAACAAAATTTATTTAGCGTAAATTTTAGGCCATTTGTGTTACATGTCGAAAATTTCGAATGAAGAAGACATTTCGGATGATGAGGATAAAAAGCCAAAACGCGAGAAGGTAGAGTTCGTTCCTCGTTTTGTGTTTTTTGATTTTGAAACAACGCAAGAACGTGTTATAAAAGAAGAGGCTTACGGGCCCGAGTTAGAGCACGTACCTACATTATGCGTTGCTCATATTACTTGTGATGAATGTCGTCATAAATCTTCTTGCTATCGTTGTGGTGAAAAAAGACGTATTTTCATGGGAGAAACGTGTTTAGATGATTTTTGCACTTTTTTATTTGGTATGAAATACGTGATTGCTATAGCACATAACGCGAAAGGATTTGATAGCCAGTTCATTCTTCAATTTTTCTACAAGCAAGGCAAAGTTCCGAAAATAATTAATAAAGGTATTTAGATTTTTTAAAAATTGTTACATTTTTTGTAATTAATTTATATTTTCTAGGACTTGAGCTAATATCAATTTCATACAAAAGTGTGAAAGTCATTGATTCGTTCAATTTCTTACCTATGAGATTGGCCGATCTACCAAAGACGTTTGGGATTGAGGAACTATGCAAAGGAAGGTTATTTTCCCCATGGTTTCAATTTGCAGAAAAATTGGAATTACATTGGCGACTGGCCTGATCAATCTTATTATTATCCTACTAACATGAAACCTAATGATTATCATAAATTTTACGAGTGGTACAACAAACAAAAAGGAAAAGTATAATTTTAAATTTTTTAAAATTTCGTCATTTTTACAATTTTTATTTTTAAGACCTTCAATTTCAAGGAGCAACTCGTAAGTTATTGTGAAAGCGATGTTACGGTTCTACGTGAGTGCTGCCTAAAATTTCGAGACTTATTTATAGCCGAAACCACGGTAGATCCTTTTGAACATTCATTAACTATCGCTAGTGCATGTAATAGAGTATTTCGAACTTTATTTCTTAAACCAAACACGATCGGCATTATTCCCAATGATGGTTACAGACGAGAGGAAAAACAGTCTGTAACAGCCCTTAAATGGTTAAAATGGATCAGTAAACTCGAAAATCAATATATTTCTCATAAACAAAATGGTTACGAAATTAAAATTGGAAAATATAAAGTCGACGGTTTAGCTGAAAAAACTGTTTATGAGTTTTATGGTTGCTACTGGCATGGCTGTTTAAAATGCATGCCAAAACGTAGCCAATTAACTGCCGATAGAGTAAGGACGGCTAAAGAGGTTTTTGATCGCACAATGGAGCGTGCATGGTTTATTAAGCAAGCGGGATATCAATTGGTTGAAAAATGGGAATGCGAGCTTATGCGCGAGCTTGCAGCTAATTCGCAGATGAAGACTTTTTTCGACAACGTGAAGGTGGATGAGCCGCCGATTAATCCGCGGGACGGTAAGCTTTAATTTTTTATACATTTAAAATTGTTCAATTATTTTTGCGTGTTTCAGCCTTTTATGGCGGGAGGACTAATGCTATAAAGCTTTATCATAAGATTAAACGAGATGCGAACAATTTTCCATTACAGAAGATTAATTATTTGGATATTTGCAGCTTGTATCCATTTATTAACAAGTATAGCAAATATCCGATCGGGCATCCAAAAATTATTACTGAGAATTTCGAAACTGTCACTATGAAAAATCAGTGCTACGAAGGCTTAATAAAATGCGAAATTTTGCCTCCAAAACAACTTTTTCATCCAGTTTTACCATTTCGGTCAGGGGGCAAACTTATGTTCCCTCTATGCCGAGCCTGTGCTACTGAACAACGGAATGAAAAGTGCTGCCATGACGGTCAGGAGCGAGCACTAAAAGGCACCTGGATCAGCGTGGAAATCTACAAAGCCCTTGAAAAGGGCTATAAAGTTGTTTTTTAATTAGTTTTTTATTTTTTATTGCAATTTATTTTAGCGTTTTTTAGATTCTAAATATTTTCGAAGTTTGGCATTACGAAAAAATTGAGCAATACGACCCAATCATGAATTCAAATGGTGGACTGTTTACAGAATATGTCAACACATTTATGAAAATAAAAATAGTATGTCAAAAATTAACAAAATGAATAACTTTTAGTCTGTACTTAATTTAATATGCTTGTATTTATAATCAATATTTTGTGCGCCGATTTGTTAAAGGAAGCCGAAGGATATCCTTCTCGTGTCAAAACCGATCAGGATAAGTTTGAGTATATCAAAAGCATTGAGGATCGCGAAAATATTCTACTCGACGATAGCAAGATTGAAAAAAACGGCGGAAAACGAGCATTAGCAAAATTAATGCTAAACAGCTTTTGGGGGAAAGTATATTCAATTTTTTAGTCATTTTAACTCGTTTAATCAACATTTTATTTCAGAAATTTTTCCTAAAATTTATTTCGCTCTTTTTTAAGTTTGGCCAGAGAAACAACTTGACTAAAACTATCTACTTTAAAGATCCGGCTAAATATTTCGCCCACGTGTTTGATCCTAGCATAACAGTAACTGCTATTCACATGATTAGCGAGGAGATTGTTTCGGTGACGTATAAACAAAACGACGATTTTGTTGACGTTATGCCCAACACAAATCCTGTCATCGCAGGCTATACCACAGCGCAAGCCAGGCTAAAACTGTATTCCTACATCGAAAAGCTAGGAACACGCGTATTATACTTTGATACAGACAGCATAATCTACATTTCGAATCTCGATAAGCCGATGGAGTATTGTGTGCCCATTGGCAGCTGTTTGGGGGACATGACTGACGAACTTCGCGAATATGGCGATGGGTCGTATATAAGCGAATTTTGCAGCGGCGGCCCAAAAAATTACGGATTTCGCGTTTTTAGCACTAAGAATAATTCGGATAATTTTGTGCATAAAGTTCGAGGAATCACTTTATCTTATTTAGCCGTAAAACGTGTTAATTTTAAATGTTTGCGTCGCATGGTTCATTTGTTTGTAAAACACGGTAGTAAGGATGAAATTTCCGTAGTTTCGAGCCGTATACAGCGTAAAAAAGAAGGCAGAAAAGTCGTTACAAAATTAATGCCTAAAAAGTTCCGCATTGTATATGATAAAAGAGTTATACGTAAAAATTTTTCGACCATACCGTATGGTTATTGATTACTGTAGTATTGTGCTTGTACGATGTGCATAAAATGTATTTATAATAGATCAACCAGGTAATAAAATCAGTGTTTAGAAATTTTTAAGCAGTGAGCAGGCGGTTTTACAATTCACGCTTAAGAAAATAAATTTGTCAACTCATTTCAAAAATGAAAAACTCTTTTTTGAAATTTATATTAATTATAACGACTAGCGTTTTTGCTAATGATTGGCGATCGCTACCTATTGATCCATTGAAAAATTACGAGTTAATTATAACTCATTCTCCGAGTCCCATTGAAAAAATAGAATTTATCGCCAGTTGTTCGGAAAAGAATCTATCTCTTCGTATTCCTAGTTACGTTAACAAAACGGTAGTGTACAATTTAACTACAGCTGAGCAAGAGAAATTCGCAAATTTCATTGAACAGAATAAAGATTGTCCCGCGGACAAAGGAAGAGTTGACGCTTTCAATGACAGAATAATATCGCACACACCTTACATATTTATTCGCTGTGGTAGAGTTGCAAAGTTTGTTAGCATGGAAGTTAAGACCTTCAGACTCGATTACTCAAAAACTCTTTTTTTGCTTGGAATTTTGAGAATGAATAAAAATTCGGAATGCAAAATTCAATAGAATTTCGTATAAAATTGCTCGCAAATTGAAATACACCATTTCTTCACTTTTATCGATCTTAGACATGGACGTTAAATGGAAACATCCTTTCAACTGCATAGTTTCGGCTCCTACAAAATCCGGTAAAACCGAATTTGTTAAAAAGTTTGTACAATTTTCGAATGAAATGATGGATCCGCCTCCTTCGAAAATTTATTGGTGTTATACAGAGTGGCAGCCGTCCTATGAAGCTTTGAAAAATGTTAATTTTATAGAAGGAATCCCAAATTTAGATGATTTAAAGGCAAGCAGAAACGAACCAAAATTGATAATTTTTGACGATTTGATGTTAGATACGAAATCCGATTCAAGATTAAATGAACTTTTTACAAAAGGCTCTCATCATTGGAATTTATCAATTATACATATAGTTCAAAACGCATTTTTCGATGGATTGAGAACGAGCCGAATCAATGCGCAGTATTTAGTTTTAATGAAGAATCCGAGCGATCGGCTTCAGATTCAAACATTAGGTAGACAAATTTTTTCCAATTCGAAGCATTTCAGCGAAGCCTTTTTAGATGCAACGAAAGAGCCATTTGGGTATTTATTGATTGATTTATCTCAAACTACGCCTGAAGACATGCGATTGAGAACAAATATTTTTCCTACAGATGATAAAAATTACGTTTATGTGGCAAAATAAATATAATCAAAAGTCTCAAAAGTTCATTTTGATTAAATTAAAGCATTGCAGACGGTTTTCTTTATCGATTTCTCTCTAAATTATGGAAAATGGACGAAATGGTCTTTTACACAGCGTTTTACGGCAAACATTTTCTAGTTCGAGATCAGTAAATTTCGTACTAGCATCGCCTTTCCTAGCCCTAATATTCTTTCTAGCCTTCATTACTGCCCTTTTTCACGATATACACGCCAGAAAACGTATAAGTAACGTATGCAGCCGAGAAACCAATTTTACGATTTTAGTGCATACGCCAAGCAGATTGAATAGAACATCCATATACGGCTTTAAATAATGAAGAGAAAACTCGTTTATTAAATTTTATTGAAAACAACATCGATTGTCCTTCTGGAAAAGGGCGAGAATTTAGACTAAAAGGCTGTTTTAGACTGATTATATATAATCCAGACATATACATTTGCTGCGCAATTGATGGTTTATTTATTAGCTTACACATTACGTCGATGAATTTTTCGTTCAAAGACACAAGGCAGTTGATACCGATATTGAATAAAACCAGTTTTTGAAAAAAATATTTAAGTAAACGGTGTCGTCTTTTAAATTCATTTTATTCGATTTAATCGTTTCGAGTCCAGTCGCTTCTTCAGTAATGGTCGCTGCATCGTTTGAGCTTTTTGTTCGAATCATTCAGCAAAGAGCAAGAGGTAAAATAATTTAAAATACTTTACGAAAAACATAACATTTTTTTGCATTTTTTCAAGCGATCTACGTATTAAACTGCGAAAAAGCGCTTCTTGCTGACGTCTTTTGGACTCGATTTTCTACTGAGGCAAAAGCAGCGTATAAAGAAAAAGCAAAAGCGTACAATGCGAGCAATGTATTATCAGGCCGAAGGCGCATGTCCGCATTTTGGTATTTCGCCAATGAGGTTTTGACTGAATTGAAAAAACGAGATTTAAAGGCTGGCTACCTACAAGGACTGTACAACGATTTAGACGAAGACATAAAACTCAGTTTTTTGGATTTGAATGCTGATAATGTTTATTATCGAAAAAGCTGTTTTAGAGAAATTTTGATCAATGAAGCGGATTTCTTGCTGCACTAAATTTATAAATAGATGTTGTAAGTAAAAATTTATCATTTTTGCATTTTGTGCTTGTGCTGTCATGTCGCATCGATTGTACGATAATATCAATGAGTTAAAAGTATTAGCCAAGTGCAAACCTTGTCAACGAAAAGCATTTTTAAATAAAGCCAATAAAGAACTAATTTATTGCATTTCTGACATTTGTTATAATATTTTGCGTGGAAATATTACGCTAACTACGTCGCAAAAGAAGCAGTTGAAACGATATCAACGTAATATTCGCTACTTGGGTACTAAGAAAGGAACAAAACTTGCTGAAAAACGTTCAATTATTCAAAAAGGCGGATTTTTACCAGCTTTATTAGCTCCTTTGCTCAGTATCGCAACTGGTTTGCTAAGTGATTTAATAATAAAACAATGAAATTTACAAACAAAATGGTACTTGTACCGCAAGATGTCCTTGCTGGGCAGTTGAGCGTTGAAAAATCACCGTTACAAAAACAAATTGATGAGTTTAAAAACGAAATTAAAAAGATTTTGGAAAATGACGAAAACCCCGAGCGTCAGTTTCAGCTGTATTCACAACTTTTTCGCAGATATTTGAATTTAGAAGCTGAAAGTCGTCAACCTCAAGCTGTAAATTTTAAGCCAGAAGAAAAAGGTGTTACTGCAGAAGAACCAGATTGGTTTAATACGGTTTTATCTAGCCTCCCAAAAAGTAAACAAAAACAAGCGCAAATGTTGATTTCTCATATAAAGCGCAGCAAAATAATTAATGTAAAGGATAATGGAGAAATTTTGATTAATGGACAGTCTGTTCCACATTCTCATATCGTCGACTTGATCAACGATTTCAGTAGAGAACGCGTTAAAGCCGAGCCTCCAATTGGAGCGTCGGAATTCGCCCATGCTTTATTTCAGGAACACGTTCCAAAAGAATATATTGGGAATATAAATAGGAGAAAAATGTTGACTGAAAAATTATATAAAAGAGAACCGAAAGCATCCGCGTCAGTTACGGAATACGATTCGGCAACAGAAGGTTCTGCCGCAGAAACTATAAAACCTGAAACAACGCCTAAATTGATTAAAAATATACGAAAATTTAGAAAATTATATAGATATAGCCCATTATACGATGAATGAAAAACTATTCCAATCTATTTATAGTAATTTAGATGATCCTTCGTCTTTTGCGAGTGCTAAATTGTTATATGATGCTGCAAAAGCTAAAGATCCGTCCGTTACATTAGTCCAAGTTAAAAAATGGTTATCGTCTCAAGATACTTACACTTTACATAGACAAGCTTATCGCAAATTCAAAAGAAATAAAATTTACGTATTTGATATAGATCATCAATGGGAATTGGACCTCGCTGATTTAACATCATTAGCCGATTTTAATGATAATTTTAAATTTATTTTAACGTGTATTGACGTACTGAGCAAATACGCGTGGGCTATACCTCTTAAAAGTAAATCTGGTACTAACGTCTCGGAGGCATTTAAAACCATAATTTCCGAAGGGCGAAAACCTTGGCAAATTCGTACAGATAAAGGAAAAGAATTTGTTAATCGAGAATTCCAAAAGCTTCTAAAAGACGAACAAATTGATTTTTTTACATCTCAAAATGAAGATATAAAATGCGCTGTTATAGAAAGATTTAACCGCACATTAAAAAACAGAATGTTTCGCTATTTTACTGATAAAGGGACGCATAATTGGATCAACGTCTTGGATAAATTGGTCAAAAATTATAATAATACAGTACACCGTTCGATTAAAATGAAACCAGCGGATGTTAATGTCGACAAAGTTCAACAAGTTTTGGAAAATTTATACGGAAAAATACAGAAAATAAAGAAACCTAAATTATTACTCGGGGATTACGTCCGAATTTCAAAGCATAGACAGATATTTGATAAAAGTTACAAGCCTCAGTTTACAGAGGAGATTTTTAAAATTTCTCAGGTCATTCAACGTCGAACCGAACCAGCGTATAGACTCATCGATTTAAGCGGCGATAATATTGTGGGTACATTTTACGAACGGGAACTCTTAAAAATTGAATTTAACGAGAATCGCGCCTTCAAAATTGAAAAAGTTATCAAAAAACGTCGTTTAAGAAACGGACAAGTTCAATTGCTAGTAAAGTGGTTCGGATATCCCGAAAAATTTAACGAGTGGATCTTAGAAACGGATTTAGAATGAATGGTTACGAAATTGGAAATATTATACAGAAAGACACACTTTTAAAGCGCATTTTCCTTGGTATCTATGCTAGTGATAAACTTCCACGAAAAATACCATTCCGACCAGCCGCGCTTATTGCAAATATTGATCGTCATTATCAAAGTGGGCAACATTGGGTCGCATTTTACTTTGACTCGAACGGTAACGTCGACTATTTTGATTCGTTGGGATTGGCTCCTTTCGTAGAAAACTTTGTTCGATTCATGGAAAGAAATAGCAAAGCGCAAAATCGCAATAAGATACGCTACCAAAGTTCATACAGTGCAACCTGCGGATTGTACTGCATTTTCTTCTTGTTCCATCGATGCCGAAACATTACTATGAATTCGATTTTTGAACATTCTACGCCAAATTTAATGCATAATGATAGTATTATATGTAACTTTATGCAAAATATTTATAATATATGCCCGAGTTCATGTTGTTTTAAACCTGATTTGCAACTCTGTATTCCTTACTGGAAAATGAAATTTATATAAAGCAGATATTTTACGAATTTATTCATTTGTGAAAGTTTTCTCTTAGCAAATAGGCATGTTAGAGCACGGTCAATTTTATATTACCTTACCTAGTAATACCGAAAAGGATAGTACAGCTTCTGATTTTAGGGTCACCTTGCCCAACAGAATAAGATTAGAAGGTGACTGGGAAGTTGGTTTAGTAGAACTCATTTATCCTTATTCTTGGTATACGATTAAGCAAGGTAAAAATTATATAATGTTGCATGTGGAATCAAACTTTGAAAGAATTGATTTTACTGCTGGAAATTACGAAACAATAGAAAGTCTTGTTACTGCTATTAATACGGCCATTTTGAAGAGGTTGAAAGAAATAAAATTCGAAAATGCTGTGCAAATAGAGTATAATGATTTCAATAACCAAGTGATTTTTACCATAGATTCCTCAATTGTTGAAGGAGTATATGCGAATAAGCAATTGTCTGAAATTCTAGGGTTTGGTCAACCAATATATAAATTGACATTGGACGCCGAACCTACTAGAGTATTCAGTAATAACAATACACTTGTTCAAACGAAGTATAAATTAAAATCAGACAAGAAACTTATTAAAGTACTTAGCACTAATGCGCCGGATATAAATAAGAATAATTTTGAGACAATGTACGTGTACAGTAACATTGTTGCAAATCAGATCGTTGGAAACGTAATGGCGCCACTTTTGCGTACTATTGATGTGCAAGGAAAGTTTGGCAGTGTTATAAATAAAACATTTGATTCTCCACATTACATTTCAATCCTTAAAAAGGATATCGACAGAATTGAAATTAATATAAAGACAGATTCCGACGAATTTGTTTCATTCGAGTTTGGGAAAACGATAATAAAGCTCCATTTTAGAAAACGCTCTCATTACTTTAATATTTAAAATGCATGTAGTTTACGTACCAGATAGTGCAAACGATTGGCTAGAATTTTATCAAAGTACTATAGCAACCAACCCCCAGTATCAGCTAGGAGGAGCTATTCGTGGTTTTAAAGCATATGCACCTTATCACAAAGGTGCAGGATTAGGCAGCTTTTTCAGGGGACTGTATAGAATAGCTTTACCATTCTTGAAAACAATTGGAAAAAACGTTTTAGTCAGTGGGTCCAAAATTGCTGCTGATGTAGCTAGTGGACGTAAATTAAAAGAAAGCGCAGTGGAGCATAGTAAAACTGGTGCTGCTCAGGCGTTACGTGAAACCGCCGATCGTATTCAGTCTGGAAAAGGGATAGGTCGACTTAAACGGAAAGCTCAGATTAAAATCCTTAAAAAGAGAAAGCGTTCTCGAAAACCATCATTTAAAAGAATAAAATTACTTAAATCAGTCGGTTCAGACATTTTTGCGGATTAATTATGAGTAAATTATTAGATGAGAATTCGCTCCCAAGCAGTAAGAGCGAACTAGATCTTTTTACTGTACCTACGACTCAAGTTGCTATTCGACGTTCATTTTGGTCCGAAGTTCAACTTCAAAATCCGTGCACAAATGATGGTCCTTATGAATTTCGTATTCCTCCTGATATGTATATGCTAGATTTATCAAAAAATTACATTTATTTCGTAATTCGAATCACCAAGCCCGATGGCTCATCATGCAAAATTACAACTGCAGCAGACGGAACACAAGCGGGCGATTTGGTGCTGCCTATTAATCTTATCGGAAAAACGTTTTTTAAACAAATCAAAATGTACCTCAATGGAAAGCTAATTTCTGATAGGTAAAAAATTAAAAAAATTAAATTTAATCATTTTTAACTTTTTTTTACTTTTTTAGTGGCGACAGATATGCTTACCGATCTTTTTTGGAGACTGAGCTAAATTTTGGTAGAGATGCTAAGAAAACGCAATTACAAGCTGCAATGTACTACCCTGATATCGATGAAAATGAGCCAGTCAAAAATCCTGGTTTTAAAACTCGTATGAGTATTTTCAAAGATAGCGCATGGGTTGAATTAATGGCGCCAATTCATGCCGATTTGATGTCTCAGGAAAGATTTTTAATTAATCAGTGCGAATTACGCTTAGAATTATACAGAAACAGCGACAGCTTTTGCTTAATTGATCTTGACAACAATCCAAGACTCAATTACAAAATCGAAGTCAAGCAAATGTGTTTTTATATCAAAAAAGTCGAAGTTGCGGATGCAGTTTCATTAGCTATTGAATCGATGCTACAAAACACCACTGTAAAATATCCAATACGTAGAACACAAATAACGAGTCTACATATAACGGAAAATCGACGTTCGACGCCTCTAAACTCACTTTTTTCCGGCGCTCTACCAAGGCGTCTCGTCGTTGGTCTTGTTAACGCAGAAGCAGCTAGAGGGTCTTACAAAACATCACCTTTTCAATTTCATGATTTTGGCATTTCCGAAATTAAAATTACGAGTGGTACAGTAACACTACCTTCAACGCCGTACAAGTTAAATTTTGACGAAAATCAACAAATCCGATCATTTGTGCAGTTGTTTGATGGCTTAGGAATTTCGCAAGATGATAAAGGAAATATGATTAGTTTAAATCGCTTTAAAAATGGTTGCGCTTTTTTTGTTTTTGAATTGAGCGCGGATGGGGCGGACAATAACACATGGGAGCTAATAAGGGAAGGAACCACGAGCCTCGAAATTGTATTTCATAAGGCTTTGCCGGCGGGAGGGGTCGAAGGCATCATATATGGCGAGTTTGATAGTTTAGTAATGATTGACCATTCTAGACAAACATTTTTCGATTTTACGGTGTAAAGTTGCTTTTGTGTGCGCAAAATTTGTATTTTGTTGGTTAATGAGAAATTGAATAAAATGATTTTTTTTGATACGACACAAAATGCACGAGGTACTTTTGTACAAAGAAAAGTAGGATCAATCGGTTGTTGCTAGGAAACGGTCACGTGATTTTTCATAAAATTTACTATTTATGCAAAGTTTTTCAAAATTTTTCATTTGAAATAAACTTTATAGAAAAGTGCAGTCGCTTCTTGAATTTTTTCCTCGACGATAAAATGGCTCATATTCCACGTTCAGACTTTAATTTGGGAGAGAATGTGTATTGCCTAGTTTCACATTGGAACCAAGCAGTAAGCATCGGATTTCGTGTTTGCGAAACTTTTGAACCAGACAATGGGCGTATTTACCCTACGAAACAAGGAATTAATTTAGCACTGCATCAGTACAAAAAATTGTTACCCTTTTCCGACAAAATTCTGGCATCATTACTTTTCAACACATTATTGGAAGATATTGATTTACTCCAAAATACAGTCGCTACCGTCGAGAAGAATGGTCCAAAAAATACTTTTGTTTTGAAAAATAAAACAAAAAATCAGAAAATTGCGTTGACTACGATTCAGTTTCAAAGCTGGCAAATGCAACACGCAGCGATTTTGAAGGCGATAAAGAAAATTCAAGGTACGTGTAAATTATTTTTTAGTATTTTTAAATTTGCTCAGGTCATCCTATTATAGATTCTATTGATTCAATGACTGAAAAACCAAAAGCAGAGGAACCAGAACCAAAAAAGCTATGCATCGATGAAACGAGCAGGTAAAATATTTTTAGTTTTACCCATTGCAATAATATTAAATGCATTTTCGATTATCTTAGTTGAAACTTCAAACAACGATTCGGCACAAGAAGGCTGCTGGTGGAATGATAATGAAACGCGTTTTCCGTTTTCTCAAGATATCTATCATGATTTCGGGAGATACAATTAGCAATACTATATGCTTGAATACCTATATCGTTCTAAAAGTTAAGAATCGTCATATTTTTTCATTAAAGATCAATAATTAACATCAATTCTTATACATTTAAAAAACATTTTTTTCAGAATGGCTAGCATGCTAATTGAGATATTTTACAATTAAATTTACAATTTTTAATGCTTGAACAAATTAAAAAATATATTCAACGCGATCGAAAAAATTTATGGTAACTTCGAAAATTTATAAAAAGTCGCTGCTAATATATTTTGCGATTTAAAAATAAATTCAGCGCAATCGGAAAATTTTACAATACATTCGAAAATTTATAAAACAGTCGTCGATCATGCATTTTGCGATTTTTAAAAAGGTAAACATTTTTAATAATTTTTTATTACTAAATAATACTACTCTTTATTGATTTTTTATTTTATTTAATGCACCATATTATTGTAACGCGTTTCTAAAATTATTATCCGATCGCAAAATTGCACATCTATTTATTATTGATCATAACTACATATAGCATACGTTTATTTACTCTATCGCCGCGTAAAACTGTCTTTTTAAAAGGTTCTCACAATAATGTACCGCCACGCGTTCATTGTTTTTTAAAGTTATTCGATCGCTGCACGTATTGATCGCTATATTACACGTAAACAATGATAGTTCATGCACGTATTCTTTCAATAAAATTACTTTATGTAATGCTCTATAGTCTGTTTATGCGCATTTTATTTAGTAGCTTTTAAAAATCCCAACAAGTTTTCGTTGAATCGATTTAATAACGAAAATGAAGAAAAGCTCAAGGTCACGGGTAGGCTAGCTGCATATTATTTCGTAACATGACCTTTTAATGACCAAATTTTTCATTTAACGACCGGGCGGGCGCATTTAACACACGGGCCCATTATACCATGGCGGGCTCCATTTAACGGGCGGGCCCATTATACCGTGGCGGGCCAATATTTTAACCGGAGGGCACCGTGGCGGGCTGTCTTTAACACACGGGCTCTATTTTAACTGGCATGCCCGCTAACAGACTCCACCCCCACCGACCTACGCCGGCCAATAGTTCATCAACCTATACGTAATATTACACACTATACTGTAGTAATGTAGTGAGTGGGTCGCAATGATGTAAGATAGGGTATCTTTTAACATTGCGGCCTAGAGGGCCGCCTTACTACTGTTGCGATTTGAGATATCAAGGAAAATGCAACGATAGAGAGTGATTTTCTTACGATTTTGCGTCCCTTTACACTGCTGTGTAAAGCGGTTTACACCAATTGATAGCGCACTCCAAAGTGATTAAGTGATTAGAGTGTCCTGAAAGATTTACCCCGTGCCTATTATATCAGCCGCAAGAGCCGCAAAATTTTTTATAGTAATCCGTCGTGTCCGGATTTCAGGAAGTCGATCGAGCCCTTTTGATCAAACATTCAGAATCAGGGGCCCGGCATACCTTTTGAGCCAAAATATGAGCATCACTGTTTCATGCAGTAAAAACTTTTTCACACACACACACATACATACACACACACACACACACACACACACACACACACACACACACACACACACACACACACACACACACACACACACACACACGCGCAAACACACACACACACACACACACACGCACACGAAATTAATATTATACATATGTAGCAGAGATGCTACTACACAATTTGAAATTGATACTTTGAAGTTAAACCCGTGAGGTTAATGTTATATTGTTTCTCAATTATATCGAATATTAGCGCAGAAAGTGAGCAAGAGCCCGAGTAGTCGGTTAGTACCTACCTACACACGCGATGCAGAGCGGAAGATCCGGGAATCTGGTGTGGGTAAAATTTTGCTCACGTACATAACGGAAGGTATGCGGCGCCGACGTTACAGTTGGAGGTCTCCGAGTTCGAACTCTGGAGTTGTTTGCGCTCACGCTTCTCTCAGAGGGGGAGGAGTGTAGCAGAGATGTTACAACACAATTTGAAATTGATACTTTGAAGTTAAACCCGTGAGGTTAATGATATATTGTTCCTCAATTATATCGAATATTAGCGCAGAAAGTGAGCAAGAGCCCGAGTGTCGATTAGTTAGTACTACACACGCGATACAGAGCGGAAGATCCGGGAAACCGGTGCGGGTAAAATTTTGCTCACGTAACGGAACTGCGGCGCCACCCGTTACACATAGATGACCGAACTTGTGTGAAACCGAGTATAGGAATTTTCGCCGCTTACGACGAGAGAAGTTAGGAGGTTTTTCGCGCCATTTGGCTCACTCTTTACTATAATCTCTTCCATTCAAAACGGCCCACTTTTTGCTAAAGTGTGATTACTGTAATAGATTTTCACTACACAAATGGCCTTCACAATCATTCTCTAGCAACAACTGGTTGCTTCGAACTCTTCTTATTTAACACTTTGGCGCATCAAACAGACTGCTGCAACAACCAAACCCGTAAAATATTCTGCTACAGTAATAAGCGTCATTTTTGCGCAAGATTTCGTGAAATTAGACCATAATTTGTATTTTCCTCTGCATGAAATCGCTTGGAGATCGAATATCTTTATTGCTACTACATGCTGACTATGACACGAATTTTTTCTGCTCGATGGTGAACCCATTCGCTCCTTCGTCGAAAAATGAAGAAATCGGGTGGCACAGTAACAAGAACAGTTTGTTCCCGAGAAAGTTCATTCATCAGATAAAAATAGAGTATAGCTTTAAAGGATGAGAATTTTAAATAGATAAGATTGTTCACCTTCTTACAAGTGCAGAAATCAAGGCTGATTGTTTGTCTGATCTGATTTATGAACAAACAAACGCATCAGACATTTTAATCAATAGAATCGAGAAAAGAGTGCGTCGAACTAAGCAAGACATGTCAGCGTCCCTAATAAATTAAATTTGCCTTTACTGTACTTATGATTCACGTGAAGCCTTATTCACACTTTTGTAGCTGATTTTACCATTTCTTGGTTCGTCAACAGGAATATGTCGCTTACCATTCAAAACGAAAGTCTGAAAATATACTCCTGAACTTTTAACGAATGAAGCGATAACGTTTGTTCAAAGTGAGTGGCATAATCGCTGTTCTATGTTTAAAATAAATTTAATAGTCGATGAAACTTGTTGGTGGTCTGGAGTGGGTTTTTTCACATTTTGATCTGACCAGTAGCTGGCATTCCATATTTAGGGGGAGGGACTAAAATTCTGAAGTGAGATGCAGGCCCATATTGAGGGATAGGGGGCACATGTCTTCCATAAGGAAGTACATGAGAATGATTTTTTCCTCTACCCCTTTGCTTTTTTAGCCATAAATCGAATCGCAAAAAATTTTTATAATTAAAGTCTATGTAGTCCCAAGCGCGCGGTTTAAACACTCAATTTTTAGTCTTTATACAACCTAAAGCATTATTTTGCATCTATGTGTTCCGTTTTGGGCACATTTTATGCAGAAAATGAGATTTGGGCTAAACTTAAGAATATGGTACTTTTAGAAAAGGAGCAGAATGCCAAAATTTTTTTGCCAGAATGGTAGAACATGATAAATCGAAGCGCGGAAAAAAATTTGGTGGAAATCTGAGCCATACTTGCAAAATTGCAGGCAACTCTCTATGTGAGTGTTGTGGTGGGACGATTAAACGGCTCGCTCGATCCAAGAACTTACACATTTGTCAGAAATAAGTAATATGGGCTGAAATTACGTGAGGAAGCATAGCAATGAAAGAGGAGAAAGAAAAAAGGCGCGAAAAGCTGTTTGAAATTTTAAAAAAGTTAAAAAAATTTTAATATTTTTTTGCTTGTTTTTTTCGGTTTTACTTGACAAGATGTACAAAAATCTAAGTTTTTGCTTCTATTATACTAAGGCTTAGGCTTAGTATATCTAAAAAGGTGCTTTAAGCTGCTTAGGTCGAGGTCGCTCCCGCTCAGGTCGATGTATAGATGCTTAGATCGATGTATAGATGCTTAGGTCGATGTATAGATGCTAAGGTCGATGTATAGATGCTAAGGTCGATGTATAGATGCTAAAGTCGATGTATAGATGCTTAGGTCGATGTGCTTAGGTCGATGTATAGATGCTTAGGTCGGTGTATAGATGCTTAGGTCGACGTATAGATGCTTAGGTCGACGTATAGATGCTTAGGTCGACGTAAATTGGGTATCTGCATGTGATTCTGCATTCAGCTGTTCGAATCTTCAAATACTCAGGTCGAGAAGATGCTTGCTTAGGTCGAGAAGAGGCTAATTAACGAAACCCATAGCTTTTGTAATATTGATCATAGACGGATGGAATTTTTTTCCGCGCTTTCTTTCAACATGTTCTAAGAACTGAGCGAAAAAATTCGCTTTTCTGAAGTTTATTTCTTAGTATTCTGAAAGTACCATATTCTTAAGTTATTCCTGAGATTTGTTCAAGAAAATGTCCATCGGATTCTCATCATATTTAAGGCATCTAGATAGCAAAATTTACAAAATGTTCAGCTCTAATGGTCCTAAAACGTCTTTTTTAATTCATCCTTTGGTACCAAATATGGTTTTTGAAAAATTTTGGTCGTGCCACCCCTTCCCCCGAAACAAAATTCTGGATACAGGCCTGTTCAGATGTCTCAACAACTACTGTAGGAAAAACGACTTTGCAAACAGGATGGCTGGAATTTGGAATACTTCGCCCCAAAGCATAGTTGATTGTAGATCTCTAAACGGTTCAAGGATTTGATTCTTAAACTTTGTTTAGATGAGTTCCTAAAGGGGCGTACGTGAGCGCGATCCGCCTGTACGTCTCAGCCATTACTAGCTATGCTGTAAACTTTCTTTCGTTCTTTCGACTTTATCTTTCGTTAAATCCTTCTTTCATGTAATTTTTTATTGCATTTTCTACGGTAGTAATTGGCTAATTAATATTATTATTATTATTATTATTATTATTATTATTATTATTATTATTAGTAGTAGTAGTAGTATTAGTAGTAATAGTAGTAGTTGATAGGCAAAAATAATGGTGTTTTTTGTGCGTTTCCTATCGAGATGTACATATTGGAGAAGAAACAATTTTCAAATTTTTCTAAACAAAGTTGACGTGATTTCAGTTGTATTCCAAAAAAATAATTTTATAAAATTGCTTACAAATGATTTGTGCACATTATATCTAGGCCCATATCTAGGATTTTATTTCGGAAGGGGCACGGCCAAAAGTTTTGCAAAACTTAAGGGGGGACCAAAAATGAATTTTAGTTTGCGAATTTCGCTACTACCTGAGTAATTTAAATAAGGTGAGAATCCAATGAAAACATCTGTTTTAGGTCTGGGTGGCGCGCTCAAGCGCTAAGAAATTGCTTACCATAGGCATAGCCAGGTTTTTCTCCCGTGCGCAACTTGAAAATTTCAAGTGATCGATAGAATGCTTTTCATAGATTTCCGCACTATTATATTGTCAGAAGCATCACATTATTATAAACTATTCATTTTAATTTAATAAACAATATAAATGCACTAGGTACCTATTTTAACCTAAATAATGAAAAATTTTTAACTATCAGTCTTTTCCATTCCAAACGGCCCATTTTTGCTAAAATCTTATTACGTAGTTTTTCACTGCACAAATGGCATCTTCAGCTATGTTCTGGTAGCGACTGGTTTCTTTAAACCCTTGTTATTAATGTTTAATGTCTTTTGTTTAACATCTGGCGCATCTAACAAACTGCCGCAATTAACTAAGCCGTGAAATATTTTGCTTCAGTAATAAGCAGTAAAGCGAAAATCCGTTTGGAACGTAACAGACTATGGGTATATGAATAAGTAAAGTTGATTCATGTAAAGTGCAGAAAATGGATCCCCTCAGAAATTGTTAAAAATCAGTTTAGAAAGTTCGGATTTTAACAAAACTTGTAGAAAAGGTTAAAATTAGGCGCGGAAAGAAAGTTTCATATTCAATATTGAGGGAGCTATAGGGCCTAAAAGTTTACAATTGAATAGTGTTCTAGAATAGGAAATTTTAATTATCCTTTAATCAGTTTTCTCTTACATTCTTAAGGCTTAGACTCATACTTAAAGTAGAAATTTAGGCTGCTTAGGTCGTTATTATTCTCGCTTAGATTGCCATATAGCTGCTAAGTTTGACTTTTAAGCGTTTGGATAAAAGTTGCATAAATTTCCATATCACCTTTAAAAACATTTATTCAACGAAACGATAAGAAAATTGACAGTATCATAACGGAAATGACGCAAAAAATTTTCTTTGGCGAATAATCTTTAAAAACATGAATTTTATGTACTTGTACTAAATCACAAAAAACACAAATATTGCGGTGACAAAATCCATCCAAATGTGTCGGAGAACAATGGTCTGGCCAGTTTTTAATCAGATTTGTTTTCCGCGTCTTGTTTTTGGGGCTTCAGCACGTTTTAGAAAATCCGAAGTTTTTTTAACACATTTTTAAGGATTTCGGACGGAACCCGTATTTCGCATATACTCCTTTACTCATCCATGACAGAACCTATATTCTGCACTTTAGTCTAACTTTTTTTATGCTATGTTACTTATATTGCCTTGTCTTTTCTTTTATGTACTTTGTATGGCGTTAATTTTATTATGCTTTCCTTATATAGTTTTTTCCATGCGATAGTGCAATATAATTTGTTTCCTTTTATTTTCATCATTAAAAAATTTTATAAAAATTTTCTGACGCATGCCTACATCCCTGTAATTCTGTTAAGAAGTTGAAATTTAAATAAGTCTCGAAAGGGATGTATATTTTTTTGCGCTTCGCGCTGTCAAATGTGAACCAAATTCTGAAATAAGGAAAAAATCCGGGCACGGTTTACATTGCGAACCTAATGACCACTAAAATGGGTGGTTGAAAATCATTGTGCTGATTCAAAGCCCTAGAAGAACAGTCCTTTAGTACGCGAATGAGCAAGCAGTACTGTCAATGCTGTCTTAAAAAACTTGCATACAATTGTGAATTGCAAGGAATCACATCCAGAGCCAGGATTTTGCAGAGAGAAGAATGGCACTGGCAGTTAATCAAACATTCAAGTAGATAGACACGTACTTAGTAAGCCTGTTTGACTAAAGTCTATTACAGGTACAGTATTTTCTAGAAAAGAATAAAAACAGCTCAGAACCTCTGAATTATTCGAACAAGCGCGGTATTTATTTAGCTTGTAAAAAGAAAGCACAGAAAATAAGTTTTTATTGAAATTAGACTATCATTCAATCATTGTTTGAAGAATTCTGAGAATTTCTACTGAATTTATCCGTCCTATCTTTTCTTGTATTTTGGTTGTTCAGTCTTTCATCTTCAATTTTTAAACATACAAAAACATTTTTCCAACTTTTCAAAAGGTTTTTTAACCCGAATTCAAGGGACTGGAGACATGTTCTAAGTTTAAATGAAAAAAATTTTCAATAATGTTGTCTCTCTGCTATCAGCTCTGGTTTATCCCCGAAAAGTTTTTACTGTCACATTTCTTTGACTTAAGTTTCTAAGCTTTTGTTTTGCTAAATTTTTTTAAATTTCACTAATACTCCGCTATCAGTTCATGTTCAACACGTTCAGTATTTATGACAATAAATTTAATTTGGCGTATTACGGATCGGATGATTTAGTGTGAACAACCACAAAAAATGCACTTTAGTGTTGATAAGTAATTTGGCTTCAACCATATAATTTGCCCTTGTGGAAAGACTTTACTTTGGTCGTAAAAACTTATGTCGCTTCAAATACGCTGAATACTTAGTTGCGATAATGCAGGAAAGATTCGATAAAGTTCATTTTAAAAATGAGACGCTAAGCTATAAGTCTGCTGAATTGCTATAAATACCTAAATGCTTTTTTTGCGGATACGCTGCATGAGCAAAGGTGGGCAGCACCAAAATTTTGGGGATAGGTGCAAGATTTTTCAAAGGTCATGGCCAAAGACTCAATTTTTCAACGTTTATCATCGTGCACTATCCATTGGCATCAAAAAATTGCGAAAAAAACAAAAAATTTCAATAATTGGATGCTGGGGGGTTATTTTGGTTTCTGGGGGAGGGTATTCGGCCTTCTGGCTGTATACCCCCGCAGACCCCTCCATGCCCATGAGTGTGCATGAGCCTAAGTTCAACGTCGCAGTCACATTGCTAAAAGTTAGATTATTCTAGATCTCAATATATTATGCGATTCGCGTGCTATACTACTTTCCTTTCCTACTGCAAGTGCTTTTAATTTCTTTCTTTTGGAAGTTCACAAACGCAAGTTACTATAATTAAATCCTCCATTTAACCCCCTTCGATCCCCAATTCCCGATTATACCTCTCCATGGCTACCTTGACAATGTGCATCTATTATTGGGATCTGTTTTCAATGGCAGATACAGCCATACATAAAAAGAATAAAAATGTTTATGGAGTAGTTATTCGGCGCTTCTGGAATGGGTAAAAGACCTCTTTTTGGCTGAAATAGCAAGGAAATTCGCTATTCAGTGCGAAATAGCACTTTCTTATTTTATTTTCTTATTATTTATTATTTGACTGGAATATACTTTTTGCCGTTTTTTGCTTTTTTTGCCAGTCACTTCTATTTTTCCGCATTAAGTCGTTTCAAATGTATAATTGACGCATTTGTTTCAGGGCTCGAGCTTTGTTCAAAAAACCACATTCATGCTTCTTTTTGCCTAATTAATTATGTAGATAGTAGAGAGGGATGTTCCGGGGCAGACTTTTTAGCCGGAGCCGGAGCCGTATTACTCCCGCTAAAGGGCCAGGTAGACAGGTACTGTCCAGCGATTTCGAGCCGACGGGACGTTTTTTTGCAGCATTTTTGAGCTCAAAAGCAGCAAAAATGTCAAAAAAATTTTGGCGCTTCACGCCGGATTAGTACTTTTATGTACTTTTGTAGCTTAAAAGCGCCAAAAATTGATCATTTTCTTTATTTTTTAGTGTTAAAAGCGATAAAATGCTGTCACTAAAAATGCTCTAAAATCCTAAATTAACACGGAAAGACGTTTTATAGGCTATTTTGACTATTTGATCGTTTAAACTAAAAAATTCACGAGCGTTTAATTTACTGTTTTGGATTTATGAGATTTTACCCCCTTCCCCTGTCGACCCTGACCTTGTGCACCTATGATAGTACTCAATCATATAATTGTGAAAAAGGGATTGATTTCAAGTATTTCACCATATAAAGGCTTTAAATTAAGAGCTGTAGAAGTTAAAAAATGACTTGAAAAGTGTCATTGATGCACGTGATACTGAATCAGTCCAATTAAATGACAATTATTAGCTCAAAATTTTATATGTGCAACTATCTCTAGATTTTCCAAGGTTCATTACTTGATTTCTGGGGAGGTCAAGAATTGCAAGGTAATTTAAAAGTTCATATTAGGATATCTACATTACTAAGGATTTAAGCTTTCAATTAGTGATATAAGTTTTCAGAAAAAATATAAATTTCCTCTGATGCTACGTGTTCGTCATTTTGTTTATGGTAAAGATAATTTTTCTGCTGAAAAATCAAAGAAAATATAAACATTGCATTTCTTAGTATGCATTTTTATTAGGGATGTCCCGGGGCAGGCTTTTTAGCCGGGGCCGGTGCTTATGTTCCGGCACCGAAGCCGGTGCCGGGGCAGATGCTATGCATACTAATGTATGCTGACCGTATCAGTGAACACTTAAAATTACTTATGTTACTTTTGTACATTACTACTTAATCTATAACTGTGAGAAAAGGGGATTAATGTCAGGTTTCTCACCATATATTGGTTTTAAATTAAAAGCTTAAGAAATTGAAAAGCGGTTTGTGATATGAATCAGTCCAATTAAATGACAATTATTAGCGATAAATCATAAATGTGCAACAGTATTCAAATTTTCAAAATTTCATGACTGATTTCCGGGGAAATGAAGAATTGCAAGGTAATTTTATAGTTCGAAATAGAATACCCATATCTGTTAGGATCTAAGCTCTCAATTAATGAATGATGTCAGTTTTTAAGAAAAATTTAAATTTTTTGTGATGCTACGTGCTCGTCATTTTATTTGTGGTAGAGAATAATTTTTCCACTGAAAAGCCAAACAAAGTAGGTATAAGCATTTAAGTCCAAAGCATGTATTTTTATGTTTAATATTATCATTTTTGTTCCGATTTCCACTTTAAAGTTCATTAATTTTCAGTAAAAAACTGTTATCTATTGATTATATACATTGCAGTTCTTGGATTTATGACTCCCGATTCTACATTTTCTATTCCGAATAAGCTGTGTCTTCCAGCTGTACTAAGCCATGACAATCATGGATGTACAAATTTTAAACATTTTTTCCTTGCCAAGATTGTGGCTGATGCGGAAAATATTCCCGACAGCACAAGCTTGATTTTCAAGAAGTTCACAAAAATGTGAATTACGGAACAAAACTTATATATAATTTCAGGTCAGAGCATCAAGAATCACAGCATCAAATCTCGCTTCCTTCTAAAGCTGATCTTTTAATTAATTTTATACATTCCGTCTGTTCAGAGTTAACAGATCATCGATTTTCATGTATAAGATCTGACAGAATGAAAAAAATTTATTCGTCATCCGAATAAGGCTATTTATTTCAAGATGAACGATAAAATTAATAAATAAATCATAAATGTATCAGTGATATAATAATAGTAATATTAATAATAAATATTAATAGATTTATTAATAACTAATTTAAAAGTGAAGCGAATATGCTGAATTCAAATGGTATTTTGGGTCCAAATCTACATTTGAGCTAAAGAAACAATTTGACGATCAAATTTTGCCAGTTCAATTCGTCAGTATTCTGAAATATACCATTTCTTTAATTCCTCTTTTCCAAGATTGATTTTGAAAGAAAATCTTAAAGTTTTGCAATTAATTACAAATGTTTTAGCCCCGGCCTGGGGCAAGCCTTGCCCCGGCTTGGGGCCGGAGCATAAGCCCCGGCACCGCGGCTGGGGCCGGAACTTGGGGCATCCCTAATTTTTATGTTTAACATGGTCATTTTTATTTCAATTTTCATGAAAGTTAAGCAATTTTCAGTCAAAAAACTGTCAACTTATCCATTGATTCAGTTTTTTTTGTACTCGGCAAAGATTTTTTCCGATGTACAAAGACTTTTCGGGACCGTCTTTGTACATGTACAAAGATTTTTGGGAAGACAAAAATTGCAAAAAAGGTCTGAAATTCGAAAAAATTTTGGCGCTCCGCGCCGAAATGAGTAATTGTGTGTTCTAGATATCTTTATAATGGCAGAAATTGCATTTCAAAAGTAAAAATGTCAAATTTTTCGGCGCTTCGCGCCGTTTTAAGACGATTCTTAGTGATTTTCGCCCTTAGAGACCCAGAAATTAGCTAAAACACGCTACGAAAAGTTGAAGAACTCTGTTTTTACCACACTAAAATCGCTGCTGTACCATATTATAGTACCCAAAAATTTCGTGTGTACAAAATGTACAAAGATTTTTAGGAAGACAAAAACTGTAAAAAGGTGTAAAATTCCCAAAATTTTCGGCGCTTCGCGCCGAACTGATAAATTATTTGTCCTATATATCTTTAAAATGGCAGAATTTGCATTTAGAATGGAAAAATGTCAACATTTTTCGGCGCTTCGCGCCGTTTTCAGATAATTTTTAGTAATTTTTGGCGTCAGAAACCCAGAAATTAGCTAAAATACACTACCAAAGATCGAAAACCCCGTTTTACCACACTAAAATCGCTACTGTACTATATTATAGTACACAAAAATTTGCATGTACAAAATGTACAAAGACTTTTGGGGACCATCTTTGTACATGTGCAAACGGACTTTGTACAAAAAAACACTGCATTGATCATATACATTGGGTTTGGATTTAAGACTCTCACCGATTCTACATATCCTATTTACAATTAGTCGTATCTTTCAACTGTGCTAAAGCCATAAAAATCGTGGATGGACAAATTTTAACATCTTTTTTTGCTAAAATTGTGGCTGGTGATGCGATAAATTTTCCAGACAGCTAAAGCTTGATTTGGAAAAAATTCCGTAGAATTGTGAATCACGCAACAATATTTATTTATGATTTTAGGTCAGGGCACCAAGAACTGCGATCGCAGTATGGAATCTCGCTTCCTTTTAAAGCTGATCGGTTAATTAATTTTGTGCTTTCTATCTGATCAAAGTTAGCATATTGAATTTCATTTACAATATCTGACAGAATGGAATAAAAATTTATATTTCATCCGATTTAGGCTATTCATTTCGAGGTTAACTATAAATGTAATAAATAAATCACAAATATATCAGTGATAAAATAATGGTAATATTAATAATAAATATTAATAGATTTATTAATCACCTATTTAAAATTCAAGCGGATACGCAGGATTTAAATTGCTTAAATTGGGTCTACATCTGCATTTGAGCTATAGAAACAATCCACTGATCAAATTTTGCTATTTGAATTAGTTAATATTTTGAAATGTACCATTTTTTGGTTCCTCACAATTTCCTAGATTGATTTTGATAGAGAATCTAAGAGTTCTACAATTAATTACAAATGTTTTAGCCCTTGCCCCGGGCCGGGGCATAAGCTCCGGCGCCGGGGCCGGGATTGGGACATCCTTATTAGCTAGCGATCCGCATTATTTCTTAACAGTCACAAAGTAAGATTTTTGGATTGTCATGGAAACACACATTCCTATATGGGAAGTAGGTGAGGGATATAACCCCCACGTCAGGGTCCAAGACTAGAATCACTGTCAGATGATTTTGAACTATCAAACATTTTCTGCATGATTTGTGAGAACGAAAGTTGCAAAGATATTCATTTCTGTTTTGTTCATTCATAAAATGCCTAGAGTGAAGCTAAAATGATCTGAAAAGTCAAAATTTTCTATGAATTCTAATATTCTTTTTTACTTAAAAAAGCGACGAAACGAGTCGGAATTGGAAAAAATTACTAAAGAAGGTACTGTCCCACATTTTTTCAAATTTGACCCGCGAAAAAAGGCTAGAACTATAAATTTAGTGGTCCCAAATTTTGGGATTCCCCACCTTCAGAATTTTCGACCTTTGGAAATTATGCATGGAAATTAAATTGATAATTATTCTTATATTTTTCTGTCACCATAACTATGCTCTCTAAGATATAATCACGGTTTTATTCTTCTCAATTTCAATTCTAGGATTAAAGTTCACGCATTTGTATAAGTTTTGATTGATGGATTTTATATCTCTATGAAGGAGTACATTATCACATTGACACTTAGTGGATCCACAACGTTTAAAATTGCACTTTATATCGCAATTTTTTCGGCGTCTCTTTTTATTCAGAATCCTTCTGCTCCAATACTTTTCTCAAAAATTTAAAAATTTAAAAGAATTTTGTATGATAAGAAACGGTGTTTGTACTGTCTAAATTTCCATTATCATCATTTCTGATCGAAGGTTCGTCGAATTTGAATCAGACTGATTTCTGAATCTATTTTTTAAATTTTGATGAATTTTCGCTGAAAAACTGTTGAAGTTTACTAAGCTTTCGCTTTTTTGCTCAGTAGTGTGCTTAAAACGTGGCAGGCGATTTATGTACCGAATGCACTCTGAGAATTTTCGATATCAGAAACAAAGTATTTGATAAACAGCTATTTCCTTGAAAGTCTTAAAATTGTCTTACTGGTACAATCATTTGTATTCTGATGTTTCGATTTGCCGCTCCTTGGCGTGGTGTCCAAACATGGGCAGCAGCCAAGTTCTGGTGGTCTGAATGGTGTAAAAACCGATAAAAATACCAAAAAACATGTCATTGAATTCTGGGGTGTCCGTTTTTGGGGTCTAACGAATTATGGGGGATCTAAACCTAAGCTCATCCCCCACGCCCATGCGTGGTGGTATCTAGATTTGAAATCTTTTGTTCGATAACGCTGAAAATCGCATACTTTATTTTAAGGTAGAGTTTGATATTTTTACTGAGTACTGACATTAATCTGTTTATATAAGAATTGACGATTTCCGCTTAAAGCTCTATGGAAAACAAGCGTTCGAAAGAAAAATCGACATTGTCGCTTAATCGCTTGCTATTTGACAAGCTATTCCGGTGTTGTATTTGCTTGCATTATACGTTTGATTCCTTTAGCGAAGCATGTTAGCATAATCTGGTTCTCTTTGTTGCTTATCTGTGCATTTAATCTTAGTACAAGCGTGTTTACGGGTGTCGGCAGTTTGAATTGATACAAGTTGTTGCTATAGAATAGGGCAGTGGCAGTTTCCAGCTCGTTCCTGTTTGTCCCACCGAACCGAATTGCGGTGGCATTTTTCTTCTTGCTAACGATCTTTTTTTAATGTCAGTTTTTTCGAGAAGCATTTGTTCAAGGCTTATGGCGTTATAATAGGGCTTACCTACAAAATTTAGATTTTTTATCATCGCGTTAAAATTATACCTAGGCTCACGCATAAAATCTAACACCCTTAAGACGATGAATAATAATAGTTATACCTGCATGGTCTAGGTGCTCGTTTTCACACGGTTTACTGTAACGCCTACCACCGCCATTTATGCGCGTAATACGCGCGAAAAAAGTGGAATAAAAAGTGTTTGTTGTTACAAAGGTCGAGGTTGGCCGGACCTTGTTTGGATCATACGTTTGTACATTAAAACTTGGGCGGTACATTTACCGATTAAAAATAATATTATACGCATAAACAAATATTTGGCTTGCATTCTTAATACAACGCTTAGCACATTGGCTAATACCTAATAATGGAGGTAAATTCTCAATTTTGAGTCGGCGATACAGAAAAATTTGTACCATAAATCACCGCTGTCCGAGCGGACGAAATTTAGCACTTATTTGGTCGATTCGATTCGATTGTACTACTTGTGTAATAAGTAATACACACAAGGGTTGATTCCGTATTCTATGAGTAATACAAGTATGAATACAACATCCAATATTGCGAACGGAAATTTTCGGTCGCCTCAGTTGATTTCTAGTGTGCCACAAACTAATTTTCTCCCACTGACGACTGCAAGAACGCCAGCCACAGCAACAGCAGCAGAACCGTTAATAAGCCATGATCGTTATTCAGCATGGTCGCCGAAAAGTTGCGATTACTCGCCGACGTCCGATTCTAGTCAGTTGAATGGCAACGAGAGCCAGATTCACGATCGTTTCTTCGAAGCGAATGTCGAAGGTTGTGATTGCAATTCTAGACGAACCGGAAAAACTGACAATTTTGGCAATGAGGGAGTTGATTTGTCTGGTTTCCCCAAGGCTAGCGATTTTTCCAGCGAATCTGTGCTTGATTATCAATCGAGGATTTTTCACGCTAGTCATGATAATAACATTGTTAATCGAACTTTCCGACTAGTAAATGGTTGCAAGAATGAGCTTAAAACGCACTCATTGTTCAATAACGGCGCAAGCTTTCCGCACAATGCGAACAATTTTAGCTCTTGGTCACCTGCTTCCACAAATTGCCACATTCCATTCGTTGAGTCTCCGTCATCTGCATTCTTACCGCAATTCGCATGGTACCGTAATTCTGAGAATCCCATCGGTGAAGTATGTGATTTGATTTCTAAAGCTATTTTGGGGCATGGCAAATTTAATTTCATCAAAAAATCGTACGCAAAAAAATGACATTCTTTTGCGCAAAAAATATGCATCGTACAGGCAAGGATTCTAAGGGCAGACTTTTAAGCCGGAAAATGACGTAACGTATGCTGATACATGGTGATATCTGCACGTATATAGGAGTCTTTAGTGGTATCGACTGCATGATTTTGGTTAGTTTTCCTGCGAGGAACTTTTCGCTTCTTCAGCAAAAATGTTATCACCCCTTTCCCAGCGTAATTTTACAAAAAAATCGTAGAAAACATGCTGGCTTAAGTGGGTTTAGCAATATTTTAGTTCAAAAGTGCCAATTTTTCGTCGCTTCTTACCAAACAGCCATTTTTGACTATATTTCGCTGAATTTTATCGAATTTTTCAGAACATTATTTATTTGTTATCGTCTAGCTAGGAAGAAAAGGACATCGTCAGAAGCACTGAAAAATGAAAGTGTTGAAGCTTATCGTTTTTCAGTCAAAAAGGCGCGTTAGGAATTCCTTGGTCACACCCCTTAGAATTCCCATGCTATGTATGCATACATGTAGCAGATCGAAATTATGGGTGGGGGGTCCCAGCCATTTTGAGGGGGGTGTGAATGAACTCCAATTCTTGGCCAAAAAGGCCAAAAACACCTAAAAACAACTAACGAATAATATCTTCCGAAAATGAGGGTGGGGTCACAAGTTTTCTGGCTTTGTGTTGATGGGGGACGGCGAGCTTTGGGTAGCTTTTTCAGGGTAAAAATGACCTAAAAAAATTGGTGTTAATGCTAAAATAGCGTTAAAACTAACTTATTCCATATTTTCTGGTCAATTTCATGCACTTTTGAAGAAAATTTTCAATTTTCATCCATTTTTGGCCTTCATTTTGCCAGGAAATTTACCATTTTCATTTTACCATTCTGAAGGTCTAATTCACAGCATAGGAATTGTTGGTGGGATTGAATTTGAAAAAATTACAATTTTTCTATACTGGTAGTCTAGACCGGACATGCATCGCAATGGGGATTCTGGGGAGAGTGAATTTTGAAGTGCACTTTTCGGGCTCAAAGAATGGTGGATACATGTCACAAATATCGTTTTTCGGCGTTTCTGACGATGCTCCATCTTTCCAATGCGTAAAAACAAAAAATCTTAAAAAATGTCAGAAAAATTCATTCGATTAAATAGAACAAAATTTAGTCAGATAAAAACGAGTCTATGGTGCGAAGCGCCGGAATAGTTTTTCTCTCGAGCAAACAGATGCTTAAAACGCTCAAAACAAAAAATTTCATGCGACTTTTCTTTAAAATTTTTTGGAATTTTTTTTTAAAATCACGAATTCAGGGGCAGTGAAAAAATTTTCGGGGTTGGAAATCTCTAAGATCACGTTTGGTCTAGACCCTCAAACCCCCTTCCCGTCCTACATGCATGTCTGGTTAAAACTATGACGGCAAAGAAGCGGTAAAACAATTGATTGCTTCTAAATTCAGTACCTAACGGTCTTTTGGAATTAATGACACGCTTTGAGGATTATTTGTGATGCTCTTTCATTTTATGTTGTAAATAAATACGACAAATGTGCTATGATTTTTGCTCTAGTTTCATATAAGAAACCTTATTTCTAAGGCTGAAGCGGATTTTGTGATGATTCATCATGAAAACAAAAACGTCCTTCCCTCAAATCCTCTAAAATCATAAATAGTAAGACCAAGAAATTATTAGTGCCAACATAACACTAATGTACCTAATCAACCAATAATTTTGTGTCGAGACAGCTCTAATAACTTTCAAACTATCGTTTGTTTATTTTTTAAAAATAAATCATCTTATATCACTCTTGTTGCGCATCAGCCAGGATAAGCCGAAGGTTCTCGCATAAGATTTTTTCATATGGAATCTGAATTTACGTCTTATATTTCAGTACCAACTATCGTTTAATTTTTTATGAACAAGAAGACTTATAAACTATTTTAGATTTTCATGTTACCTAATATCATTTTTGACACGTAATGATCATTTGAATTTAAACGGTTTAAGCTGAACACAAGTGGACTTTCACCGTAAAATGGTACGATTTTTTAGGGTTTCAGTTATTTAGCATTATAGACGCTTTTTCATAGTTTTCTCAGTCCACTTTATCAAAGTCTTCATTTTCACAAGGGCGTATCAATGTTTTAGCTCCTATCTTATAGTAAGCTCGGCCCCGGCCTGTGAACGGAACTTGAGCCTTCAGCACCGGAGCTGGAGCTTAGAATGTCGCTATTACGCTACGTGTAACTTTTTCCCATTAGCAGTTCTGTTTTTAAACTTGTCACACTGGCATATTATGCGGCTGATTAGAGGACACCAGGAAGTTCTCAGCAAATATGCCTTTTATTCCATTTGCCAGTACAGACCAATTTCAATGTGATGGCTTATCTGCTTATTTTGCATATCTATAATCATTCTTCAACAGGTCGTTTCAAAACGAATTAGTCGAGCATCTTACTTTTCTGTCTTTTAGTGAGTGGTTTTTCACATCATGCGATCATCGCATTCCTGACAAAGTTATTCTAAATTTTTTACGACATTCATTTTAAAATCTATTTCTTTAGCGCTAGATAGACAGGTCGGATTGAAGGGTTTTTGGTGGGCTGAATGCAAAGATCTGCTTACATTTTTTCCGAGGCTTTATCGATACCAGAAATCTGTTTTTTCTTGTTGGCTGTTTTAAAAGGTTAGGCTTGCTTATTTTTCATCAGCGACGCTTATCATACTTTAACAGGGGATCGGGATAGCATTTTTATACTTTCCTGTTCACGAGTTTCGGCAAAAGCAATTTTTCTAGCCTACTGATTTCTTGCGTTTCTTATAAAGTTTTGATTTTGAGTAAAAATTAGGCTTATTTTTGTATGATTGAGCGAAGTCGACTCTTTTGCTTTCTTCCGTCTTTTAAATTAATAGAAGGGCGCTCTATTAAAATTAACTAATTGATCACTGTCTGCAAAATGTCAGAACTGCAGCAAGGACATTGCCTTCTTGCATTTATAGAATATGCTAACTATCAAACAGCAATTTCATGTTTGTTTGCAAGTAGTATTTTCGGAGTTTTATTCATCTGAACTTGAACAAATTCGCATTTGCCTTATGCATTAAGTGACTTGGAAAAGAGAGTTTTTATACACATTTGAAAGCAGTAAAAGTTGAATCAATAGTTGAGACTTGGCTAACCGTTTAAATTAGTTCTTATTGAACTTATACGACGCTATGCAAAAGTTTAATTTATTGCATTTTATCTTACTTTGATATACAATAGAGACTAATCTACGTGCACCTGTTTTTAATTTCCATTTATCGCCTTGCTATCTTATAAATGTTGCTTATAGAAATAAGGTGGATAGAACTGCTAACCTACCTTCTTTTTGGAGCGATAACGACGCGATTAAATGTATAATTTTTGTTCGCTGAATTGCTTCATGCCTTAGGTTTTTAATTATATGCGCATTTATTATTTGTTGCGAAAGAACAATCTTGAAATTAATGCTAATTGTGATCTTTTTATTATTTAATATGAAATAAACTCTTTCCCAAGGAATGTTATTTTGTCTGAGCTGTCTGGCAGAAACAAAACGTAAAAAAAGTACGACGATACTGATTCATGCCTGTCTTGCGCAGACAAAATAATTAATCATTTGTTCATTGATAAGATCTAGTATTAAAATTAATGGATGAATCGGCTAAATAAAAGTGATTAAATTTTTTTGATTCCTAATTAGCCTTAGGAACCAAAATTAAGATTGTTGAGGCTATGGCGTTCGAACTTTATAGGATGAATTTTCGAATAATTCCTTTTGCATTTGTAACACCAGTCAACTTTGGTAATTGAGTAAAGTCTAATAGTCACATTTAAATATGTAGCATTTTTCTGCTTCGTTTATTATGCTCGTGTGTATAAAAAATAAATCTAATTGCTAAGACTAATAGCTCAGGAAGTGCTTGTTCATTTATGGTGACTCATTGGTCACTTCACTCCAAATAATTAAGGAATGAAGATATTAACGAGGGAAACCAATTATCCAGATTTTCATAAATTTCCTCAGGTGTACTTCTCTTATTTTCCTTTTTTTGCTTCGAGCGCTTGATCATATGCAACAATAGGCCACCTACGAAAGCAGCTTAGGCTTTTATTCTGTGTAATATTTGTAGTTTAAGTAGATATTTTTTAAAGTATCGTTATTTTAGCTCTGTTTTTCCGCCTCCTTTATAATATTTTTCATTTTTAGTTACCTACTACATTTCTTAAATTTCAGCCTTGTTTTCTCAAATCAGTGCAATTAATTTTTCATTTACATATATTTATTATCAAGTCATATTAGAAATAATAGAAAAATCTGTAATCTACTATTTCAATTTTTTTCTTTGCGGGAAATTCACGATTTATTTTGAACGAGTGGCTAAACTTTTATCATTTTGAATGAGTGGCTAAATTTTCTCATCTGAGTTATTCCTTGAGAACTTAGATAAATGGGCTCATGATTAGCAATTTTATTGTTCTATCTAGTCATTAGTCAGATTAAATTTTAACACCATTTTTAGCAAAACGGTGCAAATTCATTGGCCAATCCATCCGCATTCCAAAAAAGTTGCCTTCCTCACTTCGCCTCTCAGCCCACGGCATACAGCAATCATTCCATTATTACTAACACACTTAATCATACCGCCCCAATGGTAGCTCAGCAGCCATCGAAAAAGAGGTCAGGGGGTAGGAAGCCAAGGGAAGAGGAGACTCAGTTGCCTCCAGAAGAAGAGGAGAAGCGGAGACTAAGGCGGTTAAGAAATAAGGAGGCTGCAGCCAGGTGCCGAAAACGACGAATGGATCAAATGACTAGCCTGGAAATGGTATATATATATATATACATAATTTTTTAGCTAAGAGACAATTTTAAAAAAATGCCTTTTAGATGTTGGCTCAACAAATGTCAATAGTTGAATCGGCTATTGAATTGCGTTGGGCTTTGCAATTTATCGCGCATTGAGCATCGGATGCTACATAACTTTATATCGTCGCTACCATGACAAAAGTAGCTATATCCATTTTTTGGCTAAATAGACTTAAAGGTGGTTTCACATACAAAAATTATAAGCAAAAACAATGCAAAAAAGACTAATTTTATAACTTAAATATTGACCTCAATACGAACGTTTGAAAAACGATTACTCACACAAACGATATGTACGTGCAAATAAAATTTAAAGCCGTTTTTCACTGAAGGTCAAAAAGCGGATATAGCCACTCTTGTCATGGTAGTGACGAACGATGTATAGACAAAAAATAAAGTAAAAATAAAGCAAAATATAATGCAGATTGTGATTTTTTTATTTTATAACAGTATTGCTGATAATTGTTATGTACAGGAGAGCAATAGGACGCTTTTGTTTTCGATATGAATAGTGATTGGCGTGAATTATTTTTGCGGAGGTTGATGACTGATTCCAAACTTAACCTTTATGGAGAGGCAATTTTTTGCAAAAAACATTAAAATGGAACACGCTGAAGAAGAAGTTTTGAGCTTAGTAGTGCGGTTCGATTGGAAATCATCCAAACTTCAATTATTTTTAATCAGTTACTTCGAAAATATTCATTTTTATGATAAAGTTGTCTATAAATTTATCAGTCAGCTTTCACACATTTTATTATCTATATAAAATAGTCAAAAACAGTTGTTTTTCACGAGACTGTGGAAAGATCGTCAAGTCATATTCAAATGCCAAAAAAACATGTTAGGAGCAAGTCAACCGTATGTTATGTATGTGACCATTTCTGGATTCCCCCAACCAGACATGCACAACATGGAAATTCTGGGGGGGGGTGAAGTTAAAGTGCCGTTTCAGACCTAAAATGAAGGAAACGCGTCTAAAACGTCGTTTTTCGGCTTTTCTGACGATTATCTATCTTTCTAGAGCATAAAAACAAAGGAAATTTCGAAAAAAAATCAAAAAGTCAATTAAATTGAACAAAATATAGACAAATCGTAAGTATAATTTGACACTTTTAAGCAAGTAGACGGCTTTAAACGCTTAGGAAGCACCTTTTCTACGAATTTTTAGGAAATTTTCGGAAACATTCGAAAAATCGTCAATTCTGCGGCTGGAATTTTTCTGGGAAGGGGCAAATTTTTCCGGGGGATGAAACCCCCTTTCTTGAACTTCCAACCCAAGATGCCACAAAGCTTCTGATCATCTCTATCCTCCCCATCTGTGTGGCTTCCCAAACTTTTCACATGCATAATTTTAGTAAATTTGAGCGTTTTGTCATTCAAATTTATGACTCAATTTTTTTATGCTTCGTTTATAAAGTTTGATTTTTTCCGCGGAATTGAAGAGATTTTTACATTAACAAATGTACTTTTATATGCTGCGAAGGTCATAACTTCGGCTGATGTTAATATAAGACTTCAAAACCGGCTGCCTTAGATAGATAAAAGTGTCTTCTTTCATACCGTTTAAACATTTTTAGCACGATTTTAACGGTTCGGGCGCTATGGCAATTTGTTCACACCTTACATTAATATTGTTTAAGCACAAATAGCGTTATTGGCCCTGCTATCAATTAGCATCCTGTTTTGACGATATATCGCAATTTTTGCACTCAGTAGGACGCATATCTACTCTGGGGTTTAAAAAATGTGCTAATTAATTCTTGTCAAAAATGTGTCAAATGTCAAAAAAGGATACCTACTTACGCAGTAATGTGATGGAATGCAGAAACTATGGGGTTCGAACAATGTCAAAATGAGGTGTAAACAAACTGCCTTAGTGCATGAACCGCTGGCAGCTGGCTAAAATTTTTAACGTGGTTCAAACAAAGACATGTTTATCTATCTAATGCAGCTGGTCCTAAAGTTTCATGTTCAAATCAGCTGAAATTATGATTTTTTGAATCGGAATTTAGCCTTTTTATGGGCCACCCTGTATAAGTATATTCTACTGCACTAGAAAGTCAACGAATTAGCCGAACAGCAACAGCAAATGGAAGATGAACTGGAACAGCTGATGCAAGAGAAAGAACACCTAGAGTTTATCCTACACGCTCATCAGCCTATTTGCAAGATGAATGGCTCCTTGGTTAATAATAATTGTAGCAAATCTGGATCTGCTGATCACAATACTTTGTGCTCAATGTCAACTAGTTCAACAGCTACTTTGCAATCAAATCAGATCGTGACATCCAGAACTCTTGATCCTATCTTAACATCAGTTCAAGGTAAATTCTCATCCCCCAGATCATATGGTTCAGAGCAGAATATGGCAAAAAAGAGATTTATTAATCTTTTATCTCTATTTTCTGATTTTTTCCAGCGTTTTTTAACAATTTTTATGCGGATGCGTATATTTTTCCTGCTTATAATCAAGTCATGGCCTTGCACTAAAAATTGATTAGTAATTAACATACAGTTTTTCAGCTGTTTGTGATGTATATTTTATTAAGTGGTTTTCATGTCAGCACCAAGACTGTTGAAATTCAGGCCATTTTAAACGACAGGTCGCAATTTGCCTACTGCGGCCCAATTTTTATGCGTTGGTTTTAACTCAACTTGTTTAAAATTTGCAATTTTCTGCAAGGATAGAACTTGAATCTATTATTTCTGTCTTACATTTGATACAGACACGCGCAGCATGGGAATTTCGAGGGATGTAGAGCATAGATGCACAAGGTCAGGGTCGGCAGGGGCGTTGAAATCCCAGAAATCCAGAACAGTTAATCTGAAAAGCACGATTTTTTTTTTGATGAATCGTCAAAATAGCCTATAAAACCTTTTTTCGTGGTAAAATCGCATATTTAAAGCACTATTAGTCCATTTTGACTGCATTTTATCACTTTTATCACTAAAAAAATAAATGTTGACATTTGCACTGCTTTCAACCTCAAAAATGACGCAAATAACGTTTCATCAGTTCCAAAATGGCGGGATAGTACCTGTCCGGCTGACGATTCAGCGGGGGTAATACCCCCTTCACCCCTATGGCATGTATGGTGTAGTGTAATTATAAAGTGCTTTTTTGGGCTCGAAAACGGTGGATATACGCGTCAACAACATAATTTTTCTGGCGTTTCTGACGATGCTCTATTTTTCTAGAACGTGAAACAATAAATTTCGAAAAAAAAAACAAAAAATTCAAATAAATTGAACGAAATTTAGTCAAAAAATGAGTATATGACGCGAAACGCCGAAAACGTGATATTTTTGAGCAAGCAGATAGCTAAAGACGCTACCTTTTCTAGAAATTTTTTTTGTAAAAATCGCCTGAGACTGGAAGAGCGAAAAAATTTCTGGGGCTGGGTACTTTTGATGGGGGGAATTAAAAATTTTTCCGGGGGGAAGGAAAACTTTTCTGGAAAAAACTCCCTTCAAGATCATCTGTGATTTGAATTCGAAATTTTCGCTAATCATTCATAATTTTCTAAGTGAGTCTGTCCGAAGTGGCCTCCAATGAAACGCTTTCGGCAACGTTATCAATGACTCGAGAAGTTGCTAGTTACAGCAATGATGCGTGTGGATTGGGTTTATCTCGTCCGAGCACTCTTCCTTTGTCATCGGCCGTTGGTCGTGTTTTATTTCCGTCTCCTTTCAATGCTTCCGCTAACAGTGCCGCTAATTCGGGAATAGATACGCTTGGTAAGCAAGCATAGGAGGGCGGCACTGAAATTCTGGGGGTGCGAGCTTTTTCTCAGATCAAAAAATGGCCTTAAAAGTGGTAGTACGGCGAAAAAACACCATTTTTCAACGTTTCTCATCGAGCACTACCCATTGGCATCATAAAATTGCGAAAACTAACAAACAAATTTCCAAAATTTGAATTCTGGGGAGTATTTTGGTTTCTGGGGGGTATTTCGGTTTCTGGGGGGTGTTTCGGTTTCTCAGGGGGAGTGGTGCATACCCCCAAACCGCCCACGCCCAGGTGTGTAAGCAAGGCGTATTCGATTAATCAAATTACGGATATAAATTATTTTCAATAATAAGTAAATTATCCTTTTTTTGTTCTGTCCTTTCCGCCAGTCTAAATTCGTCTTAATTTCTTCGAGTACACTAGCTGCCTTCTAACGCCTTCATGAAGAAGGTAGTTGGTTTTTTCGGTACGGAAAGGTGGGTATCATCGTACGTACATAAACGGAAAGAACTTTGGGGCTATGGCAGAGAAAACCAAAATATATATTAACACAATGACTACTTAATTTTTTCAAACATATTATTGAAATAATTCTAAAGTAATGTTGCACTTATACTAGTGCATAATGATATTGCATGTAACTACGAGTCACTTGAAATTTAATAATATTAAAATTATGGATTGCCTTAGTTTTACAGATTTTCCTGCGATTTTTTCAGTTTTGATTCAACAACTAGGTTACCTTTTTAATGATTCTTCAAAAATTGTGTATTTTTTATTTGTTAGGGGGATGAACCGTTTTTTGTATATTTTATTTAAAATTTATATGGTCGAAAATTCGCTAGCAGGTCGGGGAAAAATTGAGAATTTATGGTCAGGGAGGGGTAAGTCAGTTGCATTTGTGAGGTGTATTCTGTCAAAATTACTTTGAAATACACTATTGTGGGCCTTTGGCGGTACTTGAATTTGGACCTTCAGCGAGTGAAGGTAATACTAAATTCAGAATTTGTGGTCAGGGAAACTTTAAATTCTGGATTTTGAAAGTATACTGAAGTGGGGTTTAAGGGCACCTTGCTTTCCAAAAGATACACTTGGATATACATATAACCAGGGCTGTATATATGGAGAGGCGGGAGGGAAGAATTGGCGAAGTGCGTCTGAAACGTCGCCAAAGCAGGTTTTTAGCAAACTTTTGAGCTAGTGAACTCAAAATTTTCCGGCGCTGCGCGCCGGATTTATTATTTATGTATAGTTTTGTGTTCTAAACCGCTAAAAATCGCTCAGATTTGAGTTAGAAATAACGAGCATGTCAATTTTTTACGACGCTGTGCGCCGGATTCGTGGATTCATTGTGCAGCTATAGTTTTTGCCTCTCTAGCTCATTCAAAACAGCTCAAATTTGGCTTATGACATGGAGGATATGAAATTTTTTGGCGCTTCGGGCCGGATTCATTGTTCATCTACTGTTTTGTCATCTAGCCCGCTCAAAACCTCTTAAATTTGAGCTAGAAATGTAGAATATGTCATAAAAAATTTCGGCGCTTCGCGCCGAATCATTTATTATCTGTATTGTTTTTCCCTGTAAAGCACAATGATTAAATACAGAGACAGGAGATAAGAAATAACTCGTCTATTGAATGATGAGAAATCAGTTGTGCAGGATAGTTTAAACGATAAATTTGCTGCATATCAATGTAAAATAAAGTTGAAAATTTCTAAAAAAATTTTTCACCATTGTATAGAGCTCGCCGAGATGCGCTCAAAACTGTTTTTATTTTCACCTATCTCCTGATGGTTCTCGAGGTATTTGACCTCAAAATTTTCGGCTCTCCTCGAAATAAAATCATGGATACGGGCCTGATGATTACTGTAAGGATGTAATGGGACGGCCAATAGTAACGGATGAAAACTTTTGTAAGTGTCTTCTGATCTCGAAAACTCAATTAGAAAACCAAGAATTGCAAATTTAGGCGCCTGTCTTAGTTTCGAAAAATAAATATTTTTCCCTCTTTTCTGAAGACCTACATATATATCTTTCCTTGTTTTTTTATATTTCGTTCCTCATTTTCGCGTCATTTCCTTATAGCTAATATATACTAGATCATCTAATATCGCAGCATGAGGACGAAAGTTTTAATGGGAGCAGTGTTTTTTTGTACAAGGTCCGTGTGTACATGCACAAAGATGGTCCCCAAAAGTCTCTGTAAATTGTGTACATGCAAATTTGTGTGTACTATAATATGGTACCGTAGCGATTTCAGTGTGGTAAAACAGGGTTTTTTGACCGTCAGGTAGTGTATTTTAGCTAATTTCCGGGTTTCTGACACCAAAAATTACTAAAAATTGTCACAAAGCGGCGCGAAGCGCCGAAAAATTTGACATTTTTCTATTCTAAATGCAAATTCTGCCATTTTAAAGATACGTATATAGGACAAACAATTACTCACTAAAATTTCTGTGAATTTTACACCTTTATTACAGCTTTTGTCTTCCCAAAAATCTTTGTACATGTACAATGACGGTCCTGAAAAAGTCTTTGTACATTGGGAAAAATCTCTGCCGAATACAAAAAAAGCGTGAATGAGAGAAAGTCAAAAATGTTGAAATGTAAATGCTCTGTTTTGCGTCAGGTCGCTCATTGTGTCTCACTTCGGTCGGCGATGCAAGCACTCTGGGTCTTGGCTCGATTCCAATTCAGACGCCATCGAAAATAGGCGACTTTGACCCTTTGAACGCGCCGAGTGGTTTCACGCCGCTGATCGCGCAAGCATCTGTCGGTGGCTCGACTTTTTTGCCATCCAGCTTTCTTGTCACGTCGCAGTCGCAAACCAATTGCAGCCTAGAAACGCCGGTCGTCGGCGAATCTAAGACTAATAATTTCGCAAAGCTGTAAGATTGATGTTTTAAAATTTTCTCGTTGCTCATCGTAAGCGAACGCGTGCATTGACCGGTCGTGATTTCACCTTTTTTGGGTAATTTCTCAATCATCGGTACGGTACGTGCTCTTGGGGAAGACTCCCCGAATGGCTCTAATAGATGCACAGCATGCAGGCATGCACAGCATTGGAAATTTGGGGGACGGGGTGTGAAATTTTAAAGCGCCTTTTTCGGGCCCGAAATGATGAGTGGGTACGCGTCAAAAACTTCGTTTTTTGGCGTTTCTGATGATGCTCTTAGTTTGTAGAGCATGAAAACATGAAAAAATCTCCAAAAAATAAAAAAGTTGAACAAATTATGGCCACGAAACATGAGTTGATGGCGCGAAGCGCCCAAAACTCAACACTCTTGAGCAAAGAAATAGATAAAATGCTTAAAATCGCGTGGGGGGTAAATTTTCCTAAAGAGGGGGCTGAAAACCCTAAACCCACCAAGATCATGTATAACAGTGTGGCTGATCTGGAGGGGTCAGTCGGTCTGGGGGGACGGTCAAAAATTGAGCTGATTGGGCCAAAATGACCTCTAAATTTGGTATAAATTTTAAAATAGCGTTAAAACTACACATTAGTGCACATTTTGTGATCCATTTCAAGCATTTCGGAGAAAATTTTCAATTTCCATTTGTTTTTGGCCTTCAGTTTGCCTTATTTTCCCCATAAAATTTCTCGTTTTTCCATTTTGGGGGGTCTGAAATTTACCCTAGCGAATCGCCGTTTTTCATAACAGCAAAGTATCTTGGACTTGGGCTGATTGTGGCAATGTTTTTATAAAATTGCGTTGCCATACTCATTGACTAGTTGCTCCCTCATTCTAGAAATTTTTGATTAATTGATGTTCGATTTTTATTATACAAAAACCTAGATTGCATCATTAACCGACGATTATCTTTCTAAAACGTGAAAACATAAAAAAATTTAGAAAAAAATGTCAAAAAAATTTGAATTCCTAAATTGAACAAAATATAGTCAAAAAATGATTGAGGCGGGGATCGCCAGAAATGTTTTGAGCATGTAAATAGCTAAAACGCTTAAAACAAGGTCTTTTCTGCGAATTTTTTTGCAAAATCGCGCTTTCTGGGGGTGAAAAAACAACTGCAGTAAAAACTTTTCTGGGAGGGAGGGGTGAAACCCCACCCCCAACACCCAAGATCATTTATGCTAGTCAGGCTGATTTCATACGTTTTTCGCTCGAATTACAGTCGAACTCGGATAATGCACACCCCTTTGGGACGAAGACTAAAGGTGTGCATTATCCGAGTATGTGTATTAACCGTATGCATTTACACAGATATATAAGCAACGGCCTTGTCAGCAGGTGTGCATTATCCGGAAAAATTCATTACCCGGGGTTTGCATTATCCGAGTTCGACTGTTTATAATTTGGCTCGAATAATCTGATGATACATTTTTGTTCATTGACTTTTGCGAAAATATTAAACAAACAATTCGCTTTTTTCCGTCATGACTTGTTTTTAAATTGACTTTAAAATGCTTTTATGACAGAAAATTTGCTGAGCAAGTAATAAAATAATATTTAAAGTTCAGCTTAGTTCAGTTCTACTGTAGTTTCAGTAAAAGCATACAAAGAGAATTGAAACTGGAGGGACATTGAGTATAATCCAGTCAATTACATCGAGTATAATCCGCCCTGTTCAGATATTCGCGCCGCCGCTTCTTTGTTTTACCGGTACTCGTTCAACGCCAAAATTTTAATTTTTTATTGTCAATTTTGCCTAATTTTGCATATTTATTCGTCGATCTACGTCTTAGAAACCCGTTGGCGTTATTTATTTAATTTTTAAATTATTTTTATCTGCTGCGATAGAAGCTTTTTATTAACCTTCATTTACACATTGCGTATTATCTGCATTGGTCGATAGCGTTATTGGTACGGTTTTTTGTACATTGCAGGCTTAAAATTATATAGTATATTACGTACTTCAACTTATAATATTTTGCTTAATAAACTATTGTCTAAATGGCATCCGATATGTTGATGGTGGCTCATCCGCTAGCAAATTTCTGCTAACCTCATATGTATAATACTAGTTTATTTTATGTACCATATACAATCGTAGTAAATATTGAATGGAATAAGAAAATGTCAATTCACGCGACGACCACAGCTGACGGGTTATTTTTCAAAATCCTGTCACCTAAGTGTCTTTGCGTTGCCATAAAAGCACAGTTTAGGGCTTTGGACTTTTACGATGCCTCCGGCTATCTCTGACGCTTGAAATGGCTTTTAACGGAACAAAGCTGACCAACCATTAAGCAAACATTTTCAGTCTCGAAAAGTATCTATTCTATTCAACAATGCGAATGCTTGTCTGCATCCTTGAATTTTATATTTTCTTGAGCGTAAAATTCTTGAATTCGTCGCTTGGCTTTATTATCTCGACATTCTAAATGGTAAATTTTTTCCAGATTCATGCTTAAGTAACTTACCTATTTAATTTTCTTTATTGTCAGATCATTAGTCGAATATGTCATCGTTTTGTTGATATTTCATGAGGAATTGTAATAAATGTTTTCCCCCGCTTAGGCTTTTTTGAAATGTCGGAAATTCTGAAAATTGGAAGAAACCTTGACCTACCTAAGCTCTTGTTTGCATGTCGGAGTAAAATAGGTTATATTTGTGATCGATGTTTATTTTCTCTTATGTAAAACAATCACATTTCAAAAACTTGAATAAATTGTAGGACAACTTGGAATTGACGCAGTTTTTTAAATACGCTACATATTGGGAAAGAGTGATGCGAAGCGACAAATTATGTAATTTTAAAAAGCACTTTGATCGCAATAATTGACCTGATTTTTATTGACTCAAATCAAAGTTTGATTCCATTCTCAACTCAAACCATAACTCTAAAATTGTAATCCTGATGAATCTGGCATTTTGCTGAGGTCCTATGGTCATCTGACAAATTATACAGGGTGGGTTATTAAAAAACGAATCGCAGATTGGTCCTTATAACTTCTGGAATACTTGACCAAATTTAACGCTGTTTGCTTTGTTAAGAGCCTATTGCCACTGCAGGAATGTAATAAAGTTTCAGTTATACTAGTTGACTTTTTTATTGGTTTACACTAAATTTAGTAAAAGTTGTTTTTCTCCAGGACTTTGCAGATTCACTGCACAAATAGAGCCATCTTTACAGCATTATACTTCTTCAAGTAAAAAATAATTGGACACGGTTTGCTTTACACGATGACGATGGTGTTTGTTTATTAGTCGTTTTTTATTTATTTAGTCTGTGCGAGACAAATGCATTTTCACTACGGGTTGCTACATTCATAGTCAACGTTTTTAATTTGCAAGCAGCTGCCAAAACGTGCAACTTTTGATAAAAGCTTGATTGTTTTTACAGTAAACCGAAATGCCGCAAAGCAAATCAGATTAGTGATAGCTGGATAAAGTAGCTTTAGAATAGAATAAAAGAAGTTTCACTCGGCTGACTTGAAGTGCTATAAAGTTACACGGCAACAAATGCAATCAATGTTTCTGACGGATGCTCTCATGACTCGAAAAACGACTTCTGCTAGATTGTGTGTAGCTTCCGGACAACGTAATAAGTATAATCATCACATCACTATATTTTCTCAATGCAGTGATGATAGGCTTTTTATCGAAGCAAATTGCATTCCATTTTCTTTCGTCATTTAGGAGTTACATGGTTCGATAGGTGATTCGTTTTTTATGGCCCACGCTGTATAAGTTATAGGTGTTGGTTTAATGACATGTGCAGTTCGATCATGCGAAAAATTGGAAGAAACTAGACGTGTACTTATAGCATCAATATGGGTTTTCTAGAAGTCCAAAGAATTTTCTTTAAGTGCCTTTCTGTGCCACATCGAAATCTTATTTTTTCCACATTCTGAATGTTGTTTTTCTGTAGAAAATAGACAAAAATTTCCGAAAATTTAAGTCGTCAAATAATGACTGTTGGACGCGAAGCGCTGCAAAGGACTCTTAAAATGGCGTATTTTTAGGTTTTCTAGAAAATGAAAATTCTGCGGAAATTGGCAGCCATTCAAGGGCGTCAAACCCCTGAAAAATACATATGTAAAATGAAATAAAGGAAGCAACATCCATTTTTTTATTTTATTGACCAATCACTAAAACAATTAGAAATTAATCGTGCATAATTACATTTTTATGCATTCCAGGTCGAGACGTTCGGTTTGCTGATGAAAGCTTCTGTTTTTTTTGTTTTGTATAGGTGCACGTTTACGTCCGCTGACAGGCCGACCAAATCGTTGGTCTATATCCCTTCCTAGCTCAACTTAATATTATGGAGCACCTACTTTCTGCCCTTATCATGAAAATAATATTTATTTACAGCCCTAAAATGACGCAAAAACAACTGCGTACCTATCATTATTTAACCTGAACATATGTTAGCCTTAATCTACGGTTCTGCTTTACCTTTTATCATGTTTATGCATGTTTGTTATCTCGCGAGCTGTCTTCTGGATAGATATAACGGAATGCATCGCCTAATAAAAAATTAAATAAAAACTAAAATTTAAAAGGTACCTTTGTAAAACTAGATGTTAAATAAAGCCGGGGTATCACTTTTACAAAGGCTTGCTGCTTTTCGTTTTGAATTATATATGAATCACTGAGTGATTGAATCGTTTAGCAACTATCTTGAATTCTTCATTCTGCTATACTCCGTTTTATTGGAAATTTTTTCAATATTATAGCTCCCCATACAGCCATATATCTGTGGTTACGTACCTACTTTCTGCCTATTGTACAGTAAATATCTAGTCTCATCGATTGCTGTAGAAAGTTAAGGCTGCTAAACTAAGGTGAACGAAAGTTTTCGTTTTCGCGAACTTGGTTCAACTTCATGCGTTAACGTTATATACCCGTGGACCTGTTTTTATATTGCTAGTGTATTTCAAAATGTATGCAGCTTCCAACGCGTCATTTATGGTTTTTCTAAACATTTCAGATTTCGTCAGCTGTCTTGAGGCATAGGAAGAATAAACGAGAAGACCGAAGTATAATGGCCTTTGTATTAAACTTATTGCTTTTATAACTTCATTCCATTTTTGTTAAAAGTGAATTATGGAGACACTTAAGGTTAAGGGAGAGTGTAGTGTACTAATTTTCATGCTATTATATTGGTAATTAAATATGTCAAAATTCGTGGGCATAAATTTTCTGACTTGACAGAAACTTTGAAATATTTACTTCTTTGCAAACATACCAACTGATCGATGGTACAATTTAACGAGAAAATCTGCATTTCTAAAAATCTTATCTCTATTTCTGAATGAACCTGTAAGAAATTTTTAATAATTTATAGTGTTATTTTAGAAGAAAATATTTTTCGTTGCTCTTAGAAATAAGTTATTTTAATGTCTCTTATGCCTCAAAAATCAATTTTTGTACTTGCTTTCCGTAATCTGGACTGGACCGTATGTACGTGTTTTTTTGTAAATTTAAACCCCTTTTAGAGACATGAAGCTCATGGTGCTCCTCAACTTTGTAATAGCATCAGGATTGTATTAAGTGCTTTTCTCCCTCAAGGTGCAAAGGTTCTCGGAATAATTAAAAGCGATTCCGTTGATTCATTAAATCAAGACTTCCCTGATACTGCTATGAATCCAAATTATCAGCGTACACCGCAAGAGGTAAATATTTCATCACTGTGCTGCATTACTTGTAGATGACTAGTAAATACTAAATATAAATAATTTAACAGACACATTACTTAGTTTTCTATCAATGTCCAATTTTACATCTTATTGTAAAGCTTCTTATAAGCAGACGCGGTTATTAAAATTTGTCTGTTTTATTTGTAATGATTATTTGTTTTGCCTAAGCGACGTTTGCATAAATAATCATATCGTTTAAACTTTATAAGGGTTTAATAATTTCAAAGGCTATTAATCAAAGCTAAAAAGTTCGAGAAAGCCGCAAATATGCGAAAAAAAACAAATATGTCTGAAATTCGATGATCAAGTCTTAAAATTTGTGTTGTCGTAAAACTTTTCGGGACATTGTTTTTTTGTACAAAAACCTAGATTTTTTTGTACTGTCGAAAATCGGTCAAAAACTGTCTATACTATGTGCACAGACATGTACAAAGATCGGTCAAAAAATCTTTGTAGGAGTCTCAAAATGTTTGTCCCGTACAATAATAAAAAACAGTGCTTTGGAATTGATATGTGCTGATGTTGAGGATGGCTTGCTCTATTCACAATTTTATGCTTATTTTCCTTGTTTTTACTATTTCCAATTATGTCGGTAATTTATGTCTTATTATAAGTTAGTATTATTGTTGCCATTCTACCAATATTCTGATCAGCGTCGGTCATTTTTGATTTTATATCTATTATAATTTTGTTCTGTTTTTATAATTTCATTCTATAAATTATTTTTTTACGAATTGATTTTATCCGTGCTATTTGTAACCATGTTCCTCTAATTCAGGGATCTGCGCTCAATTACATTCTTTCCCCACAAATGGTCAGAAAATTAAACTTCCCTCCTCAACAGCAAGTAAGTAGCTTAGTTGTGTTGTGTCGCGGTTTATGTTTCACTTATTCGCGCGCAATTAGAATGATTCATAAGACCTAAAAATAGATTTATTGTCTACTCTAAAAATAGCTTATCGCTTTTCTTGGTCAGAGAATAACCAGTTTCAACTTGCGAAGGGCTCTATCAAAATGAATAACCTGGTGGCGCCTTCAGTATGCTCGCATTTTATTGAATAAGACGTGTTCGTTGGTACTCAGAAATGTCCAAAACTAATAATGTGTTCTAAACCTAATACTAGAATTCTTATTCGGCGCAATTGAGCATTAAATGAAATTTGTATTTTGTTATGACTTTAGCACTATTGCGTCGCTCGCTATGCATTTAAGTCCTGCTTTTCCCCATTTTTCATCGAGAACAATGGTTTATGTGTATTTTGTTACTAATATAGTAATAGATTGAGCGTATTATTGTTATATTTCAATTGATAGCGATATTATTGAATTGAACGATTTTTCCAGAAGTTTTACTGCACCATTTTCCAGATTTTTATTTCCTTTTTCTCATCATTTTTGATAGATAAGCGTATACTTTTATTGTGCATTCAAATTTGGATTCAGAAGTATGCGTTTGCATGCCTGAAATTCCAAGATATCTGATAAATTGCATCCTTTTTTGGGCTTAAAGACGGTCGATTTGCATCTGAAATATTATTTTTTCCCGTTTTCGACGATGCTTTTTAGAAGCAAAACCATAAAGAAATTTAAAAAAATCGAATTAATTGGACAAAAGAAAGTAAAAAATGAGTGTGACGCAAAGCGTCAAAAATTTGACTCTTTCCTGTAAATATATGGCTAAAAATCTTAAAACAGCGCCTTTTTTGCAAGTTTTTTGAATTTGAACATTTTTTGGAAAATAGCAAATTCCGGGGGGACGAAAAAATTTTCTGGGGTTCAAAGCTTTTTTCTAGGGGGTTGAAAACCCCTAAACCTCCAAGATAATGTATAGAATCCCCTAAACCCCCAAGATCATGTATGGTCATAGGTTAATAGGTAATAATTACGTACGTACATATTTATAAATCCTTTTGGATAGGTAACTAGTTTATTGTTTTGCTTCGTCTCTTATAAGGTCGATGCTCAGTCGTCAATACGACGCCACAATTCAATTTCGGACAGCGAGACCTTCGGTTTACATTTCTCCGTCCAGCCTCCTGCGTTTTACTCGCCTCGTCATCATCATTATCATCAGCAACCGTCCATGCTTCCTCGTTTCAATCCGAATTTCTACGATCCGAATGCGGCCGGAAACAGCGGTCACGTTGCGGCCTATTCAACCGATTGCGCTCCTCTCCCTTATTCGCATCAATTTGAACAATATCCGGTCAATTCCATGGCTGCCTCCTATCGACCCCGCGCCGCCTATTCGGATAACTTATTTTACTACCCCCCTCAACCGCACTCTTACGTCAGGCAAAATCATCATCAGCAGCAGCAGCAGCAAAATTTTGTTTTCGACGGTGGCCACGCCCAAATTCCCCTCAACGTTCCACCCGCTTATCAATATCATCTGGCTTATCAAGGCTCCTATTTCGACCCGATGACGTCACAGACCGGTAGCGGCGATCGGCGCCTCGCACCCCCCGCGTATCAAAGCCAGCCCGCGTTTAGCGAAGAAGCGATGAAATCGCAGTATTGCGCCGTGGCTCCTCCTCGACGCTTCCCCTCCCCATCCGTACAGTCCCATCACCAACCCCGACCCCGGGTCATAGGTCAGCAGCTGACCGGCCCATCTCCATCGCCCTCCAATCACCCCTTTCAACGGAATTCGGGACCACCTTCCGTCGTCCAATCAACGGACCAATCATTTTCGGTCGCTCCGCCCCCTTCTTTTGATTCGTCGATAGCGGATCGTCACGTGACTCGATCGGCGAATGATTGCGTAAAAGTCGATTTAGCGTTCGAACCGCGTTCGCCCGACGGCGGCCAAAAAATTGAATCGGCTAATACGACAAAATCCATAATTAAGAATTCTTCGTTTAACGACGACCAATCGAAATCGCAAGCCTCGGCGTCAAATATGCATCCTAATAATAATTATAGTGCATCGGTAACAAAACCGAACGAGAAGATTCATTGCGATGAACCAAAAATTAAGTCACATCAACGTGATAGTAGAATAGTCGTCGAACAGAGCCAGCTTAACGCATCCGATGACAAGAAAGCTGAGGGGCCGTTGAGCAGTGAAATAGATTGGCTGGAATCGAAGGGATACACAGATGTTTATTCAAATTCTAAAGATAGTAATAAGCCGCAGTCAAATCGGTATCATTGCGGAGCCAGTGAGCTTATTTTCATTTCCGCTATCTGTATATTTCTTGCTTTGTAAATAGAGCTGTACCGGGGCCGGGGCACACATTCCCATAGGGGGAGGGAGGGTATTACCCCACCTCGGGGTCCGAGACTTGAATCACTGTCGGACGATTTTGAGCTATCAAACATTTTCTGTATGATTCTTGGGTTCAAAAGCAGCAAAGAATTAAAATTTTTCGGGCACTTCGCGCCGACTAATACATTTCTATTTTGTTTACCCATAAAATACCTAGAATGAACTCAATGTGATCTGAAAAGTCAAATTTTTCGATGAATCCCTATATTTTGTACTTACAACAGTGACGAAACTAGTCAGAATGGGACAAAAAGTAGTTAAAAATGCAGTGTTCCACATTAAAACATGCTATACAGGATGTTTTAGCCATTTTTTCATATTTGACCTGCAAAAAAGGCTAGACTCGAAATTTAGTGGTCCTACATTTTGGGATTTCACCTCCCCTAAACTTTCGACCTTGGGAAACTATAGGCCGGGGCCACGCTGGTCCCAGCACCGGGGCCCAAAAATTTAAATGTTGTTGTTATATGCAAATTGTTGCATTGATTGATTGCGAAAAACTAATGGAATTGATACTTAGTTAAATTAATGAAGTCAACAAGTCAGTACGTAACAACAATCATTGATGAATGGTGTCGAGTTATAACCTTCGGTCACAGTTACATCTGCATAGCATTTACGGTCTGGGGTCAGTCTGGTCCGGGGTTCTTCGAGTCTTTTCGAGCCAAAAATATCGTCAAAAATAGATAAAAAGCTTTAAAAAGTACAATAACTGCATTAATCATCAGATTTTGGTCGGTTTAAATCATTTTCGCGAAAAGAGTCTGACTTTTGTCCGTTTATAACCTTAATCTCACCATATCTACCCTACGAAATTTTTCTGATCCCCCCAACCTACTGCGCGCACGACTGCTTGCTGTAGCTCTAGTAAATGCGGGAGCAATCTACTTCAAATCGCTGCATGAAGTCGTAGTTAAATTAATAAAATTCCTAATATCGTCGGTTTAATTTCAATAATATTCATTTGATTAATTAAAAAGGTAAAGAAATAAGTGGAGAAAATAACAATACAATGCAATCATAAACAACTTACAAGTGTTCATCATGAGACAGATAGAATTTTTCAACAGAATTTGATCTTAATTTGAGTCAAGGTGATATGCTCAGTGATTATAATTATTTATATTTATTATATAATAATTATTTTATTATTGTTTTTATCGCTATTATTACGGTATATGTGACGAATAAGAGATGGGCACATATATTACATAACAAAAGCCAGCATGGATGTCATATGCCTACATTATATGGTATGTGTCTGGCCCGGCCCTATAAAAAAAGGTGGCCCCGGTGCTCTATTTTAACCACGTTTGGAAGTTGACTATAGAAAGACTATCTTATAGCTTTTATTCATTATTGGGTTTTCGTTTTTATTGCGTCCCTAACTTACAATAATTTTTTGTTTTTTATCAAAGCAAGAAATTAATTATATATGGCGTTGGCTCTTGAATTCATTAGTTCACAATATGTCTGAGCGGTATTTTGAACAATTCTCTGGCAGTAGATATTAATGGCCGAATAAGCAAAATTTGTGGCGAAAACTCCGTCACAGATGAGTACGTTTTGTAATTTTTTCATTTCATCCCAGTCATTATATTATGACAATATCGCTTATGTACTTAAACACACGTGTATATCATGTGTCTTTGATTTGCTAGAGATGGAAATGGAACACGGTCGTACGCCTTTGTTCGGCCATTGTCCCGACTGGTGGGGGGAAGACGAAAAGGAACGCGCGTCGCAAGATAGTGCTAATCAAGGCAGTAAAACATCAGGTATACATATATTATGTACTCGTACATATGTTTCGTATGCATAAATACAGTTTTCACTGAACTAACTTAATCTATGCACTTCTTTCAAATACACTTCGATCTTTTCATGACTAAACCTTGTGTATAAAATGCGATTTTTAGTAATTCTTAATATAAAATGCAATTTGTAATTTTGAATTTTTGCCTTTTTTGCTTTTTCCGCCTAATTTTTAATTTTCATTTCCTTTATCAACATACGATGATACATTTATGTGTACCTACCATGAAGCCTATACCTGCTGATTGCTATTTTTATTACAAGCTTGTCACCAACTTTTCGACTAAAGAATCAAGAATTGAATTCCATGCACAAAGTTTGACATTTTCCCCGGTATTCTGTAATTATTGCATTGCTATAAACAATTAAGACTTTGTTGTGTTATTGTAAGTCTCCAGAACACGGTTTTTGTATTCGGCAAAGATTTTTTTCCGATGTACAAAGACTTCTCGGGACCGTCTTTGTGCAGAGATTTTCGGGGAGACAAAAACTGTAAAAAGGTGTAGATTTCCCAAAAATTTTTGGCATATCGCGCCGAAATGAGATGTTATCTGTTCCATATGCCTTTATAATGGCAGAACTTGCCATTAGAAAAAGAAAAATGTCAAATTTTTCGACGCTTCGCGCCGTTTTGAGTCAATTATTATTATTTTTGTCTTCAGAAACCCAGAAATTGGCTAAACTACGCTACCAAAGGTCGAAAAAGCCTCTTTTAATCACACTGAAAGCGCCACTGTAAAACATCAGAGGAAACAAAAATTTTTATGTACAAAATGTAAAAGAACCTTGTACAAAAAACACTCCTTCCAAATCGCCCTTTTCTCTGTTATAAGGTTTTCATTTTTCTTGCTTAAGGACGTGTAATTGTCTAATAATTTTGTATCCTGATTATGAATGCCGCCGCTATCCTTTTATATTTCTTGTATTATATCTGTTAAGAGCTGATTTTAGACCCGCTCCTTCCGGATCAGTCTGGCGAAAAATCTCGTGTCGACTTATTTCCGCCAGTAACATCAGACGATACTTCGCCGCGACTTAGGCGTCATAACGTGAGGATGGATATACCGTTTTCATCCGAGCCCAAAAATGAAACAAAAATCAACGATAAAAGTAAGATTTGACGATATTTAATTATATAAAGTCATCATACCGATTAAAGAAGATGAAGTGGAAAAAACGAAGGGAAACAAATAAATGGAAACTAAATAAACAAGTGAATACAACAAAACAGATAAATTAAAATCAAAAAAGGAATACCAATAAGCATTTACTTAATAGGAAGAAAATAAATCATTGATCGTTTGACAATTTTGTTGCGCTGTTTGCTAGAAAAAGCATAAAATTTAAAATTTTCTGTATAAAAATCGAAGGATCTTTAAAAAGCGGAAATTTGTAGGGCGTAGGAAAATTTGTAAGCGGATGGAATTGGATATGGTTTACTACCAAAATAGCTGCTATGATGACCTCCGCAAAATGGTGTTGACCCCCTGCAAAATTTTAAATTTTCCAAAAATAAATGACACCTTTTAAATAATAATTCTTATATGGATATGACCGGACCACCGTGTGTTGTTCGTTTTCATAAGAATGTTTGAAAAAAGTTCTTATTTCCGTGTCATGGAAAGAAAGTCTATCGATAGAAACGTCCAAAAATTGTGTTTTTAATGTGACTCAAAGCCCGAAAAACGTATAAGAAATTTATCAGCTGTTCAGTGTCTCTCATAATATTTATGCTTTACATGGGTCAACGTAAGACACTTTTTGTAGTCGATTGCTCTGCTGTATCATTTTCTTGATTTTTTTTAATTCAGGAAGAAAGTGTTGCCTTTTTAACTTATTTTATTCATAATTAAGTATACTCGTCTGAGAAGTAGTGTGATTTTGATAGAAAATTCAAGTTCTGTTGATGTAAATATTCGCCGAAAAAAGTTGTTACCATAAGTACTCACATAACAAGTTTATGTAATGTAAGCTGTGCAGAAATTAGAAAAAATAATGTGGCTTAATGGCCCTCTACAGAGACAAATGAATGCACTGCATATTACAGATATCCAGCGATCGATGCTGTATACATCATTTGAGGACATACATATGTAGACATGCTGCTGTGTTTTGAGCGTGAAGTGTATAACTTATATGAATTCACAAGATTATGACATGATTTACATTGCGTTTTAGGACGATCTGGTCCGGGGGCTTTGGCTTTTACTATAGATTTTTCGTCTTCGAATGTGGATGAACAGAAGAAACGCTGTTCATTGGGAAAAATGGATGAAAGTAAAGTGAGACAACATTATACTTATCTTCGTATTTATGGCAAGCTATTTGATGTTATCGTTTGTTCAATATTTGTATCAGTATGAACAACTTTGCTATTTACATCAGTTTTTCAGTGCTCTTCGTTTTTTCTGAATTTTCGTGATCATTTTATTATGCTACTAATTCGTTTAATTGCGTGGAAATTAGATGGTTTATTGCTCCTAATACAATGTGCTGAATGAACAGTCATTTTCATGTGACATTTTTTTCTAGTATTTTTACAAAACTTTTCCATCGCTAACTACTTTGTACTTTATTAAGCAATATCGTAAATAGTCGAACACATAACTTGAATAGTTGCTGTCGGATATTCAAGTACATAGTATTTTGTAAACCTAAATGACTGAAAATCTTCTTTCTATCAAATTCTTGTGTTGATAAAACTGGTTAGGTAGTATTTTTTATATAGAGCTGACAGACTCTTCCTTTGTTATTTTATCAACTAAAACCTAAAACTTGATGGTCACACCACCATTTTCTTGATACCATTTTTAACCTTTATAAAATCTTGCACCCCTTCCCTTAATAATTTTGGTGCTGTCCACTTCTTGCTTCAACCCGGTATCAGCGGTAGACCGTTCGGTATCAACGCTCAAGGCTACGTGTATCAACAACAATTTTTCTTAAAAAAATCAAATCTACTACTTAGACATTGCAAAATTTATTGATACCTAAGCACAACGCGTACTCCAAAGATCAATTGCTGTAAGCACTAAGTGCACTACAAAAAGCAGTAAACTCCCTATACTTCGACTGGTAAAATAAAGGCATACATATATACGATGCACAAAGAAACACATTTATCATTTTAAAATCGCGAGGTAAAATAAAACGACCCTTTTTCGAACTGACAACCGACCAAATTTTTTGCTCCTGGTATCATCGTGAAGGCAGGCCATTGCCCAGCTTTGGTCTACGGTAATACAGTTTTACCTAGTAAAATTTCATATTTTGTGAATTCATGTGCACTGCACAGAATCGTAATTGTCGCTCCGGTTTAAGCCGCTCATGCATTCGATTTACATTGACTCGAAAATTGTATTTATCTATGTATGCGCAAGGATTTGAGAAATAGACTGCAGTATGCAGGCATGTGCTAAAATAAAATGACATACGTAGTGCAAAACGTTAGGATGTTTTTAACATAATAAATTACTAACAATTTAAAATCTCCTATTATCAGAATATGAAACAGTTTTATCGTCTCAGCTTATTTGAATTTATGTACACTTTTCGTTTAGATATTTTACGCATGCATATTTATGCGCATGTAATGATGTCAAAATTTTAAAATGCTAGCATTTTAAAATTTTGTTTTCATATTTTTTTAATTAGGCAGAAGCTCAATGGAAAACGCAAAGTGCCGAAAGAATGAAGCAGAATTTTTTACGTAGAAGTATGAGAAAGAGTGGCGTGCTAAGTGATAATGTTGTGAAGACGAAGGTGACTGCTCCTAAAAGCACTGCTGGATTGAGCAAGAACACGAGTAACTAAGATACATATCTTAAAACTTACATGTAAAGAAAGTTCATTTTACTCTCTTACATGTGCTCCAGTTCTGGGCTAAAAAGGCGTGAGGTTGGGGGGTTTGGGGTGTGCAACCCCCTCTTCCCAGAGAAACCAAAATACCTCCCCCAGAAACCAAAATGCCCCCACAGAATTCAATTTTTGAAATTCTCTTTTGTTTTTTTCGCAATTTTGTGATGCCAGTGGATAGCGCTCGATGAGAAACGTTGAAAAGAGGTGTTTTTAGCCATACTACCATTTTTAAGGCCATTTTTGATCTTTTGAAAAATCTTGCTTTCCCTCCCAGAATTTTGATGCCGCCCACCTCTAGTAATGACTTCAGCTATTGGTCATTAATGTGTAGGCTTAAAATTTTAGGAACCGTTCGAATGCCCTTATTTTTATTTTTTTTTGTTAAAATTGCATTATTCCGGTCGTGTATTCACTTGAGTATATTTGTCAATTTCGTATACTTTAATTTGCTTATTGAAATGCTCGACTTGTAGGCTTTAATGAATAAACAAATACAAAGTCTCTGTTTTAATTATGGAACGTTAAGTTTTCAAAAACTCTAAATCGTACAATTGTAAAGTGTTGTTGTCCTTTACTAGATTGTTTCCTAATTTTTCAAAAAATGTCTTATATGTACACGTGTGAATAATATATTTACATTATTATTATTAATGTTTCATCCAATTTAATAATATAATTAATTGTTTAATATTTAATTATTCAATAATTTAATAAGCTAATTATTCATTTAAATATTTAATACGCACTCAAAATCAGCTCGGTGCGCGATTTCTGTATTCGGAAGCGTAACGACTCAAAATTTTGGGAAAAGGCGGTCGGCCATTTTGAGATAAATGACCTAGTTTTGGCCAAAAAACGGCAAAAAAGCACCTCAACATTCGATGTTTTGCCGAAAATTGAAAAGGGTGAAAATCAGCTTTTTTGTAGGATAGAGGAGGACCGACTTTGATGGAGGAATCCGTTATTTCTGTTACACTTCCATTTGAGCGTCAAAATTTTGACTTCTGGAAACCTCTTAGTTTTATCTGGATTTTCGTTTACGGAAAAAAAGGTTTCGTATTCAATTTTTGACCCTCTTTGTTTTAAGAATTGCCAGGTTATCATATCTTTCATCACAAGTTATGATAGTGTCTTTATCAGACATACACACATGGGAATTCTGGAGTGGTGGGTGAAATTTTAAAGGGCCTTTTATGGGCCCAAAACAGTGTGTACGCGTCAAAAATATCGTTTTTCGATGTTTCTGACGATGCTTTCCAGGGGCGGATTTAGGGGGGGCGGCCGCCCCCGCCCCATTGGCCCGAAAAAGTGCGAAAAATTAAGCGTTTTTGAGCGATTTTTTGCGATTTTCGGGTTAAAACGGCCAATTTTTCCACCCAAGTCAGGGTCCCGCCCCCTTAGGGGTACCGCCCCCCCTTAGGAAAATCCTAGATCCGCCACTGATGCTTTCTAGAGCATAAAAACAAAAAATTCCTAAATAACAGAAAAAGTCGAACAGATTGAACAAGATATAGTCAAAACATGAGTTTATGGCTAAAATTTTAAGCTTTGGAGCAAATAGATAGCGAAAAACGCCTAAGAAGACACTTTTCTACTAATTTTTAGGAAATTTTTGCAAACTTTCGAAAAATCGCCACAATTTTAGTGGGAGTGTCTGGAGGGGGGGTGAAAATTTTTCTAAGGGGATGAAAATTTTTCTGGGGGGTTCAAACCTCCCAGATCATGTAGGGTCTTTATTCGCCTATTGTTATCTTTTGAGTACTATTGTCGATTGATTGTAAAGTGTCTTAATTGCAGATTTAAATTCAAAAACCGATAAGAATTACCTAATTGAAAAAATGCTGAACGAAGTTCCGGCTAAATTGACATTGAAAAAGACATCTAAAGATAAAGAACAATACGAAACGAGTTCAAGGGCTAAAAATCAGCATGCATCTAATTCGAAACCAATCAAACGTAGTGGTTCTTCAGCCGACAATTTAAGCGACGCTGAGACCTTTGTCATTGAGCGTGGCAGGGAAGAAGAGATGCTGGCTAGAAAGAAGATAGATCAGGTACGTATATAATCTGGGAGAGGTTTAACCCCCAGCATAGGTGGGCAAGACAGGGGTGGCCAGATGGGGTGAAATTTAACCTTTTAGTGGCCAACGTTCCCAATCGGGAACATATTTTCAAAATTTTGTTGCAAAACAACTACTCATCTAATTTAAATAAGACTTGTTTTGGATGAGAAACAAGATGTTTGCCTATCCTGTGAGAGCAATTTCAAAACTTAATTATGAGTATGTGCTATGCTATACTGTCTAAAATTAGACAAAAATGGCGAAAGTTTGTCATGTTTAGAAATTTGCATATTGTCAATCGACATACAAAATTTTTGAGCCAAATGTCATGCAGTCATCTTTGCAGAGGTTTTCTGATCATTTTGGTATGTTATTCATTCTTATTTAGTTGTTCATCAGAAGTTATGGTTAAATTTATATTGATGTTCCCGTTTGGGAACGTTGGCTCCTAGGAGTGCAAAAATATTTAATTCCTGGAAAGAGAACAAAATCTATGGGGCAGCATATGTAACCTCGGCTATGCTCTTTAGTGACCTCTCATGCATTCCTTCAATTTTCTAGAGCTCCACAAGCATTCTGGTATGACTCCAATGCACATATTCAAAATATTAAATGCAGGTTTATGGGATTCTTTACTTGATTCTATGTGTTACGATTACACAACAATATAGCTCTTGATTTCTAGCAGTTTTTAGGCAAAAATTCAAGTGTTTCTGTAAATAATTTTAGGTGCTTTTGCAGAAAGTACCTGCTCTACCTTACTTTGCTTTATTTTTTTACTATAACTTACAGAGCTATGAATCTCTAGAGGCTTAGAGACAAATTTTCTTGAATTCATGCACAATATCATGTGTTTTTGATCTGTAGAACTTGCACTGTACTTTAACAAACTTTATATAAATACTGATTTCTAACATTTTCTAATAGCTCAGAAGCATGCTAGCAACATAACTAAACTTTGAGTGTAAGTTTATTGGACTATCGATAACAACTGCGGATAGGTAAATGTCCGAATGAGTAAACGTATGATATTATGGCTTACTTTTATTCACTGTAAAATTTTACTTATTGAAAATAGAATGAAATTGCCAAATTGACTATATTACACCCTGACTTCCTGTTATTTCCCTAATCTTGATTCATGATTTCTAATTTTTAGTATACCGAAATACGTCGGTGCAGTGTAAATAGCTCTGAGATCACGGGCATTAGTTCAACAGCGAAGAAATGAGAAAACCAATAAATTTTGAAAAATTCCAGAAAAAACGAAAATACAGATTATAGCTTAATAATAGTTTTTTACTCATCTTAGCTAGACATCATTTAATGTTATCTAGAAAGCAAGCAAATCTAACAAAAAACCAAATATAAAGTTACGGTGTCTACTGAAAGTTTCTTGGTTTTCTGAGGTTTATGGTTCCCATAAGGTTTCAAAAACTCAAAACCACACCCTTGTAGGCTCTCTATTTGACAATTAGACAGTTTAGATTACTTGTGTTATCAATGTTTGTAGCAGATCGCTTTAATCTTATATGTTTTGCAAAACATAACAGAACATGAAATTTGGCAAATATGTTCCCCAAGAAGCCAACGTTCCCAAATGGGAACATATGAACAACATGATAGAGAGGAGAGCTTTTGCTCTGGTTTTTTGCATACAGTCTTACATTTTACAGATTTGAAACATATTAAGATTGCATTGCTGTAGCACATCTGCATCATAGAGCGGACTCTAAAAGGTTAAAAAGCTCACATGATAAGCATTGGTCATATCGTGCGTTTTTACCAGGCATACTTAAGCATATAAAAATGTATTCCTGAGGTCAGAAGGTTGATGAATTCAATTCTAAAATATGTTTTTTCAAAAAAATGCTTATTTTAAACAACGTACATATTAAGCGGATAATTCACTACTATATGACAAACAATTGACAAAAAGTGTAAGGCTATGAAAATAATAATACTTTTGCAATAAACTGACTAGTTTGACTGAACTTTTTGTTAACTGAGCTGTAGTTTTCTCTATAAAATCAATTGTTTTCTTCCAGGGACTTATGTTCCTTTAAAATCGCCTTACAGTACCCAGTTTTTTAGAACCTTTTTAAAATTTTCCAAAAATTTTAAACTCTTTTTTAAATTTATGCCCTTGTGTGCCTCCTGAAATTTTGTCACATTTCTCCCAGAATTACTGATTTTTTGGAAAAATTCGGAGAAAGGGTACTTTTTAAGCGTCCATATACTCATTTTTTAGATGTATTTTATTCAACTTATTCGATTTTTTTATTTTGAAGAAATTCTTCTAAGTTTAACGTTTTAGAAAGATATGGTCAGAAACGCCGAAAATGATCTTTCTGACGCATATCCACCGTTTTTTGAGCCCCGAAAAGGCTCTTTGTAATTTAATCTCGCTAAATTTCCATGCTATGCATGTCTGGTCAGGTACTATTCAAGACTTATTCAAATATTATAGAACTTAACATTAAGATATATAACTCATTAGCAGTTTCACGTATGTGCATAATTGCAATAATTTGCTAGTTTTTTCGCTAAGCTGTTTGGTTTTAGTGACATTCCTTCCACAAAAACATTCCCTAATTTAGATTTGATCAAAAACAGTCTTATAACGTGTCGCATACGCAACGCACTATTGATTTGGGAGCGACGCTACCATGCTTATGCAGGAACCAAATTTTGAGATGAATCTGAGGAAGTCATTTTTAAAGAGGACAGAAAAAACCAAAAATTGTTGGTAGAGCGATAAAATGATATTTTTAGCATTTCTCGTCGAGTGCTTCGCTATCCATTGACATCAAAAATCGCACAAAAGAGAAAAACCTTTAAAAATCTAATTTGAGTGATTGCTTGTGTGTGGCCGAATCCCCCTCAAATAGCCTACGCTAATGTTTGACTGTTACCGAGTCATTGCGCGTTTCCGCATTTCGGATTATATTAAATGAGAAACTTCCGTTTTACTGTTTTTTCTCAGTCATAGTACAGATGTCGATATGTACAAGATCTCCAGAAATGGCAGTACTTAATGGGTTGGCATCAATTGCTTTGAATTGTTGTAAAATTGGTCTAGTTGGCTGAAAATTCATTTATGTACATATAAAAAGTCAGCGTCTTTCAATTTTGTTGATTTTTATCATTGGATAACTGTATTAAAAACAAGGGTAGATAAAAATGTAGCGTTGGATTTGGGGATAACAATAGGTGGCTAAAAAATTTGCTTCATCTGGTTTTCGTTGAGTGCTGGAAAGAGATCGATCAACTTATATGTTCATACCTGGGCAATAGCCCATCTTAGCTTATCTGTGGGACGAGCTAGCACAAAAGCTGGATTGGCTGAAGGATCCATCTGGATTGGCTGATTTTGAAAAAATGTCAGAAAACAGTAGGAAATAAAACAAAATCATCCTTTTTATATCATTTCTATTTTAACTGGGAACAACTAACTTTTGAGCAGGGGCGAATTTATGGGGGAAGGCCGGGGAGGCCGCCCCTCCCTTTGACTAAAAATATTTGGCGAGATAAAGAATGGATATGTAAATTGCAATGATTTTCGGCCGTCGGTGACCATAATTTCTCAATTTTTGCTGGCGCTGCGCGCCGGATTATACCTATTAATGACATTCATTCATTTTCTCGGCGACCTGGAAGTCATTTTTTGCCCATGGAATAGCTTTTAAAACAATTTTAACTGCAGAAACAGCTATTCTAGTATAGTTTTCTTCTATTTTCAATCAAAAATTTTCGACTTGTCGAGTCAAAACAGGACATCAACAGTAAATCAGACTTTTAAACGTCCATCCACCTAAATTTCACGAATTTTCCGGCGCTTCGCGCCAGATTTTCGTGAAAGTCTAAGAGATTTAATGAATTTTTCGCACAACATAGTCATAAGTTTCAAAATTTTTCGAAAAAAATATTGCGTCAAAAGTGATTTTAAGTAAAAATACACAATGTAAAACGCTGAAAAAACGCTATTTCGCGCGTGAAGGACAGAATTTTGGGTGTTTTTTTGACTGTTTTTGGAACCCGCTCCGTTAGGAAAATCCTAGATCCGCCTTAGCCTTTGAGATTCCATAATTAAACGGGCTGAAGCTTTACTTATTGCTTAGGTGATAAAGACATGAAAACTTATGTTTTTCGATCTTCAGACATTGTCAAACAAAAATTTGGGACTCAGTTACAAATTTTAAAAACAATTTAAATTTGGAAAATGATTTATTCTAACTTTTGCATTTGGCATGTCTTTGCGCAATCTGTTTGTGATATAAAGAAAGGTCGCGCTGGCCAGGATTAAATGGTACTTCATATATAGCGCTGCTGTCCTCTAAGAAATCACTTTTTGTGTTTTTGTGGCATGTATGTATGTACTGTTCAACCACCCCAATGTATAAAGTTATACATATATTCAGAGTAATCTCCCTTCGGAGCCCTATCTTACGCCACTTAGTTGATTTCACAAAGTTCTTTCGTCTTGGAGAGAAAATCAATCAAAGTTAAAACTAAAAAAACCAGCAGAGTTAAAAAATCATGCAACCTTAAAAAACCAGCCCCAAAAAGTTATGCTGCATGCATATTTTGCAGCGGAAATATCTTTATTGGACTTACATAAGTATATTTGGAAAAAATTTCAATTTTTGCCGATATTTCCTTTTATTACATCAAATTTATAAAAAATTGATAATTTTGTCTAAGCTATATTGAAAGTTCTCTAATTTTTGTAAATTAAATCTTTGACTCGCAGAAACAACTCTAGATAAGGTTCTTATACATCTCCTACAAGCATACTTGGACTAAGGTCGGTCTTCCCATTGATACCGGCTGCCCAATTATTTGGTTGTTTGTCCTTGTACTAAATGGTTGATTGTTTACTTATTGGTTAATTGGTTAATTATTAATTGTTTGACTGATTATTGGTTGGTTAGTCATTGATTGATTTGTGGATTATTTGATTTTCAAATCATTTTTACGTATTTTCCTGTATTCGTATTCCATTTTTTAGTCGATTGACTGATTTTAGAGTCATTTTTGTAAATTTCCATCATTTTTCGTTTATATGTTCAGGATTTCTAAATTTTCCATCGATACCGGCAGCTCTTCCCATTGATACCGACCCGGTTCCCATTGATACCAGATTGAATGAAGTTGTACGAAATGCCCATGTATGCCTACAAGAAACAATGCTAACGGAAGCGGTTCAATGAAAGCTAGTTTTGTTGCCATGTCAACGTGAACTTAGCTATGGTTTTTTAGTACAGCGGTTATTTAGGTCACAATCGGACTTTTTGGGAGTTTTGGTTAGAGTTCCTATACTTTCGAGAAAATAAGTATCAGGCATCACGTACGAATTCACGAGGAACATTCGTACCAAGCTTTATAAAAAACGGCGTCGTTTTTAGGTTACAACTGGTTTTTATTTGGTATGACTTTCAAGAAATACAGTAGATCTATGAATAGGACTTCCGGAACTTTTATGCAAATTCATATCTCAAGTTTTTGAATGATCTGAAAAAAGATCAGGCCTCAATAGTGATCTATATGACATAGTTCTTTCAACAGCACAATATCATCGGCCATTTCCTCTTGCTGGTACGGTTTTTTATTTCCCTAATCCACTGGTTTTTTAGAGGACATCACTATACACACTGCATTTTGTTGAGCAGAAAAGGAATCGCTCTCGCTCTACACCTTTTGACCGAACTTTCTAGACATTTTCTTTGACTCTTAACCCTCCGTTTACCGTGTCCTATGCCGGAGGCATAATGAATCACTTTCGTGGCATTTTTTTCTGTTCTATCTTATCCACGTGTCCAAAACTTTGTCTAGCCTCGTTTTGGCTTCAGTTACATCGTTTTCAATGGTTTAGCTCGAAGAGGAGTTATAGAGTAGCAAGAGATAGGCATTTTTTGGCCTATTTACAGTGATATCACAAAAACTCAAGATGGGAAAATAACGTTCTAATGAGAAAATTTAGTGGTTTATTCCTTTCCAGCTCTTTAAATGCATCCCCTGGATGTGTTTAACCCAACAGAAATCTACTTTTTCTTGTTTTTGCATAATGTCCAAAAGATGCCTATTCTTATGTATAGTGATAGTTTTCAATTAAACCTCTTTCAAAATGATTTTCACAAAAAATAACATACATATTTGAGAAGAGCATAAAAAATTGCACTAAATGAAAGTAATAGCTGTCAGAGACTGTTTAGAAGGCATAGCTTAATATGCATTAGGAGCTTATGCCATGATGGTGCACTTCGACCGCAAAACCATGATGGTAAACGGAGGGTTATACAACAAAAACATCCTTTTTCACTCTTTCTTCGATAAATTCTAAGTCAAAGTTTATTGCAAAGTCATTAAAAACAAAATACAGGTAAATGTGACGGAATTATAAAAAATGACAATTTTTTCTTGACTGCAAAGCCTCTAGGCAATAGGTACTGCTTTGATACATGCCTACTTTTTGTTTTTAAGGTAGTTTTCAAACCTGATTTGGAAGATATCTGCTGAAGGAGAACAAGTAATCTCGTCTGGGAGGGAATTCCATTGATATAACACCCTATTTGGAAAGGGGTATTTTTTATACGAAATGAAATTTTGCTGCTTTAAGTGAAAAACTATTGACAGCTCAAGTTTTGGATGATTGTGAAACAGTAAAAAAAAGTCATCAGGATCAATTCGTATTAAGCCATGAAAAATTTTTATGAATCATATCTAGATCGAAAACAGTTTTCGGAATTTTAGAGGCTCTAATTCTAGAATCTGAAGCCGACGTTCATATAATATGAACGTGAAATATATAGATGATTCTTTTATTGTTAGATTTTTTTAACTTTTAAATAATCGTTAAATTTGCTTTATTAGAAAAAGTTCGTTCTATTATTTTGTATAAAAACTACATTATTTTCGATTTGAAGGTATTCGGCGTAAAGGATTTATGCCTCAGCGCATCGTCGAGTAGTTTGGACTCGACCGAAAACGCCAATGCGGGTCGAGCCGAAGCCGTCATTCAGCCAGTGCCCATTCGTCGTTCTCCAAAAGGCTCGAACGGAAATAACGCCGAAACCGGCGGCGACGGCGACCGTTTTCAGCGCGAAATCGCGCGACGCGTTTTAACGACGGCGAGCGATTCGCGATCCAGTCCGAATCCGTCGCCCGCGTTATCGCGTCAAAAATTGGACGCCGACGGCGGCGCGTGTCGTTCGGATTCGTTAGTCGCGCCGCCGCTAGCTTCTAGCGATCCGCCTCGATCCGGCAAATTCGGGAAACCGCTTTCGACGATTTCGTCGCCGCGTCGCACCGTACCGCTTACTGCAGATTCGAAGCTCTCATTGGCCAGAACCGCTAATAACTCGCAAAGTTCGGGTTTCGTCAAGAATAACAGAAAATCCGGCCCGCCGCCGACCGCGCGCGCCGGCGTCGAGTCACCGTCGTCGTTCAGCCGCTACGACGCCGGTCGTTATAGTTTGCGGTGCTGGGCGACGGCGAGCGACGGCGCGGCGACGTCGTCGCGCGACGAACGACGCTCGCTCAAAACGGCGCCGTTGGCCGCGACGGCGGCGAAAGATAGAAGGGCGGCCGACGGATCGGCGGCGGCGACGCCTACGAAAGAATTGGATCTTTGGCTCAGACGCAAGGAGTACAATCCGATGAAAGCCGCGGCGCTGGCCAAGGCGCAGAGGTTGAAAGCCAAAACCGACGCTGATCCTCCGCCTTATTTAGCAAAGTGCGTTAATAATCTTTAGCAGACATGCACATCATGAGGATTCTCGGGGTTATAATTTTAAGGTGCCTTTTTGGGCTCAAAAATGGCGCGTTAAAAACACTGTTTTTCAGCATTTCTGACGATGCTCTATCTTTTTAGAATGCAGAAAAACAAATGAAAATTCGAAGAAATAACTCGGTCAAATCAAACAAGATATACCTAGTCAAAAAATGAGTATATGGAGCGAAACGCCGAAAATTTGACACACTTCTGAGCAAATAGATAGCTAGAAACGCTCAAAACAGCACCTTTTCTACGAATTTTCCTGAAATGAAATCGCGAATTCTTGGGGGAATTTCTGTGGGGTCAGAAAGTTTTTTGGGTATTGAACCTCCTGATCCCTTCCCAAGATCGTCTTTGTATACGATTATGTACTTCATTCAGGATCCAAAGGGTATGGGAATATATCATCTGAAGCCGGCCGGCCCCATCCTTTGACCTGTTCAACATGAAATTTATCTTTTATGCTATCGTTCATATGAAAAACCCTACGATGTAAATAACACCGTTTAATTTTCTTCTTTTCTTGCATAAAATTAATGTTTTACTGCATGTATGATCTTCTTAGAATCAGATGCCGATTAATAAATCGATTTTCAATTGGTTTTCAGCCGATCTCAGTCATTCCATACTGGCGCCACGATGCCTAAATTTTTATTAAAGCGGCATCAAAGCACGGAAACCCAAAAATCTGACCCGGATACGCACAGTTCAAATGAGTGCGTAGAAGATAGTAATTGCAAATATACGATACAATTCTTGGACGAGCAAGGAGTCAGGTCGAGTCCTAAGCGTCTGAATGACAAGGAGCACAATGTAAGACTGATTAAGTGTGAAAAGGTGCAGTTAAGGAAATAGTATACATGTTACAGAGGGATGACCCCCAACGCAAAGTTGGTCGTCCCTCCGATCCCCAAAGCCAAAAAATTTTTATTCCTCGATTTTTGAAAAAATTGCGTTTTTTTTGCCGTTTTTAGTTGTTTTTGGTCATTTTTTTAACCAAAAATTGGAGTTCATTCACTGCTCTAAGAATAGGCAAAACCCCCTCCCTCACCCAAAATTCCGAGTTGTTTGTTACATGTATGAAAATAGTGGAGATTCTTTAAGTGCTTAGTTAAAATATAAATAATGACAAATTCAAAAATGGTCGGTAGCACCATCATAATGACATCGATGTTATGTATATGAATATTTAGGTCCATACCCAGGAATTATTTTCTTAGGGGCAGTGTTTTTTGTACAAGGTCCGTTTGTACATGTACAAAGATGGTCCCTAAAAGCCTTTGTACATTTTTTACACACAAATTTTTGGGTACTATAATATGGTACGGTAGCGATTTTAGTGTGGTAAAAACGGAGTTGCTCGACCTTTGGTAGTGTATTGTAGCAAATTTCTGGGTTTCTGAGGGCGAAAAGTAGTAAGAATCGTCTTAAAACGGCGCGAAGCGCCAAAAAATTTGACATTTTTTCTTTCCAAATGCAATTTCTGTCATTATAAAGATATATAGAACAGCACAATTACTCATTTCGGCGCGAAGCGCAAACATTTTTGCGAATTTTAGACCTTTTTTGCAATTTTTGTCTTCCCGAACATCTTTGTACATGTGCAAAGAAGGTCCCAAACGGTCTTTGTACATCGGGAAAAATCTTTGCCGAATACAAAAAACCGTGCTTGGGGCAGAAAATTTCGAAGTCAGATATCTCGAGAACCATTTAAAGACATTTTTTGCGTTTTTTCATTGAGCTCTGTACAATGATGAAGAAAAGTTTCAAAAAATTTTGACTTTATCCCATGTGCTCATACACAAAAAATATTGTTCAAACTATTTTTAGTTCATAACGAACTTTTTAACAAAAATTGTTTACGTTTACTAGCTTAAAAATTTGTCAGTTATGGTGGTCTTCTATACGCACTTCGAGAATTTTCCTCTACCCTTGTTAAGAACAATTTTTTTCATTTCGGCGGAAATTACCTCCCATTGCCCTCACGCTAATCTGCGGGTCTGAAAATGAACGTTATTTGATTTCTTTAGCATAAATAACATATATAGGCCATGAATTTTCAGATCGCCTATGGCGTTTCTGTCGTTTGATCTTTTATTTACCCGATTACACCGGTTTTGCTTTTGTATTTGTATTTAATCTGCATTCGTAGTGAAGGTGTTTTTCGACTGTAGCCAATTTAGTTATTTTATGAAGGGTGGGAAATTAGCATCTTCTTTATCTTGTACCTACTTGTACCTATTGGGTGCCTTTAAAGGTTTTGAGTATACTATTCTTATTTCTTTCCTTTTTATCAAGATTTTTCAGTGTTGAGTAAAGATGAACATCGCGCAATTGAATTGAGTCACACATGCACACTGGGGTATTGGGGGTATCCCCCTATCAGCACTTTTCAGAAGCATAGCCCCTCGAGCCATTTTGCACCAGATCCGATTGCTCGAGTCATGGAACAGCGTCAAATGACGTCTAAAACTGTAATTTTAAGTACATTTGCTTATTTTTCGAGCAGTAGACAGTTCAATTTATTCATCCAGATACTTCTTTCTTCCATATTTCATATATATATATATATATATATATATATATATATATATATATATATATATATATATATATATATATATATATATATATATATATATATATATATATATATATATATATATATATATATATATATATATATATATATATATATATATATATATATATATATATATATAATTAGAGGTGTGCCAGGCCCCGGCCTCCGGGCGGGGCATAGGCTAGCCCCGGCGCCGGGGCCTGTAAAAACGATGAAAAATTAATGAAAATCGAACAAAATTAATCTTTTTTGCCGAATTACGCAACATAATATTTATTTATTCGCAAAAATAGCTAAATTTCGTTAAAATTAAGCTTAGGCTACTGTTGTGTTTCGCTTCAGGTAATCTAATAATCAAGATTTGAGTGAGCATTGAAACAATTCGATACATTCTTGAATAGCTTAGCTCAATTAACAATTTCTATTGCGAAAATAAGCACGTTTGACCGATAATTCTTAGACAATAAAGTTTAAAATGCAAGGGACTTTCATCAGTGTCTGTAAAATTGTTTTATAAATCGATGTATGTACTTATATGGCAACTTATTTTATCATGCAGATAGAATTCGTTTGCTTTAATATATGCGATTTTTCACCAATTTCGGGCGCTGTGCGCTAAATAATAGAGCAAATGTCTTCACTTTTGTGTGGTTTTCAATTAATTTTTTAAATATTATTTCAATTTGATTGTGCATGTTCCCAAATCTTGGTAAATGATTTTTCGTCGTACAGGCATTTTATGCCCCTATGATTTTGTTGATATTCTAGAGATAAGTTTTTCAAGCGTGTAGTTAATCTCTGGGTTACTTATTTCTCGTGCAATGTGATCGTAATCTTTTGTATTGCACTGTTTTGCTCGTCTATTTCTTTCATCGAATCAGCATAAATACTATAGAAAAGTCATATTCTGTTCAGCCTAGCTTATTGTTTTCTATGCCTAACAGCTATATTCACAATTATTTATTAATTTTTTGTTTATTTCTCTTTTATCTGCTTATTTTTGAGTCTTTAATTCATTAAAGCAATATGTAATTGCTTACAATAGTAATACTAAGATCTTAGGCCAGTATAGAAATAATGTGGATGCTTGGTATAGCATAGTAAGTATAGGGTATATGTTTTGTACAGGCCCCGGCCCCGGCAAAAAGAGCGGCCCCGGCACATCTCAATATATATATATATATATATATATATATATATATATATATATATATATATATATATATATATATATATATATATATATATATATATATATATATATATATATATATATATATATATATATATATATATATATATATATATATATTTGACGTTACAGGTAGTGATCGACCGGGGCGACTTTTTTGGCCGGGGCCGGGGCGGTACTGGGGCTGAAAAAATCCCCGGCCGGGGCTGTCCTGGGTCATACAAGGAAAATATTATTGCATGACATATACTTGGGGTGGGCATAGGAAAAGAAATAGTGAGTGACTGCTCCATTCAGTAGTAAATGGCAAGCGCAAAGTTAGGTGCGCCTTTTCATATTAAGTTTTATTACTATTTATGTCACAAGAAACAAATTCAGTCCAGTGTTTCATTGTCTGAATCATCAATAAAGTCTATGTCACTGCTATTAGCACAATCTATATCATTTGAATCTTCGCTACTGCTACTGCTGCTGTAGCGATTGGATGCAATAGGTATTGGATGTAATAAATGAGGCATCACACATTCCTATAACGGGGAGGGATATTACTCCCCTCAGGGTCTAAGACACAAGTCACTGTCAGACGATTTTTGGTGAAAACCTTTTGAATTTTTTGAACTTAATTTTTTAGTATGGCAAAAGTATACCTGACTATTATAATTTCACGAAGTGATACATTATTTTAGAATGTGATCTATAGTAAATAGATAAACTATCACTATAAAACATGCATGTAATCGCTTAAAATTTTATGAGGGTCCCTCAGTATACATGTAACGGCTGGAAATCTAGGGTAGGGGTCCCTCCAGGGAACGACCGAAGCTTCGGCTTCGGCCGAAGCTTCGGCCGAAGGTGGGGTGGTAGGCCGAAGCAAAAAAGGAAAAAAAGGCCGAAGGCCGAAGCTTTTTTTTCAGGGCAATTTTTTATTCGCATTAAAATCTAGACAATGTGCAATATAACTAACCCCCGACGACGCCATTCAGCTCAATTTATCTTCTAGTCAACCTTAAATTTTGTTAAAAATATGCTCACAACAGTAACTTTGACTATATAAACAGCAAGCAACCATGTACTAATAACAAAAGCTGACTCATCTAAGCATTGTACCTGCTCCGCATCTGCTTCCATTTTTTAAAAAGTTTGACTATGAATGAATCACTAGCGATTGCGAAAATGATGAAACACTTAAGGGAAAAGCCACACCTTTATTCCTACATGTCTCACATTTGAAGGCATGTCTTTGTTTACTCGAAATTCCAACGCCATCTTTGTACTTGTTGTATATCGTGTATCTACCGTGTACCAGTGTTTTTATTTTAACTATGTCCGTTTGTACTAGGGATGCACCGGAGCCAGGCCCCGGCCCGGGGCCAAAATACGCAACTTTCAGCCTATTATTTAGAATTATCTCAACGTTTTTTGTTCGGATTTTGGCGATGTTTTGAGGAAAAATCGTGCATAATCGCCTGTGCATATCATTCATGTATAACAAAACATTGGTCGCAAATTTTGTTTCATAAATTTAGCTTATTCACGCTTACAGCTGCAGCAATTTAATAGTCAAAACCGATGATCTACAAGTTTTTCGCCAAATACACTAGCGTTTCTAATCGCTCATGCAGCAAACGAGAACGGGAATCCGAGCAAATATTGCCGCTTGTACTGAACAAGCGTTCACTCGGGGTACACATGGGCGGGGGCTCAAATATTTCTTTGTCAGTTATATATGCCAGGGCCGGGTAAGTTTCCAATTTTCTCCGCAAAAAGCCCATCGAATCCAATTCTGTTCCGACTTTTTCTTTTGCATGAGAAAAAGCATACGTTTAACATTTTGTGGCATTCCTGTAGGTTTGTTTGCCGGGTGAACAGGCACGTAGCTCTGGGGGGAATGGGGGGTCCGGCCGGACCCCCATAAAATTCAGAAAAATCGGAAAAATAGGACTTTTAAACGTTATTTTGTGCTATTTTTGGCCTGTTTGGGCTTAGTCCCTCCAAAATTGGTGTTGATCACCCCAAAATAGGACGGCCAGCTACATGCCTGCGGATGAAATTCCAAAAGATGTTTTTTGTGTTGGATTGGCTGTCAACATAATAAACTATGCACGCGAAATATCTATTGTTTAAGCTGTTTTCAACTCGTCTGATCTAAAACATGAGTAATTTGGCTGATAATGATGCAAGTAACGTGAATTGGGCCAAATTTTATAAATGGTAGGAAAAATTTTTGGCCTATATAAGCTATGATGATTAATTGAACTCGAAAATACATGTGGAACAGATGCCATAGACTTGCCCAGACGCTATTTTGCATGAGTTACATTTTGCCAAATACATATGTATACATGGTATATCCTGGATATAGCAAAAATAGTTGGCCCCGGTTGGTCTCAATCTCTAGTACCGGCCCCGGCTCCGGGCCCAGGCCCCGGTCGAAAAAGGCGGCCCCGGTGCATTTCTAGTTTGTACATGTACAAAGATGGTCCCCAAAAGTCTTTGTACATTTTGTACACGCAAATTTTTGTGTACTATATTATAGTACAGTGGCGATTTTAGTGTGGTTAAACAGGGCTTTCGATCTTTGGTAGTGTATTTTAGCTAATTTCTGGGTTTCTGACGCCAAAACTTACTGAAAATTGTCTCAAAACGGCGCAAAGCGCCGAAAAAATTTGACGTTTTTCCATTCTAAATGAACATTCTGCCATTTTGAAGATATATAGGATAAAAAAATCACTCATTTCGGCGCGAACACCGAAAATTTTTGGGAATTATACACGTTTTTATAGTTTTTGTTTGCCCAAAAATTGTTGTAAATTTTGTATACACAAATTTTTGGGTACTAGAATATGGTACAGTGGCGATTTTAGTGTGGTAAAAACAGAGTCGTTTGACTTTTGGTAGTGTATTTAGCTAATTTCTGGGTCTCTAAGGGCAAAAATCACTAAGGATCGTCTTAAAACGGCGCGAAGCGCCGAGAAATTTGACATATTTACTTTTGAAATGCAATTTCTGTCATTATAAAGATATGTAGAACACACAATTACTGATTTCGGCGTGTAGCGCCTAAAATTTTTGCGAATTTCAGACCTTTTTTGCAATTTTTGTCTTCCTAAAAATCTTTGTAAATGTACAAAGACAGTCCCAATAAATCTTTGTACAATGGGAAAAATCTTTGCCGAATACAAAAAACACTGCTGTGTTGTGTACCATTATCTTTTGTATTAAATAATTGCTCCATGGTCGACGTGTTAACTTTCTTAAACTTCTGCATCTAGTAACGGGAAGAAATCTCTATTTGCTTTTATGCATACCTTCTACAAATTTAAGTATCAGCAGGAAAATTAGGAATTAATCAATTGTTTTTATAATTCTCAGGAATTCCAGGCTTTATTCCTAATAATACATTATATTTTTATATATTCGGGATAGTGAATCTGATGATCATCAATACGTATTAGCTGCTGATATACATGAAATGTCTAATAATTAAATCAGTGCTAATGAAGAGAATTAATTGCGCTTTTGAATAAAATTTTTGCAATTAATGACACTGTTTTATTACTTCATATTTACTCCTGGAACATAATCAAGCTTAACTTTCATATTTATGACTCAATTCGCAATTCATTCTTCATACTAATCAGAATTAGACTGAAGAATTTATACAGATTCGGCTTTCGGCCGAAGCTTCGGCCGAAGCCGAAGCAAGAGCTGGCCGAAGCTTCGGCTTCGGCCGAAGCAACATTTTGGAGCTTCGGTCGTTCACTGGGTCCCTCGCCATTTTTAGAAGGAGGGGGTTAGCGACTTGATCAAAAATGGTAAAAACACATAAAAGTAGCCAAAAAAGCGCAGGTTCTCGCCAAAAAATGGGAGAGGGTGGTCAAATATTTTCTTACTTTCAAGGAAGTTCGGGACTTCAAAGCGTGGATGGGGGATGGCCCAAACCCCCTGTCACATGTATATTTCTCGGCCATTTTCAGGGGAAGGGGGTAAGCGGCTCCATTTTTGCAGCCACTTACCCCCTGAAAATCTTTAAAATGGTAGAATTTGCAATAAGGAATTATACACCTTTTTACAGTTTTTGTTCTTCAAAAATCTTTGTACATATGTATACAAAAACGGTCCTGAAACGTCTTTGTACATCAGCGAAAATCTTCGCCGAATACAAAAAGACCGTGCTTCTAAATGTGTTAATTCGGCCTGAATTTAGTTGATAATATTACTTCGGCGCGAAGTGCCGAAATTTTTATGAGCTTTTGATGGAATTCACACATAAAACTCGACTGAGAAAGCTAAAACAACTTGTACTACAAAATCAGAAATATTACAAAAATTGTAATATGCGAATATCTTGTAATAATCAACACTGCGCTTAGAATGGAAAAATGGAAAACTGTCAAATATTCAGAAACCCAAAAATTAGACAAATACACTATTTAAGGTCGAAAAACTATGTTCTACCACACTGAAATCGTTACTGTACCATATTAGAGTATACAAAAATTTGCATGTACAAAACAGTGTTTTTTTGTATTCGCCAAAGATTTTTCCCGATGTACAAAGACTTATCAGGACTATCTTTGTACATGTACAAAGATTTTTGGCAAGATGAAAACTGCAAAAAGGTGTAAAATTCCAAAAAATTTTCGGCGCTTCGCTCTAATATGAAAAATTGTCTGTCCTATATATCTTTAAAATGGCAAAATTTGTATTTAGATTGGAAAAATGTCAAATGTTTAGGCGCTTCGCGCCGTTTTGAGACAATTTTAGTAATTTCTGGCGTTAGAAACCCAGAAATTAGCTAAAATATACAATCAAAAGTCAAAAGACCCTGTTTTACCACACTAAAATCGCTACTGTACCATATTATAGTAACCAAAAATTTGTGTGTAAACAATGTACAAAGACTTTTGGGGACCATCTTTGTACATGCACAAAGGGACCGTGTACAAAAAACTAACACTGGTACAAAATGTATAAAGACTTTTGGGTACCATCTTTGTTCATGTATATACAAAGGTACATTGTACAAAAAAACACTGTCACATACTGATAGTATGCGAAAATGTGTATGTTTAATAATATATTTATATAATATAGCTACAAAACTTTGTTAGCTCATACAAAGACCTTTTCGGAGATCTTTGTACAAGCACAAGAAGCTCGTACAACAAAATAGAGTCGGCTAATAAATAGTCCACCAAGCGTAGTTTACATTCGCCTATAATTAACCTCCGTCCTAATCACTATTACATAAGAAACGCGTTTTAAAGCACGCGGTTCCCATTCAATTAAATGTAAAATTGTTTTTTGTAAAAATAGTTTGTTGAAAACGTACAATTTCCAACTAGAAATAGAACGTATTTGTCAACTCTAAATCTTTTAGTCATAGCTATGAATGAATGAGTTAGAAGAAGCATTTTGTTTAAATAAGTTAAGTGGAGGAATCGGAAACATACAGATTTTCCTGGACGTTTGTTCAGTAAAAGCTCATTTATACACAGTAGCAAAGTTATAACGAGGACTAAGTAAGTATACATATGGTCTAAAAAGTACAGTTCTCAAAATTAACACTTTCTCATTGATAAATAAGTGCCAATATCACAGCCTGTACAAAATACGAATTACACTAAATTTTCCCCGGGCCCCGGCCAGTTTTTGACCTTGCCCCGTCCGGGGCCGGCGATGCTGGAAAATGGCCGGGGATTGCCGGGGCCGGGTCCCCGGTCGATCACTAGTTACAGGTCATTCCATTGCCCTTTTTGTTATTTTTCATGCAAATTAAATGATAAATATTCATAAAAAATGAAATCGACGAATTAAGTACCAAAATTTGACATTAAATAGGTAGCATAATTATTCCTCACCTTCCCCCAAGAAAACCCGGTTTACCCCTCCCAAAACTTTTGACCGTGTGCACGTATATGAAATAAATATTGGTCAACGATCAAAATCAAATGCTCTTATCGCAGCAACTGTGTTACAGCCGTCGCTGTTGTTATTGCTTAATGCCTGTTTGCGCTCAAATGTAATTGATTGCATATTTAGCGCTCTAAATCGCATCGTTCAACTGTTTTTTAGTCTTTGAGTGTATTTTGGGTCAGAAACTTGCTCTTTATAATCAAAATAATTTGCTCATTCTTTCCGTTCTGCTTACAGCTGGATTAAATATGGATAACTAATTTTTTGAGCAAAATTCCTATACCGTACGGAATATTTTTTCCTTTTATTTTTTGTAGATTAAGTTTCATTGTTATCATTTTCTGACCTAAATGAATTATAGAGAGCTAGTTCATGTTTTACTAGGAATAATACATTTAAATTCGGTGATCGGCCTTTGCTGTAATTAAGACTAAAGGGTTCATTTGTAGATTGATGCAATGTTGCACTCGTAGTTGGTAGCATAATTTTATTTCTTACAAGAAAAAATCGTTAACGAATATTTCCAAACTAACCGAGGAGCTGGGTTCACATGCTGAGCAATTGCTGAGCAAATTAAGATTAGATGAGCAGCTCTTATCTTCAACGGAGAGTCGATCTTCTACTAGCGAATTCTCGACCCTGGATGATTTGGTTAGGCGACTCGAGTTGGCTAATAAAGCGTTTGAAGGTATTGCTAAATGTTTGCTAATTAAAAATAATGAGGTAATAATAAAAGCAGGAAATAAAGTTGGCGAAATCTGTTCTATTACAAAGTAATTGTCATATCACATTGCCTAACGAGGCACCAAAAAAGGCAAAAAAATGTCAATGGAATTTTCTAATATAAAATTCTGTTGTCACGGTCTTCGACATTGGTGTATAAGATTATGTTAAAAAATTGCTGCATCTAACTAGATCGAGAACTACCTCGCTCCACGGTTCTCAAACTACCTACCTCACTTCATACTTCTCAGATGACTTTCGAATCGTCTGTAAAAAATTGCTATGTTTCAGTTTGTAGTACGCATCAATTCATTTGAATAGGTACTTGCGTAAGCATGCCAATAATTGATTGTATTCTAATAAAAGACGGTGACTCGTTTCTGTTCTTTTTATTTATTTTTTACAATTTATCCTTCCTAACATTTTTAATTGAGTCCTATTATGCAAATATATATCAGAAATATTTCTAAAAACACTCGTATCGCTCATATTCTCAGCCCTACGTACTTACGTATTACGTACTATATTTGTTTAATTGTGTAGTTCTTCATTATATTCTGTTGTTAAGCAGGTCTGTGCTTTTTATCCATACAAGTAACAGGGGGATGGAAATTTTTCCCATCAAAGTTGGTATTCCGCTCGAAGCCAGAAATGTTTTTGAAAAACACGTTCCACCTTCCCCGATTTTTTTTAAATTTGCATTTTTGGTCGTTTTTTGGCAAAAAATTGAAGGTCCGAAATAGCCGGGAATCCCTCACCCAAAATCGAAAGCATTTTTGATCATGTATTCTTAAGAAGTTAAGAAACAGGGCTTTCCCGAAAATGGGGTAGAATTACTCCGCTTTGAGAGGTTGGTCGACTGTAATGATGGATGGCTATGTTTGTCTAGTGTCTAAATACCTCTTGATCGTCTTCGTCTGGTTGGTTAGAACGATGAAGCATAAAACATTGTATAAAATGTAACTTGGCGATTCATGCAAAAGTAAAAATGTAGTAGATTTCTTATTCGCTAATTTAAATGAATTGGTTATTATTAGTCGTTGACAAGTACCTAAAGGACCAAACCGATAAAATTGCATTGCCCTCGTCGCCAAACGAACCGGCCGATCCTACGTTGCCAATATTAACGAGCCACAGTGATAGGCGACGACGACGACGACGATGATGTCGAGACTGAATTGAGCATCAACGGCAAAAAGTTCACTCTATTGCCGGTTCCGAAAACTAAATCGTCTTGAGCGTTCGACCTATGTGACTTTTTTATATTTGAAACTGTTAACTTAATCAATATTTCAAATTTGGGACTGATTTCGGCACTTATCATGTATGTATTGAATGGGCTTGGGAGTTATCGTTACCCTTCATCATACGTATTCTAAGCACACATGGGCGTGGGGGTTTTGGGCGGGGTATGCACCCTCCCAGAAGTTGAAATACCCCCAGAAATCAAAATATCCCCCTCCCCAGAAAATTTTTTTTTGCTTTTTTAGCAAAATATATCAAAATATCCCCCTCCACCTATGATTCTAAGGGTCTGGACCATGGGCGGGGGCACCAAAGTTCTGGGGTGGGTGCTCGAGTTTTTCAAACGTAAAAAATGGCCTTAAAAATGGTGGTATGGCGAAAAAACACCATTTTTCAACGTTTCTCATCTAGCACTATCCGTTGGCATCAAAAAATTGCGAAAAAAACAACAAAAAAAATTTCAAAAATTGAATTCTGGCGGTATTTTAATTTCTGGGGTTGCATACTCCCCAAACCTCTCCCCCACGTCCAGGTATGGTCTGTACCCCCGCAGAATGACTAGTGATCATACATAGGCAACAGTCGAATTTTGGAGCGTCGGGATGGCGTAAAACTGGCAAAAATTCGGTTCTGGGGGTCTATCGATTTTTTGGCAAGCCTGCCATATTCTCGGGGTCTAAACCCCCCTAATATCTCCTCCCCACGCCCAGGTCTGCTACTGACCCCGTGCAGAGCTGGTTAAACTCCCCCAAAAAGTTTTTTAAAAATTTTTTTCGTGCTGTTTTGAGCGTTTTTGGCGATTGTTTGACTCTAAAATACGATTTTTTTCGGTTATTTGCGCCGAACAATCATTTTTTGAGTATGTTTTGTTAAATTTCTTAAAATTTTTAGGAAAGCTTTTAATTTTTTATGTTCTGGAAAGAAAGTGTATCGTTATAAACCTCGAAAATGTTGTTTTTGCCTCGCACAAAACCAATCGAGTCATCCTGCCGTTTAAAATTGGCAGGCATTGTCCGATTTGCAACAAAACTTCTTGGCATTCTTTTTTGCCTATTGGAGAAATCAAACTTTATTCGATAATTTTCGTCGAAAACTAAACTTTCAATTTTATTTGAAGCTCGATTGTTCCTCAATACCAGTGGCGGATCTAGGATTTTCCTAAGGGGGGCGGTACCCCTAAGGGGGGCGGAACCCTGACTTGGGCGGAAAAATTAGCCGTTTTAACCCGAAAATCGCAAAAAATCGCTCAAAAATGCTTAATTTTTCGCACTTTTTCGGGCCAATGGGGGGCAGCCGCCCCCCCCGCCCCCCCTAAATCCGCCCCTGTTAATACATATGAATATTTCATTCAATTGAATAAAATAAATTTTGAAATAGAGTAAATTTAAAACTTTGTTTTGAATTAAATAGAATAAAATAAGTTGAAAGAAAAGTTGAACCAACATTCATCAAACACAACTAGCGAATGAAAGCCACTTTCTTTATTTCGGTAGGGAATAACAATGTGTATTTTAGCCTTTGTGAAGGACCCACAGAATGGGAAATTTTGTGGGAAAATGAGGCAAAATGAAGGCTAAAAATCGATAAAAATTTGTAATTTTTTCCAAAAAGTGCTTGAAATTGGCCGGAAACTGTAGAATAACGTTTGTAGTTTTACCGATATTTTAGCATTTATACCCACACCTAGGCGTGGGAGGTTTGGGGGGTCTGCAGTCTGCACCCCCCTCCCGACGAGAAACTAAAATTCCTCCGCCCCCTAGAAATCAAAATACCCCCAGAATTCAATTTTTGAAATTTTTTTTCGTTTTTTCGCAATTTTCGATGCCAATGGATAGTGCTTGATGAGAAACGTTGAAAAATGGTGTTTTCTACGCCATACCACCATTTTTAAGGCTATTTTTTGACCTTTGAAAAATCTTGCACACCCCCCAGAATTTTCTTGCTGCCCACGTATGTTTATACCAGTTTTTGAAGTCATTTTGGCCCAAAAAACTTATTGGCTCTCCAGACCGACTGACCCCCAACAGATCGGTCATGCTGTGCATCTACGCTGACATCTTCGTCTTGTACGATTTTTGTGTATGCTGTTAATTTTATACAAATTCGATTGGGTGATAGTTTTAATTTTTATATCTTTTCTATTTGTACTTGACGTGACTAAAATTACTGCGTTGCCTTTTGTAATATACAGCCTTTGTGGTACCTACTTTTATTGTCCTATACAAACGCATTACTTTCTAGTTTTACCTATGAACTTTGCGTATCAGCACTTTTGCATTTTAATTACTCTGATCAATGATAGCTTCTGCGTATATGTCTATGTATGTACCTGTTTCGCGCGATTGGTTTATTTATACTAGCTAGTAAAATTGTTTTAGAGAAATTGTATTCACATCATCAGTATATTTCACAACCTATCGTTGATTGTAAATCGATCAGCGACTAATCGATTTGTAAAGTTATAATACGCAAAGTTTTGTGGTGGTCGGAGTCTAAAATCACTTTTATTCTAATTTTTTACAAAAAAATGATTTAAATCTTCTGTGAACCGTCGCGTACAGTCAGTCAGTTTCGTTTTATCGAAAGCTTTTTGGGCACTTTTGCAATGACTACAAAAAGGGCTTTAAACTAATGTGACAAGAATGATATCCCATACTAGGGGTGTGCCGGTTAACCGGAACCGGCTGGAACCGACCATTATTTTTTGGAACCGGAACCGAGAACCGATTTTTCGATTTTCTAAGAACCGGAACCGATTTCTTGGTTTTCTAAGAACCGCAAACGATCCTTTTTGGAGCCGGTTATCAGTTTTTTATAAGTAGAGTTAAACATCGAACTTCTTAAAATGTAGTGAAGACATGAAGCAACGATTCAATCTTTTATTACCCAAAAGTGTACAGATTAAAATTAGACATTCTAAACATATGCTACTGAGCCTAAAAAAATTGAAAGAATGAATAACGTATAAATATCACTATTATCAAATTAAATGACGACGGTAGATGGTTTTAGGATAAAAAATACACCAATTTACGAATTCTAATAAGCAAAGAACAGTGGAAATATAGTGTTCAACTAAATCAAAAATTGTACAGACAAAGCCAGACATGATATAATATTTTATTAAAGAAACACATAGATAATATTAAGTGATTTATAAGTAAATTGTCAACTCGACATAAAACTTGTTTAAACGTGCAGTTGCCATATTGAAACGACTTCCTGAATAATTTATCTTTCGATTATATCGTCATAATATGATATCATGTTCCCGTGAAGTCAGGCTATCAAGAGCGTATATACATACTTTAACACAGGAACCGAGAACCGGAATCGGCGGTTCCAACTTACGCAAGAACTGGAACCGAAACCGGAACCGAAGTTCTTGTTCTTCAAGAACAGGAACCGAATTTTTTTGAAAAACTTGGAACCGGAACATCTCTATCCCACACTATATATATATATATATATATATATATATATATATATATATATATATATATATATATATATATATATATATATATATATATATATATATATCGAGTTATAGAATTATATCTAACATTGTCCAGCGGCGAAACGATATCAGATTTTAAAGACACTTTTGTAGCCTAATTTACATTGATTCAATTGGCAAAAATTCGAATTTAAAAAACAGTACGCTAATCACCGTTCGTACAAATTTATAAATCCATTTGCCCTTTTGATGTTTTCGACTGAACAACATCCGATCAGCCAGGCATGCTGCACAGCATAGGCGTAGCCAGGGGGAGAATTGGGGGCACGTGCCCTCCCCGAAATTTTTTGAAATTTCGTTGATTTTTCTGGTGCAATAATTGTGTCGAGAAAATTATGTTCAAAAAGGCAAAAATGTCATAATTTTCCGTCGCTTCGCGCCGAGTCATAAATATTTATTGTTATACAGATTCAATGAGTTTGAAAGCTTGAATCGGCTAAAATAATCCAGCACTTCACATCATTCATCATTTTAGTGATTTAATGCACTATTTGTTCGTTGAATGAAACTGTGCATACTTGTTGAGCATAATAGTAAAAATGGTAAAATGATTGCGTACCAGTTTGTCTATTCTCTGCTTTGTTTGTCTTTCTTTACAAGGACACATAATCATATTTTAAATGAAAGGGATGGCCAAATTTTCTTGTGTTTTTGCGCATTTTCTGTTTTCTGAACTACACCTAGGCCTCAAATGGGCCTGAAAACAACAAAATTTCCATTGATACATCTTTCTATATCTAATTGGCAGTGACCTATGACTGCGCTACGTAACGGGGGCGCCGCCTCCCACCGTTACGTGAGCAAAATTTTACCCGCACCGGTTTCCCGGATCTTCCGCTCTGATTCGCGTGCGTAGTACTAATCGACTACTCGGGCTCTTGCTCACAACTGCGCAAAGTATTAAATGATATTGAGAAACAATGAAACATCAACGTCACGGGTTAAACTTCAAAGTAGGCATTTCTAGCCGTGTAGTAGCACTCCTGCTACAGCTATACATGTACTTAGTAGGGGTCGAAAAACGCATCTCAGCTCAGAAGTTTTGTGCAATGGAGGAGTTCATCAATTTTATGTGTTCTTGGGCTTAACTCAGGACCGAGATTTGGCCGATTTTGCGTAAATTATAATCTTACTATTTAACATTAAAGTGCTTTTTTTACAAAATTTCCCGGGGCTCTGCCCTTATCCTGCTACGGGCGCTTGAGCGCGCGCCCCAGCCTCCCTCAGCCATAAAATCTCGTTTTACATGTAAAACGAGATTTTTGGGAAGACAAAAAGGTAAAAGAGTTAGGATTAGAAATTTCTAAGAATTTTCGGCGCTTCGCACCGGGATTATAGTCTGTTCCACATAACTTCGTGCATAAATTCTAAGAATTTTCATCGAGAGTAAGCCGGCACTTACGATAATTATATATCAGATCAATGCTATAATCGCAATCTGTCAGCTTATTGTCGGTGATAGTTTTAAAATTTATGACCGAAGTTGAGTGAAACAGACTATAGTTTGTTCTATATAATTTAAGTGGTATAAATTGGGATTAAAGAGCAAAATCAATATTTTCCGGCGCATAGCGCCGCCGGTTGCTATTCGTTCTTTTTGTATAGCACCGGCATTGCGTTTAAAAGTCTGAATCAGTCAAAATATCTTCATAAGTTAGTAATTAGCAGCTTTCTTGTTAGAAGCTTGAAGTGTAAAAGTGTTTTGTACAGATTTGCTAATTTTCTGCTCTGTCAGACTATTAGTATTCACAGAGCTACAAAATGTAAAGGGCGGCAAATAACGACTAAATTTATTGGTGCTTTGCACCATTTATTATTTTCGAACTGTCTATAAATAAGGCCGTAAATTTTGCACGAAAACGATGAAAATTTCAAAAATTTGCATCGCTTCACTTCTGTATTTTTGATCGTCAAAAACCCATAAATTCGCTAGGCTACACTATTAAAGGTCGAAAAACTCAGTTTCACTATACATATGCACATAATGTCACTTGCGTTCAAAGCAAGTGATTTCAAAAAAATTTTACCAATGCCCCCTAACCAAAATCCTGGCTACACCTCTGCCGCACAGACTGAATGTGTAATAGGTAGTGATGTAAAAGATCATCTGGATCTGATCTTTTTATCCAGATTCAGATCCAGATCATCTGGGTCTGGATCTGGTTATCTGATCTGTATCTGGATCTGCTAGAAAATCAGAACCCGATCTTTATCTGGATCTGGATCTGTTTAGTCAAGTTATATCTGGTTAAACAGATCAGAAAGTTATTTTTGCACGATGGTATTCTTTCTGTTTTACGATTCACTGTAGGTAGATTATCTAATTAGTTATAGCCTTACATGCACGGATTGTGTCTCAACAGCCCCACCAAAAATCCCAACAGCCCCACCAGTCACAATAGCCCACCGTCCCAACAGCCCCACCAATAATCCCAACAGCCACACCAATCCCAACACCTCCACCTATCCCAACAGCCCCACCAATCCCAACAGCCCTACGAATCCCAACAGTCCCACCGTCCCACCAACCCCACCGTTCCAACAGCCCCACCGTCTTAACAACCCCACCAATAATCTCAACAGCCCCATCAGTCCCAGGAGCCCCACTAATTCCCAGCAGTTCCACCGTTTAAGCAGTCCTACCGTTCCAACAGTCGCACTGTCCAATGCACACATAAGTGTGGGGGAAGGGATGTTTAGAGTTTAACCCCCCAACCCGAAATTCTGGAAATCCCCCAAATTATGTTAGACCCCAAGAATTTTATTTTTAGCACATTTGTCGGTCACTTTAACCCATCAGACCCGTCTGGAGAAGGAGTTTTGAACCAAAAATTGACCTCAAAACCGGTATGAATGTTGAAATAGCGTAAAAACTACGCTAATCCACATTTTCTGGCTATTTTGAAGCAGATAGCGTGAAAGTTTCGATTTTCATTTAATTTTAACACTTATCTTTCCTTTTTCATTACAACATTTTTAATTTTTTATGGCAGTGTCAAGTAGACCATAATGAGCAGGAATCAAATCTTGCGAGATGACTCGAATGGGGCAAAATCCTGGATTGCGCACAAATGCTGAAGCTTCAATTCTGGCAGGTCTACCAGTTTTTCAGGTAGACTTATTCTGAAAATGTAAACCTGCACACTCGTTTATGGTCTTGATGAAATATACGAATTCGGAAAATAGTCAAAAAAATATCTTTCATAAAAAATTAATATTGCCTGATTTTATTATATCGTATAATAGCGATTGCAGTAATGGTGAGGCTGCTGGGATTACTGGTGGGGCTGCTGGGACGGTGGGGCTGTTGGAACGGTGGGGCTGTTGGGATTGGTAGGATTGTTGGGATTTGTGGGGCTGTTGGGATTGGTGGGGCTGTTGTGATTATTGGTGGGGCTGTGTGGGGCTGTTGGGACGGGTGGGGCTGTTGGGATTTTTGGTGGGGCTGTTGGGACGGTGGGGCTGTTGGGACTGGTGAGGCTCTTGAGGCATCACCCATGCACGCGAGGTTAGGGGAGGGATCTGCTGGGGGTTTTGACCCCCAGATCCGTGCTGACCCCCAGAATGGCCAAAAAGAGCCGCTGACCCCCCATAATTTTTTGCTTTCAGAAAAAATTTCTGAAGCTCTACAGAAAAGTAACTTAAGTGATAAAAATGCATCGAAGGTTGTATTTTTACATGAATTATCATCAGAATGGACCTTTGAGAGACTTTTTTGCCTAAAAATAGGAAAATCTTAAATTTTTATTAGAAACATTTTTGTTGAAAAAGTTGTTTCAGTCGGTGCGCGACATCGAGAAACGTCTAAAAACAATGCTTTTAGTGCTCATGGACCATTTTTATCGCTTTTTTGATGTTTGAAAAAATTTGACCTTGACCCCCCAGAATTTCTATGCTATACATGCCAGTTTTAGTAGGTGCATCTGTCATTTTTCATGAATTTTAATCGCGTTTTTCTTTGTTGAATTGAAATTAAGCTGGTTTCTTCATAGTATTGCATTTTGTGTTGTTACGTAAATGTATCGTTTGTGTTATTTGACAGTGATATCCCCCTGAAATAACACCCTTTCTCTCTTACAAGCGATCGAAAGAAGCATTTGTTCCTCCTGTTTAAGCACAATGTTGCCAAATTCCAGACATCTCACGTTCCTGTGAATATTTAATGCCGTTTTGTTATAAAGTTGTCAATTAAAGATGTTGTTATAATTTTTACATTTTTTATGCCTTAATTTCATGCCCATTGGTAAAAGTCTAAACTTGTGAGTTTTTACTTCTTAGACAATTTTTACTGATATCATTTTTATATTAAAACTCCAAAATGCAAATTTTCCTCGGCTCTGCCCCAGACCCCTCTGGGGGCTTTTATATTAGTCCTGCCACCCGAGACCACCCAATCCATGTGAGCTCGGGCGCTTTACGCCCTCCTTTTCAGCAATACAAATTGCTGCACAAAAAATATTTTTATCTGGATCTGTATCTGTATCTGGATCTTTTTAAATTTTGATCTGTCAAAACGATCTGGATCTGGATCTGGTTATTTTCTGATCTGGTTATCTGATCTGGATCTGGATCTGCCAGAAAATCTGAACCCCATCTTTATCTGGATCTGGGTAAAAATCTGGATCTTTTACATCACTAGTAATAGGCATAGGTGGACAGAAACCATATTATGGGGAGTCTGTATGGTGTACAACTGGCAAAAATTCCAAAAAAGCATGCCAAAAGTTCAATTCTCGGGGTATATCGGTTTTGGGGGTCTACGGGATTCCGGGTGGTGAATAAACCCACGCCCATGTTTGGTAATAGACATAGATGGGCAGCAAGTAAATGTTGAAGGTTGAAATCGCTGAAAATATAATTTTTGGGGTCTACAGTAATCTGCAAGGGGTTTTAACTTCTGGGGTGTATACGCTTTCAAACGCCCTCCCCTCACGCCCATGTGCATCGATGATAAGTCGCCTAGAAATTTTTGAAAACTAAAGTAACATTAAGGTCGGAAATGATTGAAAAATAAATTTTTTTTGCAAAAGTGGGTGCTTGAAATCTGGTCATAACAAATTGAGTCATTCTAGTTTTTATGCTATTCAGCATTTGTAATGTTTTCCAGTGTGCTAAACAAAGCTTGGACCAGCTGAGCCCCCTGACCATCCATGATTTGCACCATATATTGTATGGTATGCACCTACATACATATGTATGTACATATATAACTATGGTAGCGACTTAGGTACATATAGGTGCCACACGTTGGCAGCAACCAATTTCTGGGGGAGGGGTCTGATGGGGCAACATCGATATAAATAGCAGCAAAATTTCAATTTTGGGGTCTTTCGGATTCTAGGGGTCCAGCCTTCTCCCAAGTCCACGTGTGGTTGGTATGTAAGTATGTATGCCCCGTGATTGCGTCGTTATGCTAAAAGTTATACTATAATAATTAGTAACATACATAAGTAGGTACGTAGGAAAAGATAATTTTATACAACACATGCACATAGGAACGCAGTTATGAAACGAGACAGATAACGAACTTGCGGTTTCTGAAATTTAAGTGACTACAAAATGATTTAAGCTCACGCCGTGTGACAGTACATAGGAGTGCATGGCTGATTCTGAACTTTCGTAAAGGGGCGACGGTATCCCAAGTTTTCCTTAAATAGTCAAACGTATTTGCTTGATCCGCATGTTCGAATGCGTCTTTCCTTGTTTTTTTTAATTCAGAATCATACTTGGCGTGGAACTTTTTTCATTTTTTCTGATAAAAATTCGAAATTTTGTTGTACTCGTATTGTTTAAGTTGCGTTAATTTGTTGATTTTCTTAATAAATCAATTAACTGATTTGCTCACCCGCCCCTGGTTGGAGTGGCATTCTGCTATAATAAAAGCGGAGAGTGACCTTTCCCACTATTGAGGCTATTGCGCCGAACTTTTAATCCACTTTTGTGGCCTAGTCTAAGTGAATAGAAAACTACAAGCTTTGAAACAGGCTATAAATGACGAAGAGCGCAAATGCAGCGTTACAGACCTCGTACATAGGTATAGAGACCATGCAAATCTTGCACAATATCAGATCAGGCATCATATGTAGCGTGTGAATTTGCAGTTCGGAAGATTCTAAAAAGTTCTGATATTTGTATATCAGTCTTCTTTATCTGATGCTTCGAGAGCATCAGATTGTACTATGTAAAAAGTGTCATAATCTCTTCGCTCTGGACCTACTCTGTCATTATCTTTGGGCATATCTGTAATAAAGTCAATATTTGTATATTTCTTATTAATTTATAATAGTATTAAGTTTAACTGATATTAATTTTAATTAATATTTATGTGTGTGCTTATATAATCTTCCAAGTCCAAAAACGTACCTAATGCCCTTCACGAGCGAAATAACGTTTTTTGCCATTTTACCTTGTCTCAATTTGTTTAAATTTATATCGATCGGTGCGATATTTTTTCAAAAAATTTAAAAATTTTTGACATTCGTTCGGAATGATTGATGAAATTCTTTGACTTTTGCGAAAATCTTGCACGAAGTACCGGAAAATTCACGAAATTTAGGCAGAAGGACGAAAACCATGTATTTCACTGGGATACATGGCTTTTGTCTCCCGTAAGTTTTCAGGCGACCATAGACCACTTTTTTGTGATTGATTCCGAATATGCTTTCCGTTTTTCTGTAACAAATTTAGATTTTTAGATATTTGCATATTTCGGTTTATTAAAATTTAATGCTTTTTCATATGATTATATCAAATTTTAATGGTTTAGCTTGATTGAATTTAAGTAATTCTCTTTAAATATGTTTTTTGAATGATGTTCTTCGTGTTTATGATGTGGAAGGTATGTTCTATAAGTTTAACTGTAAGATACAGGAACAAATTTGCATATTTTTATACATTATTTTATTCATACATTGGCTACTTTGTTATTTTCATTTTGCAAACTAAATATAGTTTTTCTAATAGTGATTTTCATGCTGAATCCGAATCTGTTTACCGTTTTTGATATGACAATTAGATATTTCGAAAAATCAAGAACAAAACAAATTTGCATATTTGCACATATAAATAATGCAAAATTTGCTTGTAAATGTAGATTAAAATTTCTTTCGCTTCGATTTTCGCTTATATTTAACATCAGGTGCATCTGTCATCAATGTCCAACAGTAATCGGCAAACATATTTGGACTAAAATTTCTTCGGTAACGCTTTTCAATTGTAGCGATGCATAAAATTGGGTGTAACTTGAAAGGTAGATTAGCTACAGACAAACAAAAAACAGATTCAGAATCTGCAGTTAAAACTGCACTAGAAAATAGTATTTACGTGTTGGATATAAAAAACCTTATATGACAGAGCCCACTCACATTTTTATATATGTTGCAACGGTTGTTTGCAAAAAAATGTTGTAACGGCTGTTTGCAAAAAAATGAAAACACTTTATGCTGTGGCAAGCAAATAGGTCTAGGGCACTAAACTTCTAAAGGTTAACTTATTTTGTCGCGTTTATTGTTAAAAAATCAAAATTTAACATGCAAAACTAGCAAAATTTGCATAAACGTAAATATGCTTATATCTAAGCAAATAAATTTGATTATAAGAAACAAAGAACAGATTCAGAATAAGCACAAAAAATTTATCTGGAAAAAAGTATTTTCGTTTGGGAGACAAACAAAAAGTCTAAATTTGTACACCGGTGTTTTCAGGGAAGTCAGTGCTGAATTGAGAACCAAAATGATGTTGTGCGTAACAAATGATTTCAGTGTTTGATTGAGTTGGATGGTGCGGTGATCCCATAGAAGTAATGTAGTGTTCGACTGACTTAACTATTTATAATAAAACTTTGGAACTTACTTTGCTATTGAGAAGTCCACCTAAGGCCAAATTTTCATTGAGTTTAAATCATTTTTGATGAAGCTGTAGTCGAAAAACGTTATTGATAAATAAGTGGCCCACCCTGTACATTAAGCCAACGGGGGAGGGGGCGGCCAACCCCCGGCATCCTTAAATCCGTCCCTGACAATTGCACCTATATATTAAAATATGTCATACCGAGCGCTTGCTCTTTTTCTGGTGCCGGCGGTTTCCAGATATATTGCTTATTTTTGACTCCTGCGAGCTTCTTCGTATTTTTCAACACTGGTGGTATTGGTGGTGGTGCCACATAGTGCATATCAAGTAGAACGTCATCCGTGTACACTTTATATGCAAGTGATGGTCCACTACAAAAAGATCATGTAATATATAATTTTTATAAATTTTATGTATACAAATACATTTATGTTAGCTTCTAGGGGTCTGTGGCTGAAAATCGCGGAAAAAGTCAGAAATTTTATTCCGGGATATCAGCGAGGAAACTTTAAACTTAGAGGTGTGGTACTAACGATAAAGTGGTTTAGCGATAAATTTAGCACTTCCTTCATATATCGTCAAACCATAGTCAATATTTTTGAATATGCGGACTTCTGAATTATCTGAATAATCCTTTTATTCAAGAAATTTTCTTCCTGGAGCCATATTACTTGAAGCTTTAAGAACAGAATATGCAAAAAACATGATTGTTACCTGGCGCGAATTTAGAGGTGGGCGGCCGCCCCTCCCCCATGTCGTCAAAAAATGATTGGGCGCAATAGAGTATGTGTATTTTTCGAAGCTTTAGGCATTTTTATCACGATTTTTCAAATTTGAGTAGTACTCAACAATGATATTTACTGACTTTATTGGTTCTAAAAAGTTCATTTTACGGCAGCAGAGTATAATGACTTTACGGCAGCAGAGTATTATGAGTACAATAAAATGATTTCATTATAATGATTTCTCGAGTATATTTTCGGTGCTTTGTGCCAATTTTGCACTAATTTTGCGCGCTTTTAAAATTTTCTCACTTTTTTCGGTTCACAAATGATTCTATCTATCGAAAGACGAAAAAAGCGATACTTTCAGAATAACGAACGGATTTGTTGAACAATTTCAGACACTATTGGGTAAATTTCGGGTACCGCCCCCCTATGTCCGAAAATCCTGGATCCGCCACTGATTGTCACCAGTACAACATTTCACGAGTAGGTCGGTCTGCGTGATCTATTTTAGATATAAGCATTAAGCAACACACATTTTTATTGCTTTATGCATTTTTCAATTAAATATAGGAATTTAAAACCTTTATTAATTCGGCTTTACGCCTTTTTATGTTCCGTCTGCTCTAAATCGTATATTTTAGACTTGTCTCTGAAATTCTCATATTGCGATTCATGGTTTCCTGAGTTACACTTGTTGTGCTCAATTGTTCACCATGCTGGCTGCAGGCTGACCACACCTGGGCGTGGGGGTTTGGGGGTATGCACCCCCGGAGCTACCAGAATACCCCCCAAAACGAAAATACCCCCACCCTCCAAAAAAACAAAAATACCCCCCCAGAAAAAATAATGTTTTTATTATAACACCATTTTGAAGGCCATTTTTTGACCTTTGGGAAATCTTGCATCCCCCAGAATTTTGGTGCTGTACACGTACGAGGCTTACCCGACATGCGTATAATTTCGGAGGAATGGGTGATTAAATTTTAAAGTGCTTTTTTTGGCTAAAAAATTGTGGATACTTGTCAAAAACATTTTCTTCGACGTTTCTGACGATACACTATCTTTTTAGAGCATAAAACATTCATTAAAAATTTCCAAAAAATCAGAACAATCGAATAAATTAAACAAATGTAGTCAATAAATGAGTAAATGGCGTGAAAATTTGACACTTTAAGCAAATAAATAGCTAAAAACGGATGTGACAACACATTTTCTATGAATTTTCTGAAACTCTTAAAAAATCATGAATTCTGGGGGAAGGGTGTGAAGAAAACTATTCTGGAGGGGTTTGGATCCCCGATCCCCCAAGATCATGTATGATGCTAGACCTTTACATGTTTCATGGCTTTTAAAATGTTGGCTCTATAGCGTTAAATTATCGATTCACCACCAAACATGCAATGGATTCCTAGAATGAAAAAATGGGAAATGTTCAAGGAAAATGAGGCAAAAAAGATATAAGTGAAAAAAATTGCAAGTACTTGGAAATGATCGGAACTGTGGATCAACGTAGTTTTAAAGCTATTTCAGCATTTATACCCGTTTTGAAGCTATTTTGGTTCAAAAAAAGATGTCTTTTTGATCCTCCAGATAGGTCATGCTGTACATCATGGTGCTCATAGCACACGACCACACTTTATTAACGCTTGTGCTTTAAGAAATCGTCTTGCATATAGAAAAAACTTCTTAGGGTGTTTGCAACTACCAGAATAATCTCTGTAAACATTAAAAATGTTTCTATTTTAGCATAGAAAGGATTGTTATAAATACGACTATTAAATTATGTGCTATTCTGTTAAATAAACTTATCAGTTTAATGGCGTAAGCACAGGCATTGTACGAGTATAAAAGTCAAGTTTTCAGACATTAATGCTATGTATTAGTATCGCAGTAGCAGGCACGTAGCTGTGGTGGGATAGGGGGACTAATGCTCCTAAAATTTTAGGTACGACTTTTTTGCAGGGATCTGCCAAAGACCAAATTGACAATTATTGAAGCGCGCATTTGAAACATTGCCAAAATATATTTTTGTACACTTTTGAGCCATAAACCCAAAATTTTTAGGCGCTCCAAACTGCTCGATGTACCAGAATATAGTAAAAAATAAGTTCAATTATTATTTCAGAAGGGTTTAGCTTGGATATACATAATGTTGAAAAAACATTTGCGTGATCAGCCTATACAGCATATTTTCTGAATATGATTTAAATTAACTTAAAGTTTTTAAAATTTTAAATCTTTCAATGTGTAGAGCTCGCTGAGAAACGGTTATAAACACCCTTATTTTTGTATATTCGAAGTAGTTGATAAGATATCTGAATTTAAAATTTTGGACCCCAAAATTCTGAAAGCTAGCTCGTGTCTGCGCAACACTAACTCGAGAGCATTTTCACTAAAATTCTCAATAACACAGATTTACAAAATTATTTAAAGCAACTGCTAACCATACATGCACAGCATGAGAATTCTGGAGGATGAAATCATAAAGTGCTTTTTTAGGCCCGACATTGTAGATACGTGTCAAAAACATCGTTTTTCAGCGTTTCTGACGATGCTCTATCTTTCTAGAGCATAAAAACATGAGAAAAATTTCGAAAAAATTAAAAGTCGGACAAATTGAACAAAATATAGTCAAAAAATAAGTATAATGGCGCGAAGCGCTGAAAAATGGGCACTTCCGAACAAATAGATTGCTAAGAAAGCTTAAAAAAGCACCTTCTCTACGAACTGCTATAATTTTTGCGAGAGGGGGGTGAAAACCCCCTGAGCCCCCTAAGATCATGTATGCTACTCATCAGACTCTAGTCTTAAAACATTTTAACTCGCTAAAATAAGCAGTTAAATAAATATTAAATAAAATTAGATTAAAATAAATTAAATTAATATCTATTTGATTAATTAAATTACCGTTAAATGGTTTAAAGCTCGACTTACGGAGTTTGTCCTAGATTTTTCGGGTTTTTATACCGCTTCATCGCCTCTTTCGGCTGATGTAAACTTGCAGTAAACTTCAGAGCAGGCGGCGCTTTTTCAATCGTAACATGACTACCATCTAATTCTACGAATTCTTGAATACCTATCACAAAAATAGCATAAGGACACAATCTTTATACAAAAGAAAGATACAGATTAGCTTATTTTAATCAACAATCAATATTATTTTATTTAATAGTAAATAGATACATAAACATGATGCAATTAACATATAACTTTCATCTATTATTCTTATGTAGCAATATGTCAAAAACGTTTTTTTGCAAATTTTCTGACTTTTGCATACAAACGACTTTTTTCTTGTCCCACTCCTACATAATCTTAATAACACAGCTTCGAAATACCTTTTTAATTGTAACATTTCATTTTTTTCCGAGAGCATATTGTCTTAGTATTGCAAGCACTGTTTTGTGCTATTTTTTCTTTTTTAACATCACGAACCAATTTATTCAACGTTCCTGGATTTTTAATTCAATAAATAGCTTTATTCAACCATATATTATCAATTTCTGTAATTGTTCTATGTTATTCTATATTCGTCAAAATTGTTGCACGGTGTACATACATATAAAAATAGGTATCTGAGTTAAACTCACTCTTAGCAGTGCATTCCTCCTCTTTGCTTGTATTTTCAGAAGAAGGATCACGTTTTGAACTATCCACCACATCGTCAACTGGTGCTAAGAGTATTTTAAAATCCGGCGCTCCCTTCGTGTTTCGCCGAGTAGAACGTTCAGCCTTTGCGATTGGCTTCAAGACTTTACTCTTCTTTTTACTGCTACATCCGCAGAAGATCACTACAAGGGATATTGACGTAGCGACGACAAGCGGGACAATGATCGAGCTGTTCGAGCTTAGTCTAATAATATTACCCATTTCGTTTGCGTAACTAGGTTATTGCATAATGGGGTTACAGCATTTACTATATAATTTGCGAAGTAAAAAATGATCTATTAGTAGTTGCAGAATCCCACAACAACAAGGAATCAACTGATCAGAGACGATCGAGTTAGAAGACTACGAAACCGTAAAATACTGTAAAATTCTTAGAATTTTTAGTTTAAAGTTTAGAGTTTAAAATCCTAATAAAAATAAGAACGTAATTACCTATTCGTGTAAAAACAAAGTTTTATTTGTAACAGTAATGATAAACATACCGTAACCAACTGTACCTACATATGACCTATGGTAAATAGGTAAGTATCAGTCTACTAGCAAAGAAAAATGCTCCGATGGAACAAAAAAGATGAATATACTTGGAATTGTGGATTATTATGGATGTAAAAGGAGGGGACTAGGAAAAATCTACCTAAAGTCGGAAAATCTGCTAAAAATCACACTTTCTCTAAGCAACGCAAAAAATCGATGTATATTCTGCGGCCAACAGATTAAAATAAATATTCAACCATAACAATGATTGAAATAGCAGCACGCTAGCTATGCAGTAGCTATGGGAAATGATATTAAGTAAACTAACAGTCTTCCAAGCCAATTGAATGAAATAGCAAAACATCGAAGACAATTGAAGAAATGGTTGGTTTAAAACAGTAGGAAACGCGTAAGTTGACTTGAAACAGACTTAATGTAGATACACTAGCATGCCCGAAACGATTGTGTGCACTAATCAATCGGCTCCTGCTTTGCTTGCTCTAATGCTCATAAAATAAAACAACTTTAAATACAATACCTCTTAGTTTTCTATCAATCAGGTGCCAGCAATTTAAAAAAGTAACCTTGATAGATTTCGTTTATACACTCTTATCTGAAACTTCGAACATTATTTAAAAAAGACACTTTTTTAGAGGCCGCAGAATATACATCGATTTTTTGCGTTGCTTAGAGAAAGTGTGATTTTTAGCAGATTTTCCGACTTTAGGTAGATTTTTCCTAGTCCCCTCCTTTTACATTCATAATAATCCACAATTCCAAGTATATTCATCTTTTTTGTTCCATCGGAGCATTTTTCTTTGCTAGTACACTACTTTTAATTAGCGTGATTTCAGTACATCAGTCAGTAAAATGCCACAATAATGACAACAGTCCAAGAACGCGGAAAACAATATTGTTCTTAACATCAGCATTATCGTTTTTAAACAAGACAACCTTATTGACACCATCCATTTTCAAATTAAAACTCCATTAAGTTATTTCTTCTTAATGTGCAGTTCACTTATAATCAAGCACAAATATTTAACCAACGAATTCACATTGCAAATCCTCACTCAATCAATACACAAGCACAATGTGTTGTGACTTTTGAAATTGAAAACACCCAATTTTCAATTTTCAAATTGAAAATTGGATCAATTTTCGAATTGAAAATTGGGTGTTTGAATTTGCGATAAAGAAAATAATCAAAAGATAGTCACTTGGATTATTTAAGCCGAGTAATAAAATAACGACCGTCCACCAATTCCAAACTAAACGCGACTAATCTGATCACTATGAAAAAGTTTTGAAAAATGAGCTTGCTAAGCGAGAGTTGTAAACCAAGAGAAACTTAAAGTTAAAACCTACCATTAAATTATTAAGAGAATTATAAAAGATTTTAAACTTTAAGAAAATGGAAAAGGCGGGATGTTGGTAAATTAGAAGGCAAAGTTTTTCGGCAAAAATTCAAAAACTTCACGCAAATATCAAATGTAAGGAACACTAACGCTTTGATTTGGCAGTAAAATAAATTTGTAGTATAGACTACATATTAACAACAAATGAATAGTGCAAACTTTACACAACTACTAGGTGTAGAGAATACTAACAGTTTACGGCTTATTAATGTACATGATTACAATAAAGCTGCATATCTTTGTCGACTTCTGTGCACAGTAGTGTGGTTGCTGGTTCATTTTAAACCACTTTTGCAGGCAATTTACATCAATTAAACGATAGCCCTCCATGTACAAGATTTTGTGAAACATATTATAAACACGGCTAAGAAGGATTTAACTTTAATGCAACCCATTTAAGACAAAATTACATCTCTTCAATGATCTAAGGACACTTGAACATAATTTTTAAATCACTTTAGATTACTTTTGAGGGTAAACAAACTCACTTAATTGATGTCTCACATATGAATCCTTGAAAATTTCTTGACTTCAGTTACAAAGTCTCTGCAAGTCTATCGAATTAAGGTTAACACGTAATGTAAACTTTACACAAACACATAGCGTAAAGAATATTTTAGTCGGATTCGTAATTTTGATATTGCTCCAATATTTCTTTCAACATTTATGGAAAAATGAGTCTCCATAATGTTTTAAAGACAATAAACATTAGGTTTAAACCACTTTGCAATACTGCTGAGTGTAAGCAAGCGCGCCCAACTGACGTATATATTTCATTCCCTGTAAATTTTTATATCTCAGGAAAAAATTTCGGTTTTTGCAATGCTCTAGAACAAAGGCTAACATGCAGTGTAAAAAATTACTCGGATATTATGATCAACATTCATGAAAAAATTATGTCTCTACAATGGTCTGAGGACATATAAACAATGAGTGTAAACTACTTTACATCACTGTTGGATGTAAACAAACGCGCCTACGTGACGTCTCACATTTGATCCTTTGAAAACTTCTAGACTCCAGGAAAAAATTAGGTTTCTGGAATGCTCAAAAACGAAGATAAATACATATGTAGTGTAAACTTCATGTAAACACCTAGTGTAAAGAAGATTTTAGTCAGATTCGTAATTTTGATATTGTTCCGATATTACGATTAATATTTATGAAAAAATTAAGTCTACATAATGTTCTATGGGCAAACTAACAATTGGTGTAAACTACTTTACAACACCGTAGAGTGTAAACATATGCGCCAGACTGGCATATCAAATTTGGTTCCTGGTCCATTTCTAGACTTGATAAGCATGTCCCTGACTCGTAACCGGAGAAGCAGGCAGAAAAAAACAAGACAGAAACGCATTTTAAACTCCAAATTTTTGACTTTACACTCGCTAAATATTGATGTATAGACTATTTGCTTTGACATGCACCCGATATAAAGCACTTTATTTTTATTCTATTAGACTTATCCCGACTTCTGGACGGTGAAAGTGGCGAACAAAAAACGCAACAAAAACGTATTTTCCATCATTTAGAACACTGTAAACTTTAAAATTCCGTACCGAACTCCCCATTGAGTTTAAAGAAATTCGGTTTGGTACAATTTGTAGCTTTTAAATCGTAGTACATTCCTGTGCGCCAAAATTCTGTTGCAAAAATTATTTGGTATGATTTATCAATCAAACTTCGGAAAAAACGTGTTTTTTCGCCCATTTTTTACCTCTGATTTCGAACTTTACACCCCCATAAATAACTCAATATTGCGTTTTTTTAAATGCGGTTTGCTGCGATGTTTAGCCCCTGTGAGGCACTTGATTAATGCTGTCTTCGATTTGCACTGACTCATAAGCGGAAAAATTTGGCAGAGAAATCTTAGTTAAAATCCGTTTTTTTACACCATCCACCAGAGTGTAAACTTTAAACCCCAGGATCTAACTCACCATAGAGCATAGAAGACTTTGCTTATATGCAGAATGTAGCCCTTGATCCGCTCTACTTTTCTGTCAGAAAACATTTTGAAAACCTCACAACCGGAGTTAGTATCGGACATAGGAAGGTTGAAAACTCGACCAAAAAGTGCTTTTTCACCCCCAGATTTTCGCACTCTTTACACTGCCGTTCGATAACTAATGCGAATTTCAAAAAACAAAAAAAGTGTCATCTGTAGAATTCATCCCTCTATTATCCTATCCTTTTCAATCCTTCGAGTCATCAATACTCAGTTGTCCATATGCCGCAGTAAAAAGGTCCCAAAATTTGTCCTATGTTATAACGTTACACGAAAACTTTACACCTTCTTTACACAGTCAATTTTGAGTTTCAAGAAAAACAAAAAAACACGGGCAGCGAATTTTTTTATTATCTTTCTTTTAAAAAAAACCGCACCTTCCAGAAGTGTCCCGTTATAGCTGTAGGGGGTGCACAGGTGTTGGGGGTACCCAAGTATATTATAGGTACGCGCTAACGCGCTACCTAAGATTTCACGAAAGCTTGTGTATGGGTCACAATTTTCGAGTCAATGTAAATTGATTGTAAAAGCGCTTTATGAAACAACAATAACGATAGGTAGGTACCTACTGCGCAAAGCAATTGATAAGCATGTAAAGTTTTACTATGCAAAATTGTATTATTGAAGGCTGTCTGAAAACCACTTTCGTAGCTACAGCTTGAGCGCTGAAAATTAATGTACATGCACAAAGTTTCGTTAAATAATCTTATCCCGGAAGAAGTTCGTTAAGAACATTGTGAGGTTTATTTAACCTGCCACTCTGCTTTTTGTCAGTTTAAACATAAAAACTTGTTTTAAATACCTTTACTTTGTTTTTCGTGTTCAGCATTCTACTTCTGTGATAGGCTATTTGAATGGGCAAGGGCAAAGGCGGTGATAAAGCGAATCAGAGTCGCAAAAAACGAAGAAAAAACAAAGCGAAAGGCTGCTGTAAGGATGAAAAGACACCATCAGACATTGAGAGAAATCACGGCCGCCACACGTCTTCAAGAGCATCTGGTGATTATAAAAACGCCTACATTTTGTCACTCTTCTCCCTCCAGCAAAGAATTTTGGTCCCAAAAAATCGCGGAAAAACGGGACTACGTTTTTGAAATTTTATTTATTGAAGCTCTTCCCTTAAGCCGTGTGTGTTTGTTTCGAAGGTTTCCTAAAATTCAGTTTTTTTAAAATCCAGGAATAATTTCGATCGAAAAATGCCTTTGCTCCTAGAGATAAACTAGATTTGGTTGCCAATGCTTCCTTGTCCTCGACAATCTTTTGTAGCTGGAGAGCTATGACATACTAAAATTAGTAAATTCTACAACGATGACATTGTTTTTCACTGAGTCAAATATTATTTACTCGCCATCTTACCGCGTTTTCTGTACCTATATTTTGTAAAACTTAGAATTTCCCATAGTCTTTCACTTTATCTAGAATCACTTATCCTCTCCGATTTGGCACTTGAATGTTTTAGAGTAAAAGTTAAGGCTAAAGTTAACTCATTTGAAAATTTTTGACTCAATTAGTTTGAATTTGGATTTAAGCTTGACATATTGAAACCGGACACAAAACTTTATTGTTTCAGTGACATGCATTAATAATGTGTTTAGAACACAATACGAATGCTTTGGATAAACGGGTAGTTCAACAAAGTAAAGAAACGGAATCCAACGAAAATTACAGTAGTGAACCCGAAAAGCGCTCAAATCCATCATGCTCTGCAAAAAGTATATATGTCTAGTATTAAGCTGATAATATTTCTACAATACAAGTCAAGGACAAGCTGATAAGCACCTAGGCCCGTTTTCACAAAGGCGAGCTAGTTTAGCTCGAGCTAAAGGTCTTAGCTCAAGCTACGTAGCTCGAGATTTAGCTCGAGATTTAGCTCGAGCTAACGTTAACTCGTTTTCACAAAGGAGAGCTAGCAGTGTGCTACGTAGCCCGAGCCAAATGTGAAAATAATACACATTTACCATATTGAAATGAATGCTGATTAAATTGAAGCAGTTTTCTTACGTGTGTTCAAAGTATATTATGAATGATGATAAAGGAACGTAAAATAAATGTAGTAAATCCTGTAAGTAGGGTGGTAGTGGATCATTTCGATAAGTTGCTGATTCGAGCTGTGGTTCAAACAAATTTATAAGCTCGTTAGCCGTAACCTTCCGTAATCTAAAACGTATTTTAAACTTTTCATCATCAAAAGCATGAAATGGATTAAGTCGTTCCCTAATGGGCCTTCGAACATTTTCTTCATTCGGAATATCATCTAACGCGTCAATACCATCCAAGAATTGTATCACGTCCATTAGTTAAAAGCACAATAAACGAAACAGACTGCACAAAAAATGAATAGCTCGAGATCTAGTCCTGCTCCGAGCAGGCCTAAAATCTAGAGCTAAAAGGTTCAATTATTTAGCTCGAGCTAGGCTAGCTCGCCTTTGTGAATACGAAGAACTTAGCTCGAGCTAAATTCGTTACTTAGCTCGATATAAACGCTAGCTCGCCTTTTGTGAATACGGGCCTTAGATTCGGTTTCACCAGACTTTGCAGAGATCATTTTATGTGTTCTACGTACGATTTTTAATTAAGTAGACACATAATGTAATGATGTGGCCATTAACTTTAAAAAACTGTCTTCTTATTATGCTTTGCATTAATTCGAATGCTGCTAGAAGGTGCCCAAGTTCATTGTTTTTCAACGTTTTTTTTTCATTAATTTCAGAGTGAAACTACAAGTTTTTCCTGTTATTACTGTAGTTCATGGTGTGTATTTTTATCTTACGTATAACGTTTTTAAGAAGGTAAAATATGCTAAATGGGCATCTTGTTAGTAATTTGTGCATCGTAAGCACAGAGATAAATGACAGAAATATTTCTTTTGACCAAAATCAGAAAATCCAGGTTCAATTTTTAACTAGACTTCGAAAAGCATCCTCGATATTTATGAATACACTGTAGAGGTCAGTGCCGGTGAAGTTTTCTCCTGAATTTTTTTAGTTTGTCTCAGTTAAGCGTGAAACACGGCTGGTAAAATGGTAAAATCCCCTAAGCATGAAGTTATTTGATTCACCTCTGCTGTAGGTGCGGGTGCCTGCCTATTTCCCGATACACAGCCCTAGGCCAACGCGTCTGAACAAGACCGAGTCTGGGTCACGGGGCCAGTGTGACTGCACAGAACGCTGTTACCATCCGCCACACAAGTGCAGCTTCCCATTTATCGACTCCGGAGGGATGAAAGGCTGGGTTGGCCTGCCGGAAAGAACTGCGTAAACGTGGATTCGAACCTAGGACCTGGTGGTATTAAGTGGTAGTATGCATCCGGAGTCTGACATCGATCCCCAGATATCCATTTTTCTCTATTCAGATCATGTCTTGCAAAGAAGTTGCCCGTATAAAACATTTTTTGTTTACTCCCAAGATCATTAAATCGTACTTTTCTTGATTTTCCACAAATAAATAATCTCATTGAAGATTGTTCCACGAATCAAAAGCATAAGCTCCATGTAGCGTACTTTTTGCATTTTTCTCGATCTGAAAGTGTTTTTCTCACTAAAACGTTTCTACGCTAACTCGTGAACAATCCCAAATTCCAGTATTCTTTCACATGAATTGGTTGACCTCAGATTCGTAGTTTTACGCGACAAATTGTTCGACCCTCTTTTAATGGCTAATGGCTATACAAAAACTGGTCATAGATGTTGACCTCTTAAGAAGGCTTCTTATTTCGGGCTGGTTGCATCAATAGACTTGCGCTCAGCTCGACGATTGTCATTGAGATAATTAATTGAAGAAAAAACAATTTCTGAATTATTCGATCGACTTTAATTTTTCTTTTTGGCGTCAAGTACCGGATTTTCAGACATTTAACAAACAAAAATGCAATAAATTCCTACAATATACCATGGGAACAAAAACCGCATTTACATTTTCGAAGTAGGAAATTAATTGAAATTTGTACGTGCTCAAAATTCATCAATGTACTTGACTTAGCTGAAGCATCAGTCAAATTCGCTGTTCATCCGGACGCCGGACGCGCATCACTCTAATCAGTTGGATTTGTGAAATTCGAGCATGTTTTAATCTGAAATTGATAATGCCTCAGGCAATAATGAAAAATATCACGTATCTTTCAGACAAAGTGGTATTTGTTTTACAGTTAGTACGTAATTAAATTCAAAACTATTATCTAGGTTCGACAAATCTGGCACGTCAGCTTCCTAATGCAAGACTGCGGCTGCGTTTTCCAAAAGCAAAGCGTAGAAGAAAAACTCGCTTTCTTAAACAGCTTAGCCGATTATTTTACCGTCGCAAAGCACATGTGAAATATGCAAATAAACAAAGGTATTATCTATACGAAATACTGGCTGATTATTTTTCTAAAGAAACTATAATACGGACATGAACGTTTGGATATTTAGATCCCTAGAAAGAAAACTAAAACTTTTATTTAGGAAAATAATGATAAATTCAGGCAAAAAGCGGTCAAAAAATCGATTATTTTTTCAATATGCCTGAATTATCTAAAAATTGTAAATTTGTGAATTGCGTAATTTTCATGCCTAATTTAACACTTATGCGAATTAAGGCCATTTTAGTTCAAGAAAGCACCTCGTTGAAGCCCAGACCGGCTAAGCTGCTGTGTACCTTAGGTGCCGCCAGACATGCGTGTCAAGGGTTTAGGGGTGTCTAGTAGTCCTTCAGAATATGATAGAAAATTTGTAAGGAATCATATGGCAAAATTGAAAGTAAAATAAATAAAAATCTAAATTTTTCTTCAGAAGTGCTTAAAATTAAGTAGAATCTGTAGATTGACATAGTTTTACGCTATTTTAGCATTTGTATTGGATTTGACGCTATTTCGGCTCAAGGAAACTCTCTGTCTAACCCCCTCCGATCGGCCATGCTGTGTATATGTGGTTCGTTGCAAAGGGGGCAGCACCGAAATTCTGGAGGGGGGGGTGCAAGATTTTTCAAAGGTAAAAAAATTGGATTCAAAAATGGTGGTATGGCGAAAAACACCATTTTTCAATGTTTCTCATCGAGCACTATCCATTGGCGTCCGAAAATTGCGAAAAAATTTCAAAAATTGAATTTTGGGAGAAATTCGGCCTCCTTGGGGGTGCATACCCCCGCCCCCTCCACGCCCACGTGTGGCTGGTTTAAACACAACTAAGCTTAAAGCCTGAAAATGCAAATGAAGATAACACTTCTTAATTATTTTTATTCAAGTGACCAGAAACCCACATGCAATACATAGACCGAATTTAATAATGATGACTGATTTGAAAATAAATAACTCAAACCAGTGTTTTTTAGCGCCATCCTCCATTTGCGCGGCCGCTAATGGCCAGGATAGAACATTTGCGCGCAGAATCTCTCATTAGCGCACCAAAAAAACGTAGAACTGTTAGGAGATAGGCAAAAATAAGGGTATTTTTGAGCGTTTTTTCAATGAGCTCTATACGCTGCTGACGATAAATTTCAAAAAAATTTAGAAAATCTGTCACCTCTTTGAAATCATGCAAAAAATGTAATCTTAAAGCTATCTATGTACACGACTGATTTCTTTTTATGCGGTCCATGCTAGACTGAAGCTATCTTTGCATTGAATTTTCGTGTATTGCAAGAAACAATACACAAACTCAATAATTAGACGCGGAGCACTAAAAATTTTGGCATGTTTTTCATGTCTGCTCAAGTTTAGGCTGTTTAGAAGACAAACATAATATAAAAACAATTAATCTGGCGCAAAGCGCAACAAAACATGGGTTCCCTTTCTGCAAGGTCGCTAGAGCAGGTACTCGCTTGTGATGAAAGAAAATTTAGTGATGAGAAAACAGAAAAAATACATTTTTAAGATATTCGTCGCGAAGCGCCGGAAAGTTTTGAGAAACTTCCTTTAAAAATGCCGTTAAAATGTTTAAATTTATACTTTTTCATCTAAAAAAGCCTTTTGCATGGCGCTAATGTACGAAATGTCCCATTAGCGTAGGACAGGTTTACTTGGTGCCGCGCTATTAAAAAACAGTGACTCAAACGATTTCCACTTTCCGTCTTTAGAGGCCGGATAAATGTCTTCAAGTCTGTTAATCCCGAAAAAAACAGCGCTAGTTCGACTTGTGACCGAGTGCCACTTCCCTTAGGCTTACACGATAGATTAACAGAACTTTGTGACATTGAAGTCAGTCGTTGGCGTGCGAGTCATATTTGGGAAAGGCATGGCTGTAAGCAAAATGCCGAATTCGAGCAGCGATTGCCTTACAATTATGGAAAAATGCCGTCATATTTTTTCTCGTCTGAATTGCTGGCAAAAGCCATAGCGTCTACGGTAGGAAATTTAAAAAATGCGTTTGGAAAATGTTTTACAATTGATAGCTTGCCCTGAAATCTGATTACATGTTTCATATTTCAGATTCTAAATTTTTGACATATGCTGTAGAGTCTTTTGAAGCATTTGTTAGACTCCCTGCGAGAATTAAGTACCTACATCGCTTTAGATATATGAAAATAGCAAAGAAAAATGCTCCTATGAAATGAAAAGGACAGATATACTTGATCAAATCATTAAGGACATAACAGGACGGGCGGGACTAGGAAAAGACACCTATGCGCACAAAAAAATCATACGAATCTGCTAAAAATCAGAATTTCTAAGCAACACAAAAATCGAAGTATATTTTGCGGCCTACAGAAGGAAGATGTGGCCGCTGGCCACACGTTGGCGTGGGAGGTATTGGGACGGGTTTGCACCATCACTGAAGTCAAACCTCTAGCAGATTACTATAGACCCCGAAAATTCTATTTTTCGTAACGCTTTTGGTGATTTCACCCAACTAGAATCGCCAGAATTTCCTTGATGCCCATGCATGATTGTGGCCACACGCGGGCGGTTGGGGGTATGTACCCCAGGAGGCCAAATACCCCCTCCCCTCTCAGAAACCAAAATACCCCCCCAGAATTCAATTTTTGAAATTTTTTGTTTTCTTCTGCAATTTTTTGATGCCAATGGGGATCTAGTATACAATTTACCCACCACCGTTTTTTAGCCGATTCATATAAGCTACAGTGACCAAACTTTACACAAAAATTATCAAACACGTTCTGACTCACATCAATAAAAATAGTGAAAATATACAATGTCGCCATCTCCTTGAAAAGTTTGGTTACTGTAGCTTATATAGATCGGCTAAAAACGGTGGTGGGTAAATTGTATACTAGATCCGCCAATGGATAGTGCTTGATGAGAAACGTTGAAAAATGGTATTTTTTGCCATACCATCATTTTTAAGACAATTTTTTACCTTTAAAAAATCTTGCACTTCCTCCCCCAGAATTTTAATGCAGCCCACCTATGGTTGTGGTCTCAGTTTGAGAAATAAATAACACAATACTTTATTTTCAAACGAATCAATCAATCTGAACTAAGGAAAATGACGAATCATTCTGTTTACTAACATCAGCTAAATGTAAGTTTAAACGACCGCTGTTGCAATGGTATAGAAGTGCGGCAAGGCACTAAACATGCGCAAACAGCTAAGTACCAATGAATTTAGGACACGGCGCAAGAGCGAGATAACCGTGTATAAAGGCAATATTGCATAATGATAGATTGAAAATTTATATAGCTCAGATTATATAGGTAGAATGCCAAAGCAGCAGAAATTGAACCTACAAAATCTCATCACGCTTGCATAACATAACACGCAGAACTGTAGAGCCTGAATAAACAGCATAATGCTAATGTTATAATTCATCTATTGAGCCTTTTAACTTAATTTTGATTGCGATTTTGCTCTCTAACTTAATCGGCTTCTTTGCTCAGGCCAAAGTTTCCTTCTGTGCTCTTCACCCAGTGAAATATGTTTTGTGACGACATCTTTTTTAAGAGGCCGCAGAATATACTTCGATTTTTGTGTTGCTTAGATAAATCTGATTTTTAACAGATTCTTATGTTTTTTGTGCGCATAGATAACTTTTCCTAGTCCCCTCCTTTTATGTCCTTCATAATGCTAAGTTCCAAGTAAATTTGTCCTTTTTAATGTATTGGAGCATTTTTCTTTGTTAATACCCTACTTTTAATTAGCATGATTTGAGTAAATCAGTCAGTAAACACTTACTGTAACATGCCAAAATAATGACAGCAGCCCCAGAATACGGGCAACAATATCGTCCTAAACAACAGCATTATTTCTTTTAAACGAGACGACCTTACCTTATTTAAACAGATCAAATGTTTTCAGCGCGCACTGTACGCAGCTACAGCGTGTAAAGAATACTTACACTCATATTCGTCATCCTGACTTTAAATGAAAGGTTGCGAAAGAATAAAGCTTTTGCAACGCTAATTAATTTGCAGTGTAAACTTTCCACAACTACTGGGTTTTAAAGAAACCATAAAGTCAGATTCGTAATCCTGACCTTACGGAACATATTTTGAAAAAATTCACGTTTTGTAACGCTCTGTGAGTAAAATAAATTTGCATCGTAAACTTTACACATCAACAATAAATGAATAATGTGAACTTTACACAACTTCTGGGTGTAGAGAAAACTAGCAGTCCGATTCGTAATTCTGACGTTATATAAAACATTTTGAAAAAATTAAGCTTCCACAACGTTCTAGAACTGAAGTTAATTTTTAATGTGAAATTTACACAACCACTGAGTGTACAGAAGATATTGATCGGATTCCTAACTCTGGTATTGCGATCAGCATTTATGAAAAAATTAACCCTCCACAAAGGTCTGAAGCCAAATAAATGTGAAATGTATACCACTTTACACCACTGTTGAGCGTAAACGACTGCATCCAACTGACGAATGACGTTTGACCCCTGCTATATCTTAAGACTTGTGATCATATTCAGACTCATAACCGGAGAAGTTGGTAGGAAAAAAACAAGACAGAAACACGTTAAATACCCACAATTTTTGACTTTACCCCTCCCGGAAAAGCTCAATATTGATGTAAATAAGCGCAGTTTGCTGTGACATATACCCCGTACAATTTGTTTTGTTTTTATTTTGTTCGACTTATTCCGACTACTCAACAGAGAAAGTGGCGAACATAAAAAAGATTCAAAAACGTATTTTCCTGCTATCCACCACATTGTGAACTTTAAAGATATGAACCTTACTCCCCATTGAGTGTAAGGAAATTCGATTTAGGCCAATTTGTAGCCTTTAAATTGTAGAACGTTTTTGTGGGAATAACTTCTTTTCCGCATCCTACTTTAGATATTGACCGATGAAAAAAGGGAAGAAAACGTGTTTTTTGCTGCGACGTTTAGCCCTGAGGAATTATTTTATTTTATTCTATTCAATTTGTCACGACTTATAACCTGAGAAATTGGCAGAGAAATTGGAGATAAAACCTGTTTTCACGCCATCCACTAGAGTGTAAAGTTTAGACCCCTATATCTAACTCCGAACTGAGTGTAAAAAGGTTTACTAGTAAGCAAAAAGTAGCACTTGAGTCACAGTAGATTTGAATTAGGAAAAATTTCTTGGGACTCATAACCCGATTTGTCGACGGACAAAAAGAAGACAAAATTACGACCAAAATCAGTATTTACTCCCGCAGATTTTTACACTCTTCACACTCCACCTCGAGAACTAATGCGAAATTTAAAAAAAATATTTATAATTTAAAGAATTTCATCCTCTACACTTTTGTACTATCAAATTGTATGAGGCATTTATGCTAGGTTGTGTACAAGCTATTCAATATAACCGTCACAGATTTGCATATATTATAACGTTACGACAAAACTTTACACACTTATTACAAGCTCGGTATTGAGTGTAAACAAAAATTAAAAAGTCTTCATCCGGGTTTTCAATTATCTATCTTCTAAAAAACAGCACCTTCTAAAAATATCTCAGTGTTGCTGTAGGGAAGTCACTTTTTGGGGGTACCCAAGTTAGATACGCGTTAACGCACTACCTATGATGAAAAAATTAACACAATGGAATAATCCACTTTTTAAGCGTTATTTTAGCGTAACTGTGATTCTATAAAAACTGTGTAGATATTTCCCTACTGTGAATCCTTTGACATAATCGAGCTATGCTAAAACAGATGTTGATATTTTATAAGGAAGTTCAGGGTCGCGTCACTTTATCTTTATCTAATTATCGTTAGTTGTGGGAACCTGAATGGAAACCTACGCACGAGAAAATTGGACATCCGGAATAAAGTTTTATTCATCGCAAAACGTACTAATAAGAGACGACTGAATTAATGCTCAGTTGAGTGCAGGAGGGGTACGTAGGATTTGACAAGGAAGAGAGGCGTTCCCAGAATAGAAAAACAACAACTTGAGAAATTTTCCGAGATCTCGTAATTAAATTGAAGTGCCGGTTTGGCGTTTCCCACTATGCTCTGTTTATTAAGAGTGAGAACAAAATTAATTGTTTCTTGGAATTTTTTCTGGTTTTTTATAGTGTACGTTAAAATGTTAGATCTTTAGAAGTCGGGGCTCAGAGAAGGCCGGTGGTATGTATATGCGAAAAAGTTCGAAACGGTATGACTCCTTATGTAGAAAGATATGTGTGCTATGAAAAACTAGAAAATATCATTTATTTAAAATGGCTAATAGTGACTAAAAAATAATTATTGTTATATAGAAAAGAATTTGTACCTCTTTAATTCACACGTACACAAGAGCGTAGCTGGATCTAGCGCCAAGCACCAACACTTAAAAATAAAAACTGGATGGTCAAAATTATCAAATCTCCGAAAATATCACTTTAAAATCTCAGATTTTATTTATGAAGCAAATAGTCCAGAAAGTGCAAACATTTGAGAATTACATGAATTATATGGAAATGATGCTCAGACTTCGACTTGGAATCAGTAAAATCAGCTAATTCTGAAACTTTATGCTAAGGAAAATCAATAATCATTGAACAAATTTTTTACGGTGCTAATTATCTTGCATCAATCGTGCTTGTGTCCCAGCTCTGTTTAAATAATTTATTAGAATAAGTATCCGCAAGGATGAACAAGATTTTGTATGATGACTGTAATTTTATCACCGTACTTTGGTCATAAGGAATTACGGAAGTTTTTTACATTTTCTGATAAAATAACGCAATTTGTAAATCTGCTTGTGTTGCCAAACCTTTTTGAAAAAATTGCTTCAGGGGTGCGCCCCCTTTCTCTTGCTATGACGCCCATCAGTCATCAATGCATTTTCCAACCTATTTTACTGCATATTTCAGGTAAACAGACCTAACTGGACCAGAGGTAATATTGATGGTCGAGTCGGTTTTAATCTGGGTGGTAAAACGCGATTTCGAGGGAAAAAAGCTCGATCTTCACAATACGACAAAGAATGTCGATCTCTGTATTTTAAAGCTTTTAAGCGTCCAATTGGCTGCAGTGGCATTGGATATGGTAGGCATCGTCTCCTTTATCAAGTATTTTTAGAATGTTGCATAAGAAAGAATTAATGTCGTTTTTACGGCACTATATTGGATTTTAATGTATCTACAGATTATTCGATTGAAACGTTTAATTTAAATTCAAATTTTAATAAGGTAGCTGCTGTTAATTACATTATAACCAGTTGGTAAAAATACAGTAAAAATGGAAAGAAAAGTCTCGTTTAGCTTTTCAACGGAATGGTTTTTACTTCAAAGCAAAATAAAGAGTATTTATTTTGTTCAGAAAAGCATGATGAGGAATGTTTTGCCGGAAAATCACAGATGATTTGTACACCTGTTTCATTTTTTGAGAGCTCAAATGTCCGAGTTTAAAAAACTAAATTGACATATTATTCGTCCTTCTGTCGTTTTAAAAATATATAAGCTTATGGTGTTTCGGTGTTTAAATGCCGAGTAACGCAGGTACGACTCTTGATAGTGACCTCAAGGACTGTCATATATGCTGCGCCGTTGTTTCTAATCACGAGGGCCTTGTTACTGCTTTTCCCATTCTGGAACGAAACGCAATAAATCGTGGTTCTGGTCCAAAAAGTGTACATTCAGAGCAGCCTAGTTTGGTTGAAGAAGATCCACAAGATAGTCAGCATGGATCTACCGCTCAAGATCACCAACAAACGGCCACATCGAATACGTAAGCAATTTTCAGAAATTAAGGATTCAAGACCTAAAGCCTCACAGCGATCCGTGTAAACGCTGAAATAGCACAAAGTGTCGATGGTCACCTATTTTGCCCTCAGCCTTGTCTCCTCAAAATCAAAATGTTCTTTTTATTTCTGTAGGATAAACATCCCTAAGCCGTTCCTGGAAAAAATTTTACCATAGTTAAGTGGCTGACATGTATGAAGAATCAGATACTGTCGTGTAAGACTTGGAAAATTACATTAACCAAGAGTCGATGAAAAATCACAAAATGCGATTTCTGACGAATTCTAGTGAATTTCGATTTTGACTGTTGTTCTGTTTAATTTTTAGACTTAAATGACTATGAGTCGATGTTCTTGGTTTTCAGCCTTTGTGGTAATGTTTGTTTTCATCACTCCCTCGAATCAGCGGAGAAAATGCGTTTTTTATGGACAGCATGGAAAGATGTGACACAATTTTTTCTCTCGCAAGTATCAATTGTTTCCTATACAGGGTCCGGTCCAGTTTCTATAAAGTGTGGCTTATGCCAAGCTTAAACCTGGATATGATAAACATAGAAAGCGTTCAACTTTGATGGCGTATGTTCCAACATTGTCGTTGGATTAAGCCTGGCTTAAGCCTGCGTTTATGGAAATTGGCTTAAGCCAGACTTAAACCTGACCGCGTATCTTTAAACATTGTAGTGTGACTTAAGCCTGGCTTGAGCCTAAACATATAGAAAGCGGGCTTAGACATCTTACTCAGGTAGGATGCTCTACAGTTTTCTTGCCGAATTGTACCGTTTCGCATAAAGAATCAAGGTTTACAAATTTTTGCACTGAACCCCCAAAACAGTTGCTGACACCGGAGAATGTTGCTGACCATGAGCATAATTTTAAAATTTCAGAAAATTTTAAGAAAATATGCAACTTTATTGCCGTTTTTAGGCTTATAACTTTCAGTTTTTTGCGCGTTAAATAGCGATGTTTTAACCACATATCATTCAACTTCGTAAAAATCTAAGAATTTCAGAAGAATGCAAAACTTTGTCTAAAAATTGAAGAAGAATTCCATTTTTTGACGTGATATTTAAATCACATTAGTTATCGTTATGAAAAGGGACTAAAATGTTAAAAACTTCTTTTCTTACATTTAGCAAAGACGAATACATACTAGTGAAGGTTCGTGATAAAAGGGATGGAGAATAATTCGCAAAATAGCGCTCTTGCGCTCAAAGTAGTGTTTTTAAATTTTAATAATAAATGGATTTTAATCATATTCTAGTGATATAGGATTTTAGATTTTTGTATTTTGTAAATCATTTATAGACAAGTTTCGAGAAAATGTTTTAGATTCAAGCGGAATGCTAAATGCAGGCTTGTAGTTATTGGGGGACAGGGGGACTAGTCCCCCCAAATTTTGAAAATTCGAATTATTGAAGCGCCTTTGAAAGACTGTAATAATAGATTCTAACACACTCTTGAACTAATAAGCCCAAAATTTTCGGGCTCTTCGCGTCAGATTTATTGTTTTTGTATGACTTTTGTTTTCCAAACAGCCCAGTTTATAGTAAGACATAAGAATATATCAAAATTATAGTATGATTTTTTAATGATTATTTAAGTACGTTCATTTGTACAAGGGCCTCTAAAGGTATAAATGTAAATTACTGGAAGCGCATTGGAGAGACAATTAAAAAGAATCGAGTTCGGAAATAATATTCAAAAATTATTTGCCTAACTCAAACAAATATTTAATTTGAGTTATAATATTCAAATTACAGATCTTACGATTAAAACAAAGTGAAATTTTATAATTTTTTCAAAATTTTTCCGTACGGATTGCATAGAAGCCCGCCAAGAATAGTTTAAATACACCACTGTTTTGGCCTATATCGTTTTGTTTTATTTTTTCATTCTTCCTTTCTCCCCATTTTTATTTTTTGTCGCATTAATAAGTTCTTATTATTGCTAGCGGTTGTCAAGATATATTATTTTAAACCTTTTACCATTCTCTAATCCTGAATACGGCCCTGGTCCGCTCAATTAGAGGGCGCCTGTCAATCATTCATTAAATGTATGGGGTCGAAGGAAGGATAAACTCGACCTGTTATTTTCCGTAAAAAACAAACCAAAATAATGCTGCAGGTCTTCAACGGATAGCAGCACTCATCAAACCCAAAATGGAGATTCGAAAAACACATCAGCTGAACTTAATCAATCGGCATCACTGGAGGCTGCGTTAATTTGTTCAAATTGCAAGTTCCGAGATACTAGCTCGTTATCGTTTTCTTTACCTAACATTTCTTCAAGTGGACAGACTTTAGATCCAAATTCAAGCGTAACTGTGCAAGAATTGCAATCTGATCGTGCAGCTTCATCAAAATCTATGATAACGCGACCAAATAATCGTAAGATTGTTTCTCAACTCAAAAAATTGTTTTCGCCATCAAACGTACAACGCAATATTCCATAATCGCTTTTTGGCCGAAGTGTGCATCACTCTGGGCGAACTGTGGTGACCAACTTTGAGGGGGACGATTCACACGATTCTGGAATATTGCGTTTCAGTATGGACCGCGTTGAAATATACTTTTTTGACTATAACTTTAGTATGGCAATAATTGAATTAAGAATGTTTCAAAAAATTTTTGTGAATAATTTTAAATGTGAAGCAAAAGCTTCAGAAACACTTCGTGCGCGTATAGTTGTTTGGGAGTAATATGATTTGGGTATAAATTGTTACACTGAAAATGCAACTTATTTATTTATCATTACACTATGAATTTCATTGCCATTATTGTGATGATGGATATGAACAGGCCGATCCTAGATTTTCGCACTTAATACGTTGTGAAAAGTGGCATTTTATGGTCGCATTTGAAGTACAATTATAGCAACTTAAAAAAATTTAAAGATTTATTCACTAAGAGATGCAATTTTCCATCTTTCAGTACACTATCTTATTTATCGAATTTTTTCGGCCAAGGGGGCAGGCGCCCCTGTGCTTCGTTTAAATATGGCCTTGGTCATTATTAGGGGCGTAACCAGGATTTTATTACAGGGGGCCCGAAAATTTTGAATCACTATCTCTCGAGAACTATTATGAGACGCGAAAACAATGGCAATTTTTGAGCGTTTCTCGATGAGATCTATAACATAGTTAAGAAAAAAATTTTTAATTAATCGAATAATTTCCCTGCTTGATTTCAAACTTGGATATAGAAAAACAATCGTTCAACCTATCTGTATGACTAATTTTTTAATATCAAGTTCAAACTTGACTCCCAAAACTTTTCGAAATTATTGTCTTTGCATTTAATTTTGTGGTTTTCCAGAGAAAACTAATGCGGGAAATAATAAATCGGCGCGAAGCGCCGGAAAATTTAGACGTATTGCATAGTGCCGGAAAACTTTGAGTTTAGTACCCCAAAAGTGTGATAGAAACGTACTTTTACTGTCCTTTTAGTTGATTCCGAGAATTTTTAATGTTTTCCTTTGGGGGACTCTTGGGAAAAACAAATCTTTTTTTCATTTCGGGGGGTTGAACCCTCCCCAGCCCCCGGCTGGTTACGCCCCCTCATTATTACTTTGATCATTTTCAATGGTTGGAAAATAAACTTAGGGCTGACTTAACTCAGTTTTAGTTGACAGGAATTCTACTTGTGATGCATGGTTTGGACGAAGATTATTTAGAAAAACCAACAACATTAAAATTGCATGCAAAGTCGTCATTAGCGGATCAGTATTGTCTGCGAAAATCGCTACTTCATCCATCAGACTTGACCAAGTGGGTTAGAAATGTCTGCATAAATCACTTAATTATCCAACCGTCTATTCGTCAGGGCTTAGTCGAAATGACTGGATTATGTTCAAAGATTAATTCCTTATTCGATGCAGTGACTAATGACATTATGAAATGTATTTTTGAAGCTTAATGTGGATAAAGTTTTCTAAAATAAACTTATATTATGAAATGGGCGTTATTTTTAGCGAATATTATGGACACAATAAGTATCTTGTGACTTATGATCTTTGAGGTTGTGCTGGCTTGGTCAAAAATTATCGCGTTGCAGGCTTGACGGTGCCCAAATTTTGCGGTTGTTTAGAAATCACTTGACCCTGCATTGACCCGTGAGCACTTCAGAGACATGAGGCTGTTGGAAAAAGAGAATATAAAAGAATGGATTGCCCTCGGTAGTTGGTGGGACCCGATATAGCGCTAATTATAATTTAACATTTGCACACCAAAGCGTGATACTTTAATAAATCAATAACTTCACAAAACCTGATTGAAATAAATTAATTTTGTTCAAAGATAGGCCTCTTAGTCATTGTTTACGCATTTTGGAAGGAAAACGTGAAAAGGTGCTAAAATCTGGTCTATAACTTCTGATTCTCAAAAAATGTGCGATATTGAGACAATCTGCTATCATGCTTTCAGTGCCACATTGGTATTGTTTCCGTTAAAGTATCGGTATTTACCAAGTTTGTAAAGCTATCCGATCCAAACAAATGTTGACATTTATAAAAAAATTAATTTGTACGACACTGAGCTTGATCTAGATGAAATTTAGAGTTTCAAATCTATGTTGGAGTAGGTATATGCTTGACTTTGCGTAGTAAAGTCAAACAGCGTAAGGTTGACAATATGTATGTACCTACCATCTTATTCATGGAAATTTTGAATTAGGTAGGTGCCTCTGCTAAAGTTTTACAGAAATTATTTTAAAATATTAAAGTTTGTCCTTTTTTCGAACATCCTGTATATTTATTTGTGAATTTCTAGCTTTCATATTCATAATTATTGCCCATGTTATGCTTCATTCATGTCCTTTTACATAATAGTTAGCGCGTTAGCGCGTACCTACGTATAATATACTTGGGTACCCCTAAAAAATTGACTCCCCCTACAGCAATACTGGGACATTTTTGAGAGGTGGGGTTTTTTTAAAAGATAGATAATTAAAAATTCTGATGTGCTTTTGTTTGTTTACACTTCATACCGAGTGTGTAATGAGCGTTTAATGTTTAGGCGTAACGTTATAACACATGAAAACTTTCGACGGTTGACGAGAACAATTTTTAGGTTACTCAGCGTAAACGCCCTATACAATATAATATTATAGAATTGTAGAGAATAAAATTCTCTAAACACGATATTCTTTGGTTTTTTTGAATTTTACATTAATTCTCGAGAGGGAGTGTAAAGAGTGTGAAAGTTGTAACGACAGATTTGGCCGCGTTTTCTACTTATTTCTGTCTGCCAACAACACTGGTTATGAGTCCAAAAAAATTTTTCTGATTGAAATGTACTAGGACACAAGGGCCATTTTCTGCTTACCTGTTTATTCTTTTACGCATAAGTCGATGTTAGATCCAGGCCTTTGAAGTTTACAATGTATTGGGTAGTGTAAAAAACAGGTTTTGTCTCAGATTTCTCCACCTAATTTTCCGCTTAGAAGTCGGGACAAGTTAAAGGTAAAAATCTTAGGTAGCGCGTTAGCGCGTACCTATAATATACTTGGGTACCCCTAACACCTGTGCACCCCCTACAGCTATAACGGGACACTTCTGGAAGGTGCGGTTTTTTTAAAAGAAAGATAATAAAAAAATTCGCTGCCCATGTTTTTTTGTTTTTCTTGAAACTCAAAACTGACTGTGTAAAGAAGGTGTAAAGGTTTTGTTTAACGTTATAACATAGGACAAATTTTGGGACCTTTTTGTCACGGCATGTGGACAACTGAGTATTGATGACTCGAACAATTGAACAGCAAAGGATTATAGAGGGATGAATTCTACAGAACAGCATTTTTTGTTTTTTGAAATTCGCATTAGTTCTCGAATGGCAGTGTAAAGAGTGCGAAAATCTGGGGGTGAAAAAGCACTTTTTGGTCGAGTTTTCAACCTGCTTATGTCTGATACTAACTCCGGTTATGAGTTTTTTGAAATGTTTTCTGACAGAAATGTAGAGCGGATAAAGGGCTACATTCTGCATATAAGCAAAGTCTTCTACGCTCTATGGTGAGTTAGATCCTGGGGTTTAAAGTTTACACTCTAGTGGATGGTGTAAAAAACGGATTTTAACTAAGATTTCTCTGCCAAATTTTTCCGCTTATGAGTCAGGGTAAATTGAATACAGCAGTAATAAAGTGCCTCTTAGGGGCTATACATCGCAGCAAACTGCATTTAAAAAAACGCAATATTGAGTTATTTATGGGGGTGTAAAGTTCGAAATCAGAGGTAAAAAATGGGCGAAAAAACACGTTTTTTCCGAATTTTGATTAATAAATCATACCAAATAATTTTTGCAAGAGAATTTTGGCACATAGGAATGTACTACGATTTAAAAGCTACAAATTGTACCAAATCGAATTTCTTTAAACTCAATGGGGAGTTCGGTACGGAATTCTAAAGTTTACAGTGTTCTAAATGATGGAAAATACGTTTTTGTTGCGTTTTTTGTTCGCCATTTTCTCCGTCCAGAAGTCGGGATAAGTCCAATAGAATAAAAATAAAGTGCTTTATATCGGGTGCATGTCAAAGCAAATTGTCTATACATTAATATTTAGCGAGTGTAAAGTCAAAAATTTGGTGTTTAAAATGCGTTTCTGTCTTGTTTTTTCTGCCTGCTTCTCCGGTTACGAGTCAGGGACACGTTTATCAAGTCTAGAAATGGACCAGGAACCAAATTTGATATGCCAGTCTGGCGCATATGTTTACACTCTACAGTGTTGTAAAGTGGTTTACACCTATTGTTAGTTTACCCATAGAACATTATGGAGACTTAATTTTTTCATAAATATTAATCGTAATATCGGAACAATATCAAAATTACGAATCTGACCAAAATCTTCTTTACACTAGGTGTTTACATGAAGTTTACACTACATATGTATTTATCTTCGTTTTTGAGCATTCCAGAAACCTAACTTTTTCCTGGAGTCTAGAAATTTTCAAAGAATCAAATGTGAGACGTCACGTAGGCGCGTTTGTTTACATCCAACAGTGATGTAAAAAAGTTTACACTCATTGTTTATTTGTCCTCAGACCATTGTAGACATGCAATTTTTTCATAAATGTTGGTAATAATATCCGAGTAATATCAGATTTACAAATCGAAATAAAATCCTCTTTACACTAGGCGGTTGTGTAAAGTTTACACTGCATGTTAGCCTTTGTTCTAGAGCATTGCAAAAACCGAAAGTTTTTCCTGAGATCTAAAAATTTACAGGGAATGAAATATAGGACGTCAGCTGGGTGCGTTTGTTTTCACTCAACAGTGATGCAAAGTGGTTTACATCTGTGTCTATTTGTCCTTAAACCGTTATGGAGATAAAATTTTTTCATGAATGTTGATCGTAATATCCGAGTAATATCGAATTCACAAATCCGACTAAAACCTTCTTTACACTCGTTGCTAGTTTAAAGTTTACACTATATAATAAGCTCCATTCTAGAGCCTCACGGTAACTTATTTGTTCCCTAAAGTCGTAAAATATATATGGAAACAGATGTGATACGTCTGCTAGGGGCGCATGAAGAGTAGTGCAAATTGATTAACACCTAATGTTAATTTGTTCTTAGAACATTATAGAGGTTTCATTTCTTAATAAATGCTGATCGTTATATCAGAGCAATATCGAAATTATTAATCCCACTAAAATTCTTTACACTCTTGTGTAAAGTTTAAAATGTAAATTAAGTTTAGCTCTAGAAAGTTTTGGAAGCATTTTTCTTTACAGGATGTTCTACGTAATATAAGAATTACTAATCAGAATGTTTGTTTCTTCTACAACTAGTAGTTTTGTAAAGTTTAAACCATTCAATTATTAGAAGAACCGCACAGTAAATGAAATCTAGTATTGTATTTCCAAATCTTGCTAATTAAAAGTAGGGTACTAGCAAAGAAAAATGCTCCGATGGAACAAAAAAGGGGAATATACTTGGGATTGAGAATTATCGAGGATGTAAAAGGAGGGGACTAGGAAAAATCTCCCTATGTTATGTGCCAAAAATCGCAAAATATGTTAAAAACCAGGCTTTCTCTAAACAATGCAAAAAATCGAAGTATATTCTGCGGCCTCCCAATAGAAATAAACTATTTACTAAAAAATTGATTGAAAAAAGCAGCGAATTAGCAATGCAGTAGCTAAGCGAATTGAATGAAATAGTACATATCAATGCATTCAAGACAATCGATGATATTGTTGGTTCAAAGCAGTAAGGAAACACGGAAGCTGACGTGCAACAGACCTTATGTAGATACTCTTTTACACATGTCTACAACAATTGTTTACTAAACTTTTACATTTTCCAAAGGCCGCAGAATATACTTAGATTTTTTGCATCGTTTAGAGAAAGTCTGGTTTTTAACATATTTTGCGATTTTTGGCATATAACATAAGGAGATTTTTCCTAGTCCCCTCCTTTTACATCCTCGATAATTCTCAATCCCAAGTATATTCCCTTTTTTGTTCCATCGGAGCATTTTTCTTTGCTAGTAATGTATGTTCTAGGGGCTACACGTCGCAGCAAATTGCGTTTAAAAATCTCAATATTGACTTACTTCTGGAGGTCTTTAGTTCAAAATAAGGGATGTAACACGAGGTGAAAAATACGTTTTCTTTCCTTTTCTGATTGTTCAATGTCTCAAATAGGATGTGGAACTAAAGTTTTCCACACACAAACGTACTATGACCACACTGGGCGTGAGGGGGGTTGGGGGCGGGTATAAATCCCATAGAAGGCCGAATAACCCCCCCAGAAACTAAAATACCCCCAAAATTCAATTTTTGAAATTTTTTTGTTTTTTTCGCAATTTTTTGATGCCAATGGATAGTGCTCGATGAGAAACGTTGAAAATTGTATTTTTTTCCGCCATAACACTATTTTAAAGGCCATTTTTGGACCGTTAAAAAATCTTGCACCCCCAGAATTTTGGTGCCGCCCACCTATGGCGGTACACCAACTTTCCCTAAAACAGTCAAAAACAGGTCCGAAAATTTGCCCATCACGTTCGAAATGGAGTTTTTTGGCGTTTTACGTTGTCTACTTTTATTTAAAATGTCTTTTGACGCAACATTTTTCCGAAGGATTTTTAAATTTTTTTTAATTTTGTGCTAAAAAATTATTAAATTTCTTTGATATAAGTCACAATCCGGCGCAAAGCGATGGAAAATTTGAGAAATTCAGGCAAAAATACGTTAAGAAGCTTGGTTTACTGTATGATTTGCTGGATTCGCAGCATTTGACGTGGTAGGTCAAAGATTTCAGAAAGTTATGCTTGAAAATAGAATAAATCTATGCTGAAATAGCTGTTTCTGCTCTTGAAATTGTTTTAAAATACTGATAATGAGCAAAAATGGCTTCCAGGTTGCCAAGTATGTAAATAAATGTTTAGTAATATCCGGCAAGAAGCGCCATACAAATTTGAGAAATTATCACTGACGACCAAAAATAATAGCGAATTTCCTTTCTCGCCAACAGTTTAGCCATTGGGAATGGCGGCCACACGTGGGCATTAGAGGGGGTTAGGATAGTATGCACTCCCCAGAAAGCCGAATATCCCCCAGAAGTCAGAATACTGCCTAGAATTTAATTTTTAAAATTTTTTTGTTTTTCTGCAATTGTTTGATGCCAATGGATAGTGTTCGATGAGAAGCGTCAAAAAATTGTGTTTTTTTCGTCATACACACCACACTTGAACGCGTTTCTTTAAACTCAATACTTATTAGTGCGTTTTTTGCTGATTTTTTGTCAGCCAACTTCTCTGGTTATGAATCGGGTTGTGCAGACTATTCTAAAAATGAAGTACGTGACGGCGGTTACAAACTACACTTGGTCGGAATACTCTACACTCAATACTGAGTTATTTCTGGAGATGTACATAAAGTACCAGCTTTTTTGCTGAAGAAAACGTTATTGCAATTATTTCGTCTGCTAAGTTCCCTAATTATGAATTGGTATGTCCGCACTTATGTAAAAAATTAAGAACGTCTCAAGGGTTACACATCGCAGTAAAACGCACTTCTATACACTTAATACTGAGTTAGTCCCGGAGGTGTAAAGTTCTAGGTCTGGGGTGATAAAAACGTTTCTGCATTGGTTTTGTTCACGATCTTCTTCCGTTATGACTAGGGACATGACTTCAACTCTAAGAACGCTTGGATCTTTTCTAGAATATCCCCCCACCGTTTTTCCCAATGACTACTAACTTTTTAAAAATTTCATTATTAGCTATAGTGTACACACTTATTTACAAGTTGATTTTAAACTTTAAATGTAAGTTTAAACTAAATGTAATTTTTTTAATTTCAAAAGATATTCTAGAATATTTTCTAGAATATCTTTCTAGAATATTTCTAGAAAACCGGTGAATGCAGATTCGATAAAATTTTGAAGGATATAGCGTTATTTAAGCCGGCACCTTGATTTACTTTGCTTATTTATGAAGCACTTATTAAATACGTAGTTACATCTGAAAATAATACATAGGTACCTACCTTGAAAGACCACATATATAGGAATTCGCATAATTTGTGTTTTCGACCGGATGGCGAGATGGTAAAAGCGCCCAACTATAGAACTGAAGCTCCCGGGTTCGAATCCGACCGATTCCAAACGATTTATGCCGAAAAAAGTTACGAAAATCGGTGGGGGGAATTCTAGAAAAGATCCAAACGTTTCGCGCTTAAGGGTCACACATTTCACTGAAAGAATTAATTTGCAGTCAGTTAAGGTGTAAAGTATTTTACACTAAAGGTTTACTTTGCTCCCAGAGTGTTGTGAAGGGTCAATTTTTTTGTGAAATATTTGGAACATCAGGATTACGAATCAGAAAATTATCAAATCAATTCTTGACACTCAGCAGTTGTGTAAACTTTACACTGAAAATTAACCTTAGTTACAGAGCATTGCCGAAGGTAAAGTTTTTTTAAATTATTCTCTGAAATGTAAGGATTTCTCCGTACTATCAGGAATACGAACTTGACTGCAATGCTCTCTACACCCTATAAAACACGTTTCTGCATCGGTTTTGTTTACGATCTTCCGTTATGATTAGGGACATGACTTCAACTCTAAGAACTCTTTGCGATTAAGGGTCACACATTCTACTGAACGAATTAGTTTGCAGTCAATGAAGGTGTACAGTAGTTTATTCTAAAGGTTTACTTTGCTCCCAGAGTATTGTGAAAATTCATTTTTTCTGTAAAATAATCGGAACATCAGGATAACGAATCAAATTTTAAATATTCTTTACACTCAGCAGTTGTGTAAAGTTTACACTGAAAATTAACTTTAGTTACAGAGCATTGCCGAAGGTGAAATTTTATAAAAAAATTCTCGGAAACGTAAGGATTTCTCCATACTATCAGGAAAACGAACTCGACTGCAATTCTCTTTACACCCTTTACTTGTGTAAAGTTTACGCTTCAGGTTAAGTACCTATTGTGAGGTAATACGTTGTAAGAGCTAAGTTTTATTACAAACTCTTCTCCGAAAAATTAGGATTACGAATCTAACTTTGCTTTTTTGTGACATAGTGGCTAAGGTAAGCCTAAACTGTAAATTAATTTTAATCTCAAAACGTTGTAGGAGGTAACTTTTTTAAAACACTGTTCTTATGTTATTCAAGTATTTCATTCTGCAAGTTACCACTAAGTTGATTGATCGATTCACTTAAATCATGCTAATTACAAGTAGGGTACTAGCAAAGAAAAATGCTCCGATGGAACAAAAAGGACAAATATACTTGGAATAGTGGATTAGTAAAGACACAAAAGGAGGGGACTAGGAAAAGTCACCTATGCGCGCAAAAAATCATCAGAATCTGCTAAAAAGCAATACAAAAATCGAAGTATATTCCGCGGCCTCTAAAAACAGAAGGTGTCTTCTCAAAACATTTCTCACTGGTTTAGTGAAGAGTTTAGAGGGAAACTTTGGCTGTGCTAAGTGGCCGATTTACTTGGAGATCAGTATCGCATGTTCAAGACAATATGTAATCAATATTCAGTTTAGGCTCAATAGATGAATTATGACATTCGCATCATATTGTTTATTAGGGCTCTACAGTTAAAAGTGTTAGTAGCATGATGAGATGATGCAGGTGCATTTTCTTCTGCTTAGGCATTCTACGATGAGCTCCGGTCTATCATTATGCACTATTGCATTTATTTGCATGGTGATCTCGCATGACTCTCTTGCGCCGTAAATTCTTTGGTGCAAACCTGTTTGCACATGATTAGTGCCTTACCACGCTTCTATGCCATCACACATGGACGTGGGAGGAAATGAGGGTATTACACCCCGCAGAAATTGAAAAATCCATCGCAGATAACTGTAGACCCTATTATTCTATTTGTAGTAACATTTTTGGCGATTTCATCCCCGTCCTCACTCTACAGAATTTTTTTTGCTGCCCTTGTATTTATGCCATTTCAAGAACGGCCGTTGTACTTACATGCATAGTCTGTTTCACAAAACTTCGTGCATAAATTCTAAGGATTTTCATCGACAGTAAGCCGAGGGTTACGATAATTATATATAAGATCAATGCCATAATCGCAATCTGTCAGCTTACTGTCGGAGATAGTTTTTAAAATTTATGACCGAAGTTGTGTGAAACAGACTATAGTTAAGGTTAGTAAAGAAAATGATTTGTCAGTTTCTTTAATTCAGATTGATCAGTTCTTTTGAAAAATAAACTGTTGTGTTATTTATTTCTCGAATTGGGGCCACAACTTCCTTCTTCTGTAGGCCACAAAATATATTTCGATTTTTGTGTTGCTTAGAGAAATCGGATTTTTAGCACATTCTAATGATTTTTTGCGCGCATAGGTGACTTTTTCCTAGTCCTCTTCTTTCATGTCTTTAATAATCCGCTATTCCAAGTATATTTGTCCTTTTTTGTTCCATCGGAGCATTTTTCTCTGCTAGTAACTATTGATTGTCTACTTTCCTTATACTGCTTCTAGTCATGATTTTGATTACGGTAATAAAATGTATGTATGCTCAGTACAGCATTGTGCGAAAAGCAGAAAATTTTCTATGAGCACTTAAAAATAAAAAATACGAGCCGCATAATTCACAACCACCGCATCAGAACCGCCGCATTGAAATGCACAACCGCTGCATAGTTCACAACCGCCGCATATGTATTTCACCACCTCCGCTTAGTATAGAACCGCCATTACACAAGAAAAGTTTTTTAGATCAGACGGATGTACGTGTAAAACATATGCCCGTTTCTTTAAACATATGTTAGTAAAAGCCGTTTTTGGGAATAACAAATGGCTGACTAAGAAACGAACTCGAAACTTTTTAGGAATTAGCGATAACCGAGTTCAGTTGGGGCCTTTGTCAGTCAGTTGTAACATTCAAGCGCCAAAAATTTACGCTTAAGCCAAAAATGAACTAGGAAGGCCCGCTTTCTACAATCTTACGAAGAATCGACAATGTCGTGGTTCGCAGCGATATTGCGGGGGTCAGTAGCCATTCTGCAGGTCAGAATATTCTGAGGGGTCAAAAGCCCTCTCCAAGAACATTTATGCATATATGTACAACGTGTTTAGCGCTATATGAACCTTGCGGCGGTTTGTGATGTGACCTATGCGGCGGATGTGCATTCCAATGCGGCGGTTCTGTACTATGTGGCGGTTGTGTATCTGACCCATGCAATCCTAGGGTTTATACTAGGCACCTACATATAACACTTGCCATCATTCTATAAAAATGGTTTAATAAGACAAATGTGTCAAATTTGTTTGTAACAAGTTTTAGTTAAAATCGATAGATCCCTTTTGCTCAAATTAATAAATTAGCAGCTTTGTACCAACGCTAAGCTTCAAGATTATGTTCGGGCTCAGCTAGGTCGTATTCGTGCTCCTGCCTTTCAAACAAGCGCTGGAGTAATTTACTCGTATAGTTCGTTACGCTGGAGTAATATGGTTTCATGCTTTTACATATCAATGATATAATTCATTACCAAGTATAATTTTTTACAGTCATCAACAATATAATACCTGCTTATTATATCTTTTAGGATCGAATATTTTATAATTTCATATACGTGCGTTGGCAAAAGTCCGCAAAAAAAGGACTTTCCGGACTATAGTACAGGTTTTAGTCCGGACTGCTTCGGATTAGGACTATAGTCCTTAAAATAAAAGACTAAGTCTCGGACTAAGTCCTTTATAAAAAACAGTATCATTTATGCAGGGAAAACATACTCAGACATTAGACTGGCTTTTCGTTAAAAAATCAGAGAACAATGCTTGTACCTACTACGTGGTATTCACTTTCTAGTGCTTTTCTGTTCAGTGAAAAGAACTTTACAATCAATGAATACATGCATACATATATATTATAGGTGCTGCTATGAATACATTTTGTAACAAACTTTACTCAGATTCAAGTAAAAATAGCAAATATTACTGGCCAAACAGTTCAGAGTGAAACTTCGAAAAAATTTCCATTTCAATACGCTCATCGCTTAAATTGTGACGATTTTCATGTAAAATCACACTTGCACAACTAAACACGCTCTCACATGGTGCCGACGTTGCGGGAATGGCCAAAATCGTGGATGCAAGTCTGGACTGAATGCTCCAACAAGATTTTGTTTTGAACCCAAAACATGAAAATTTTTTTAATACAACAAAATTTAGTCTTGAAACCAAAATATAAAACTGTTAATGTTTATACAGCCGATTATGTTCTGAGGTTCTTACAAAAAAATGACAGTGAACATTGGGGACAATAATTAACATTGATAATGCAAACTTAACTATCGCTGTTGTTGAGTTGACAACTAATTAGCTGTTGCATGGTTGACAACCTCGCCTGTTTTCCCCCTCCACTAAACAAATAAAAGATATCTCTTTGAGGACAGTTCGAAAATCAGACAATAAAAGAAAAACTAACGTGAACATAGGCGTTAAACGCTAACAACACTCCCCAAAGAGAGGGAAGACTTGCAAAACGCACGTCAAACGTCGGATTCCTCAAAGTGGAAGAAGTTAGAACTTTTGTCCGGTAGGTCGGACTAACCGGACTTAGTCCGCCAAAAAAGGACTAGTCCTTTTCCGGACTAACGGGTTATAAAAAAAGACTAAGACTATAGTCCAAAGACTAAAGGACTTAGTCCAGACTATAGTCCTTGCTAGTTCTTAGTCGGACTTTTGCCAACGCTATACGTATCTACTATTTTTTACAGTGTCAACAAAATATTGAACTCTCTTGCGAGAAAATCCTGCGGTGAGCACGTATATCCGCTTAAAAATTCTTACTCGATTTTTAATTAATTTCTGCTTTAATATCTATGTATATATCAACACTAATTATAAGGAGATTCACGATAAACAAAATTCAACACAGCATGTCACGCACGATAGTTCAATCCAAGATGATTATGGAAGCACGGATCTTGGTCTTTTCATGCAAGTATCAACGCAATCTTGATACGATGGAAAACGATTTGCGTTGCCACCGCATCCCTTAAACACAATATTTCGTCAGCAGAACCTTTTTAATGAAAATTCGACAAAGATGTAGGTACCTAGCCTGATTATATTCCTTTTTCAGAACTTAAACTGAAACGTGTGAACGTGCAACCATACATGGGCATCAAGAAAGTTCTGGGGAATGGTTGGGTGAAATCGTTAAAAATGTAACTAAAAATAGAATTCTGTGGTTCTACAATAATCTGCGGAGGTTTCAACTTCTGGGGGAGCAAATCCCCCACGCCAACGTGTGCACGCAACTATGAAGAGCGCTTGTGTGGTGAGAAAACATGAAGCTTGGGAAAAGCTTAGCTTGTTCCTGTTCACTACGAATTTGATTTCCAATGTATGTATATTTTAGATTTAGTTCCAACTTAACAGCGCTGCCTCCTGCTTTTGCTCGACGAATATTAAATTACATTGAGCTAGGTGAGTAGGAGTACAATCCTCACATGTAGTGATATAGTTTTTAAATTAATCATTTAGGGCCGAATCACAGAACGTTGGGTAAGGTAAATAAATGTATGGCAAAGGTAAAAGTTGGGTAATGTCTAGGTAATGTCTAGTTACCATAGGTAACTTACCAGCCTTGGTAAGTTACCTATGGTTTGCAAGCTCTGGTATCACAGACGGTTGGGTGATGGCAAGGTAAGTACCTAAGGGTAAACGTTAGGTAGACAAGAAAATTTATCATTTTTATTGCAAATCCGTTCAGTTTAGCGACTGACATTCTCTTAATTATTGTAAAATACAAATTAAATTGATTTGTATTCGTTCAAAAAGGGCAAATTCATGTCAATATTTTTGAACTTGGGTGATTCAGATGGCCACATTGCCTCGACCAGCCAATATTATCAATTGTAAAATTATGTTGCTTTTTTCTAGCTTGATTTTATGTAACGTGCATATGCTTACATGAACTTCGGGTGATAAAGAATAATGACGTGTGCTTCATTGTTTCAGATAGGGTGAAATCAAAGTAATTAATCGATGGGTATTGACCTTGCTAAATCTGTATAGCATGTAAAATTGTTGGTCATTGTAAATTTCAAACGGTTCAGTCCGTTTAATGAGCCGGTGTGCATGAAAGGATAAATCTTCCTCCATTTCACTTGCATCATCCGAAAATTCGATCAAATTTATTGAAAACGTAGACTAATTGAATGTAAACAGACCTTTACCTCTGCTCTTAGCAAGGGTAAGATCATTGGGTAAATTTGTCCTTATTCACCAAAGCTTTACCTTACCTTTACCTTACCCAACCTTCTCTGATATGGCAATTTCTAACCTAACCTAGAGTTTACCTAAGGGTAGCTAATTTACCAAAAGGCAAGTCTTACCTAACCTTCTGTGATACGGCCCTTAATTGTTATTTACTCTTCAAATGTCACGAGGTTTCAGGTTTAATATATTTTTTATCATTTTTCGAGTAAGTCATTTCTTATTAAAAGTAGTTGTCCCATAAATATATATTCAACGAAGTTTTAATTAATAATGGGTGGTATTCATATAAAAAGTTTTAATTATTTTTAGTTTCTGAGTTCTAACACTGAAAAACATTTTTCTTCTACAACTGTTTTGTGCTTATTTTAATTTATTTAAAAAGCTCAGAGATAGCCAAATTAACAAAGAGACCAATCATAGAATCCGTCAAAAGCAATGTCATCTAATGTGAAGTACTAGAGTAGTCTGGACTGGATGCATTAATAAGGAAACAATAAAATGTTATTATTATACCTTAAAATTACGGCATCTAATTAAACTATAAATACATTATAATTTCAAAATTTTCCGATTTTCACTGGAATGAAGTGAATGTCTTAAACGATATATCGACTTAAAAAGACTCAGATCTATTCTGCTGATAATTCTTTAAATAATACACGTCTTATTATGAATAACTTCTCAGTAAATTATAAGAGATTAAATTGGGTATGTCAAAATATCTTTCTATTCTGCTCCCTGTAAATATTTGAATAATAGTTTATCAGATTAAGTAAGCTGATTTTAGCTTTCTCGCACAAGTATACTTGCGTGTTAAATCTTAATAATAAATATTAAAAAATGCTTTAATTCAACCGTTATTCTTCAAAAAAGTCATTCAATTTTTCACCGACTTAATTATGGACCTTTTCTTCGCAAAATTATGCTTATTCTTATGGACCCTCGTCAAATTGTTCTCGGTTATTTTAGTTCGTAGCGCCTTGTATTAAAAAAATCTATATTTTGAAAGAGCCAAAATTCCGGGAGATCTGGAGTGGATTCAACGATTTTCGTAGGTAAAAAATAGTCGAAAAATTCATAATAAGCTTTTTAAAAACACAATTTTCCACATTTATCATCAATTTCTACCCGTTTGCATCAAAAAATTTCGACGAAAACGAAAATTTTTGCCGAACATTTGTCGGAATTAGCGGGATTTAAAAAAGGGTCTAAAAGTTTTCAATAGAGTTTAAAAGGGTTCGAAAAGTTTGTTTTCTTAGTTTTTAAAGGTCTAAACCGCTTCCCCCCATATTGCTGATGTATGATAGCATTCATTTGATCACACACAAATTGAGTTTTGCGAGTCATTTAATCGCTAGTGTATTAGACTCCCCCTTAGGCTCACATGAAAGCATACCGAATAATAGAATATGTTGCATTGCTGGCTGGCTGCATCAAAATAATACGTTTTCTGTTGACCTCCGCATGTTCCAACGGCTTGTGGGAGATAGCAAGGATCGGAAAACAAAAGCTGACATTTAACACTAAGTTTGTAAAATTTAACTTTTTGAGACCAGTCAAGCTTACCTGATCCACTGCACGCCAGCTGGCAATCGCTCTCACTTTCATATCTATTACCATTTCCGTAACAACGACCGTGCGTTGAAGGCGAGCACTTGTGGTTTTTAGTGTCGAAATACCATTTATGAGAATATGAACCGCGGCAAGGACCCATATCTTGTTGTTCATAGCAGTTTCCTGAAAGCAAAGAATGTGTTGACTGGTTTTCTTTTATCACACAAATCATTGACTTTTATATTCATTTCATTTTAATAGACCAATTTTCATGAGAGATTTCGAGAGATGAAAAATTTTCGAATGCTTAAGTAACAGTTTAAGCAACAGACTGTTGCTCAGACAGTTGTAATAAAATTGGAGCTGCTGCTTATCTTAAGCACGTGCTTTTAAGCAAATACTTAAGCTTGTGCTTAATTTTGGACTCTTGCAATAAAGTAAGCACATGCTTATCTTGGTCCGAGCTGATGCATAACTTTATGAGTGGTCGGAGGCACTCATAAGTACCAGCTTGGCCGCGTTGACTAATATTTTCCATTAATTCGCAGACACATTCATTAGATATTTTTGCTGAAAAATCATTTAAAATATGCGAGAAAAAGTTAATCTATTGAAATTACGGGGCGGTGATCATACTTGTGCATATACAGAACGGAAATTCTGGGAGGTTTGACCTAAAAAATTTAATACGTGCCTTTTTGGCTCACGATAGATACGTGTCAAAAACGTTTCAATTTATCACACGATGTTTTTTCTTGCTAGAAAGTGATCAAGAAAAATTTAATACGATTTAATAAAATTTAGTGAAAACTGACTACAAAAATCAACACTTTTGGACTAAATAATAGATCGCTAAAAACGTAAAACAAGTCGTTTTCGATGAGAGTCTGATAACCAACATTCTACGAGGTGAAAAATTTCTGCGGGGGTAGAGGGGGCTAGGCTAACCCCAAGATTGTGTACGGCGGTGTCTTGATTTTGTTCATTAAAGATATACATTTTTCTGTTAGAGGATTTTTTAGTTTTTAAGTTCATTTTTGAGCTTAATTTGGAAAGTAAATTCGACATTGAGAATATTTTTTCAGAAAGTGTTCAAATGTTATATAGAAAAACGTTCGCTATTTCGTACAGAATTATTCAATTGGGGATTATTTTCGATTTAATTGGGAAGCTAGTTCTTGTTTTTCTCGCCAGCATGAGTACTTTACGGGTGGGAAGTAATAAACTAATTATTTGTATATTACGAAAATTTTTGTCAGAAGTTGCTTAAATGCAGTATAAATAGGAAAGCGTTAGTATGCGTTATTTCGTGCAAAATTATTTTATTGAAATTGTTTTCGATTTTATTGGGGAGGGGCTAGTTCTTGTTCTTCTTACCAGCATCAGTGCGCAATGAACTAATCATTTGCCTTAGAAAAAATCAGCATTTATCATTCAGCTATTATTCTATTATAGAAATTTGGAATATTACTCTTAAAAATATCGATGTTACATGGCGGCATTAGGTAAACACTTTGAATGATGAGATTTCAGTACCATAGGTGGGCAGCACCAAAGTAAAGTTCTGGGGAGGGGTGTGCAAGATTTTTTCAAAGGTCAAAAAATGGCCCTAAAAATAGTGGTATGGCCGAAAACACCACTTTTCAACGTTTATCATCGAGCACTAACCATTGGCATCAAAAAATTGCGGAAAAAAACAAAAAATTTCAAAAAATTGTATTCTGGGGGGTATTTTGGTTTCTGGGAGAGGTGCATACCCCCCAAACCTTCCACGCCCAGGTATGTTCAGTACCAGCTATCTGAGGCCAGTTGATGGGCAAGAAAGATGCGAAATTCTTTGCTTTACTAAGCCGCAATAATACGCAAGGTATAATTTAAGCGAGAGTATATTAGACAATCTTATTTCACTGCTGAAGTGTTCAGCTACGAGAAAATGCGTTTTTGACAGTAAATTTGATTTCCGTTCGGCCCAAGTTTTGCCCTGTTTCTCATAAAAATATTGTTTTTGACATGCTCAATTCATTTCAGTCGAGCCATTAGGGTCATATGCAGTTTCCTTTTTATCAGAAGGAAGGGTCAGTCAGTGTTTTTTTAAATTAAAATGCTTTTAAAGATGCTAATTCACAGTTTCTGGTAAATCAAATGTTTTTTTTGCAAATGGGTTTTGATTTTTTCTTTGTCGTTTGCTGGGCTCCATCTTTCACAGAAAATTTACTATTTTCTCATTCTTGGAGGTCTTAATTCCCAAACTTTAACGTTTACGACTGACGGCATTTTTCTCTTTTAGGGAAAACAATTTGCAAGTCATTATCAAATTCTCAACAACCGACCAGAGTGAAAAGGATAATTTTTTATGTTGTGCATGTCAATTTGAAAGTATTCTTTGGGCCTTTATAAAAAAATTGAATAATCCATTTGGGCTGAGGTACCAACTTTCTTGAATCTGAAGAGCCAGGCTTACGAGCTCATTGATCGGATAATGCTTAATTTTTCGTGGAAACATAATGTCAAAAATTTTCCGTTGTCTTAAGAAGAATGATGTTGTATTTTTATCATAAGAAGCGCCAACAAAGTGACAAAAAACCTAAAAATCCTCGGGGAAAAGCTACAATGGGCAAGCATTATTATCGCTTTCTCTTGGCTCAAGAAAAAACAGAAACTAAATTCACAACGAGGAGTTTTAAAAGAAAATATCTGATATTATTGGTTTAATAGGAAGTAAAGAGAATGGATCAGGACAAAATGGGAAGAACAAAGGGAAAGACAAAAAATATATAAATAAATAAAATAAGTTATTGATGTAAAAAAATGACTTAACAGAAAAACAAAAAAGTGTTGATTTAATCTCAAATGAAACGTGTACCAATTGCAGTCGACCTGTTACGGAATTTATGTCTTGCAAAAGACTACATAAATGCTTTAAAATATGAAAAAATTAATACGGAAATCGGGAAACCGATAACGTAAAATGCGAGTATTGTTACAAACAACGCCTTGTGAATGTGTGGCTTTGGGACTTTTCCCGGGAAGGAGCGGTATTTTTCTTTGATTTTAATGATATGCATGGCTCGACTGACGGGGTTTTTTGACATCAACCTCATTTGCACATTTTTCAGACGGCGTCTGGCAGGAGTAAATATAGAAACTGTTGCTTAAGTTAAGCACGAACTTAAGCATGTGCTTCGAAGATTTAAGCACGTACTTATAAGCACGTGCTAGGTTAAGCACGAGGTTAAAATTTTTGTTGCAACCAAATTAAGCAGATGCTTATCCTAGCACGTGCTTAAGCACTTTAAGCATGAACTTAATCAAAGCACGTGCTTACGATATTGCAACTGGGCCAAGATGTTGTGTCGGGCGGGTTTCCCCTTCGATTTTTCAAGGCCTTGTGTCCCAAGTCCCTCCAAACCTTCCAAGTTTATATGTGCATACATGCAGATTAAATTATAAGAAGGACAGTAGAGGAATAAAGTAAGAAAATAAAAATCGATCAAGCAATAAACAGCATAATCCTAAAAATGACATGGTTCGGTATTTCTAAGCAGACGCTACCAGACATGCTTGAGGGGAGTTGGGGGTCTAGACCCCAGAATGGAAAAATGGGAAATTTTCTAAGGAAAATGAGGCATACTGAAGCCCAAGAATGGATGATAATATAGAATTTTCTTCAAAAAAGCTTTAAATTGACCAGAAACTGCGTAATCACGTCGTTTTAACGCTATTTAAACGCTTGATATTAGTTTTTGAGGTTATTTAGCCACAAAAAAGCTCAATTTTTGACCCCCGAAAGACTGACCCCTCAGATGACCATGCTGTGCATGTATGGACATTACTCGGAAAATTCGATGAGTAGATTGCGCCATCATATGGCACCGAAATCGGTAATTTCTGTAAAGGAAATCGACCTCGATTTATGCCCAGGTGAGCGGTGCTTTTACGACTTGCGTCAAATTCCTCTCCGGAACCACATAAAGCCTTACATTGATCATAGTCAGGAAAGCGATTATGATTTCCGCCGCATCCCCGATAATTGAAATTGAGGCATTGGCCTGACCTACGGTCGAAATAAATGGGCGATGACGACGTGCAGTGCCGATACTGCGAATGCCCCTCATCTTTTGGCAGTAAACATACTGTTATGGCTAAAATATTTATCAGCCTCACCGTTAAAGTCTTTTTTGAGATACTAGAATTTTTTTCAAAGTTTTTAGCATCTTACTGAAAGCTAAAAATTTCTAAAAATTAAAAATTCGAACCCTGACTTAATTGTGCAAAGTTTAATTTGAAGCGGTGATTTTATTATATTTAAAATTACGATAGAAATTGCACGCATTTGTACGGATGATTGTCAGATTATATGCGCTAAAGTCAAAATTGCTACCAGAATCTCTGGTCTAGAAATGTATTAGAAAGGAGAGTTTATAACATAGATATTATTTTTTGTCATTTTTAACATTACAACCAAATCTGTAATCAATGAAGACTTTCATAATAACTTGACTTTCTGCTTCACCGACATTCAGGATATGAAAAAATCTTCGCTCGTCAATGCGGAAAAGCGTACTTTTTTCAGAAAATTAAAGCTTATCATTAGGAAATTTCGCGGAGTAAAATCGTTCTGAATAAAGATTAAATGTCTAATGAAACAAACAAGGGTGACGACAACTAGACATGCACAACATGGGAATTGTGGGGGGTGAAATTTTAAAGTGCCTTTGATGAGCTCAAAAATGGCGTTACATGCACAAATAATATTTTTCGGTGTTTCTGATGATGCTCTATCTTTAGAGCATAAAAATATTAAAAATATTAAATAAAATTTAAAAAGTCCGAATAAATTAAACAAAATATAGTCGAAAAAGAGTAAAAAGCGCGAACGCCGAAAATTTGATACTTTTGAGCAGATAGCTAAAAACGCTCAAAACACAACTTTGTACGATTTTTTAGAGAACTAGGATTTGCTTATTCTGTGCTTATTTTTACTTTTTAACGCTGCATCAGGCTCGAATAGTGTTGGCTCGCTAGGCGATATAATGAGGTCTGTCAATTCGTTCGTTGGACGCTCGGGCACCTAAGCAAAAGACTCGTAAAGCTTTAGTTAAAGTATTATATTTATCATACTTATGTCTTTTGTGATGCAAATCAAATTTTAAAAAATAAGACAAAAAGCTTCTTTTCTAACATACTTCTGTTTTGAAATTGATTCAGCTCTGAGAAAGGGAGTAGAAATTTTGAAAGTTAAGACTGCATTGTCCGATAATAAAAGACGCATTAATTTTTAAATTTTACTTAAATTCGTAGAGTGACTAAAGAATGAATCAGAAATACTCAGTTTGGCAATTAAGATTAAGTACAGAGGTGTCTGGGTGAATCCCAAATTCTTATGAGGATAATCCTCAATGTCTTTTTCGAATATTATGCTATTTTATGTAAGAGCATTGAAAAGAAACGACATTTCAGCATTATATTTAATAGTTACACTTGACAGGTCAGGGAAATTTTCTTTTACTTGTGGCTCCGTTGGTGGATTTATTACGACTGATGGTCGATTTTGGGCGCAGTAAGAGACGCATTCGTCATAGCTCGCAAACCTGTTGTAATAAATTCTATACATAATACTTATCCTGCTAAAAATTCTTACAAATGAGAGCATAACTCAGTTTGAAAGACAATAATTTGTAACTCGCAAAACGATGAGCTCTCAACGTTATTTCCGTAATTTTTGCAATTAAGATTTTTTGTTCTTTTGAATATTCAAAAATTTTCTATTTGCATATTTTAATATTTTACGTAATTTGAGCGTATTAGGTAGATTTATGTTTACGTTACTGCACGATACTGATAATTTTTGTGTCAGCCTAGTTTCCTGTCCATAGTTCACAAAATCTAAAATACAAATTTTAATAAGATTAGCAAGATTTGATTGATTAGAAGCTTATAAGATCCTAAGTCACGTCGTCCGAAATATATGAAAAACAAATGATTAATTTCTCAAGTTTAAAAAATTTAATCAATTCATCAGTTGCTTAGATTCAAAGCATCGCTGAAATTATATCCTTGAACAGATAATAAGAATGGTTAATTCTTGAAAGATATCGGATTATTGGGATCATCAAGGAAAGATATTAATCATAGCTCAGAAAAAGAAAGTGTTCAGAATGAACAGAAATTAAATTTTATGCGACGATTTAAGTGAGAACAAAGTAAAAAATATTTAATGAAAAAGGATGAAGACATACCTGTTTATGTTGCTACCGCAAGTCAGAATCTGCCTGGATCTGCATGTCCGAGAAGTTCGATCATAGTGAAAGACCACTACCGCAACTGGTGTCTGATCGCAGTGTTCTGTAGTTTGTAAACCAACGTCAACTGGTGACTGGCAATCGGCCAAATGGTAACCGCGACCTGATCCAATGTTGTGTCTAGATTCAAATCCATTTCCGGACGAATAATAATCATACGCCGCCGGCAAAACGGTATCAGTGTGAGATCCATAACCGTTTCTTCCAGCAACTTTGAGATAACCTAATCCATTGCCGTTTTCGTAACTTGAAATTCCAGTTCTAAATCCGTTGCGGTAAACGGAAGCGTAGCCCGGTTGACCTTTGACCCAAATTCGCGAACACAACTGTAGGCAGGATTGTTCGTCGGCGAATATGTTCCTTGATGCTATGCCGTTTGTACATTTTCCATACCAAAACATACGGCAGTTTCTCGAAGCTCGATCGTAATAGAACCAACGTTGATAGTTGTATGGCCCGCATTGGCGAGCGTATGATTGATCAAATGCATCGAAGCAAGCAGCTGAATAAAAGTCAATTTTATGATTCAAAAAAAGATCGGAAAAGAAAGAATTTAAGATCGTTTTCAATTTTCTTTACTTATTAAATCGTAAATACCCCTGAAAAGGCTCGTTTTCATATCTGAAGCTCTTGCCTAGAACCTGACCAAATATTTTGAGCAAATATTATCTCATTTCAAAAGTGGCAATCCAAGAACGGCTCGGTTTATCGTTTACTTTCTATGCTATCTTATTTGAGGATTCTGCTAGATTCCGCTATAATTTAATAAAGTATGGGCTGACATGTCAAAACTAAACTGGTTTTATAGTTTGTGTGGCAATGGGACTCCCGCGAGATCGTCTGGTATTAAACATCACAGAAAGAGTCAGATTTAAAGTTTAAGCTCACACATGTTACTGAGTTAATTTAGAAAAGACTTCCAATCAACCTCACTCCTACGCCGCTTTAAATGATTTCTGTTTCCCTTTAATCAAATATTAACGAAAAAATTAAATGGAATTGGATTATACACAGAATGAATTAGTAAGCTCGATAAAACTTGAACAGTTTTCCTTTTAAAGTATTCCAAATGTTCGTGTAATCTCAAGGTGGGACTAAGTAAAAAAATTAAAACACGAATCAAGAATAATATTTCTGAAGTAAAGGCAATATATACGTACACGGATCGTTTGTACAGACTGCTCCGTTTCCAGCGTATCCCAAAGGACATTTACAAAAAGCGCTGTTGCCATCTTGGATACATCGCGCCAAACGACTACAACGAAGTGATTGGCAATCGGATTGGATATCGCCTAAACAGGTACCCATCTTAAATTATGCGAAAATTAAAGAAACAGAGGAAAATTTGGTGACTTGCTGCTTAGTAGATAAACAAAAAATTTGAATGGCCTTCCTACGTATTATAGAGGTGCAGGAAAGTCTCAATTGATTTGCCACCTTCCTCATCCTTTTTCATTGATAGCACAAAAGTGATTTAATCATGAATTGGAAAACTGAAATTTATGTAATAGACCAGTTTCTGTAACAGCCATTATGTAAACATACGTGGGAAGGGCGCCAAGTTCTAGGGTCTAATTTTCATCATTCTTGATAGACCAAAAAAACCGAAATTGGTGGCAGGGACAAGAAACGTTATTAGCATTAAAAACTGCGAAGTAGAACAAAAATATTTCGAACAAAATTAATTCTTATGGTCCGCAGGGATTGTGTTGATTTCTGGGGGTCTATACCAATGTGTATATTTTGCCCAGTTCTAGAGTTGTTGTAACTGAACAAAAACAAGTATCTAAAAAAACAAGAAACAAAGTGGCCTGTAGGTACAACAAGTATCTAAAACCTAGAAGTGCAGATCAACAACGATTAAAAAATTTGATTGTTTTAAAAACTAGAATTAGTTAGTATGACGATTTTTTACAAGAAATATCGTAAAACAGATTTTAGTGGCCTATGGCTGTCCAAACACTGAGCACGGAAGAAATGCCTAAAGCAGACAATGCCTAAAATGAGAAGATTTGAAAGTCACAAAACATAAATAAATGTTAAATTTTTGTTATTTTTAATACAACGATTTACGCACAAAGAGCAAGCCATCTTTTTCAATGCATACCTGGCATGATGGGCACAATGTTCGGATAGATGCAGCGGTATCCATCGCCAACGTAGCCTTCATTGCATCGACAAAGAGGACGGCCACTCGAATCAACACACTGAGCATTCGGATCACAAGAAGTTGAATATATTGCGCAAGTCTCGGATGGATAGCCTTGAAGAAACCGACTTTTATTCATTTTACGATAAAAAAGCGCCTAAAGTATTGTATCATAAATGTCTTTATACTTATTCAATTTATTTTTTATCAAAAAGTTGATTTTTCATCTCAAATCTTATAATTTAGAGTTTCAGAATGTGCTTAAATGCCTGCTCTAAAGTTGAAGAATTCCATGCGCATGTTATCTTTAGGGAAAGCGAAAGTTAATAAAGTCAGTGAACAAGCTGACTCAATCTGACTTAAGCAGAATAGATGCCTAAGGCATATTCACTCATTTACAGAGATACTCGTAGTTCTAATTATGAAAATTTGCATCTGAACTGAATATGCATGCGAACATCTTCAACTCACATTTGTGCTATTTGGAAAGACCTGTTCTCATCAAAGGTAGCGCGATAGCGCTACCTATAATATACTTGGCCACCTTTTTCCTTATATTTATCACAGCGAGTGCGAATTTTGTGTCCCCCCTCACAGCAACAACGGCACACACCTGGAAAGTGCGGTTTTTTTTAAACGATAGATAATTAGAAAACTCGATGTACCATTTTTTCTTTTTTTCACACTCAATGCCGAGTTAGCAATGAGTGTGTAAAGTGTAAACCAAAAAATCAAATAATTTGCGGAGTGCCAATTTTTTTAAATGTTCCCCCCTTACTGTAGATTACGAATCTGACCTTAAAATTTCTTTACGCACAATGATTGTTACACAAAAATGTAAAGTATACGGGATTTTTAATCCTTGCGTCTTTTCAGCTTATCTAACTCAATGTTGGTTTCTGTGCAGTCTAATTGGTTTTATAATGTAGAGGGTAACAATATCTCAAGGACCATTTTTTCTCTTTTAACGCAATATTTCTTGATCTGTGATCGTTTTAGTGTAAAGGGTTCGAGACGAAAAACGAAATTTCTTCAGCTACTCCGCTGAGTAGGCGGAACATGCTAATTCTGCTTAAAATGTGCCCTGACCTTAGCGTGACAGATCCGAGTTTATTTTGTTTCTATACACCCAATATTGCGTTATTAGCACAAGTGTAAAGTTTACACTGAGAAGCACTTTTCCGCCCAGAGCTTTGGGTATCAAACAATTTGCGGAAGGCCAATTTTAGTCTTGAAAATGTTGCCCACGAGTTGTAGATTACGAGTGTGACATTAAAATTTGTTTACACTCAACGGTTGTTGCACAAAAGTGTAAAGTATACGGGTTTTTACTCTTGGCGTGTCCTAAAGCTTATCTACATATCTCAATTTAGGTTTCTTCGCAGTCCAGTTGGTTTAATAATGTGGAGGGTTACAATATCTCAAAACGTGAAATTTTTTTCCCTCTTTTAACGCAATATTTCTTGATCTATGATCGTTTTAGTGTAAAGGGTTCGAGATGAAAAACAAAATTTCTCCAGCTACTCCGCTAAGTAGGCGGAACATGCTAATTATGCTTAAAATGTGCCCTGACCTTAGCATTACAGATCCTAGTTTATTTTGTTTCTAGACACCCAATATTGCATTATTAGCACAAGTGTAACGTTCACACTTAGAAGCACTTTTCCGCCCAGAGCATTGGGTATCAAACCATTTGCGGAAGGCCATTTTTTTAAATGTTTCCCTCGAGTAGTAGATTACGCATCTGACCTTAAAATTTCTTTACACTCAATGGTTGTTGCACAAAAGTGTATAGTATACGGGTTTCGTGTCCTTAAGCTTATCTAACTCAATTTTGGTTTGTGCGCAGTCCAATTAGTTTTATAGTGTAGAGGGTTACAATATCTCGAAACGTATTTTTTTCTTTTTTAAGGCAATATTTCTCGATCTGTGATCGTTTTAGTGTAAAGGCTTCGAGATGAAAAACGAAATTTCTCCAGCTACTCCGTTAAGTAGGTGGAACATGCTATTATGCTTAAAATGTGCCCTGACCTAAGCGTTACAGATCCTATTTTTTATTTGTTGCTATACATCCAATATTGCGTTATTAGCACAAGTGTAAAGTTTACACTGAGAAGCATAGGCGTAGTCAGGGGGGCATTAGGGGCACATGCCCCCCAACATTTTTCAGAATTATTGTTGATTTTTCTGTTGCAATTCTGTCCAGAAAACAGAGTTCAAAAAGGCAAAAACGTCAAAATTTTCCGGCACTTCGCGCCGAGTCATTAGCCGAGTCATTATTACTTATTGTTACATAGATCCCATAAATTTGAAAGCTTGAATCAGCTAAAATAATTCAGCACTTCACATCACTTTAGTAATTTAATGCACTATTTGTTCGTTGAATGAAACCGAGCATGCTTGTTGAGCATAATTATAAAAGTGCGAAAATGATTGTGTACCAGTTTGTCTATTCTCTGCTTTGTTTGTCTTTTGAATACCAGTTTGTATATTTTTGCTTTGTTTGTCTTCCTTTACAAGGACACATAATCCTATTTTAAATGAAAGGAATGGTCAAATTTTCTTCTGTTTTTGCGCATTTCCTGTTCTCTGAACTGCATCTTGTTAATAAGAAGGCAACAAATGGGCCTGAAAACGGTAAGAACAGAACTTTCATTGACACATTTTTCTATATCATATTGGCAGCGACCATACGTGGGCAGCAAGAAAATTCTGGGGAGGGTGCAAGATTTTTTTGAAGGTCAAAAAATGGTCTTAAAAATGGTGGTATGGCGATAAAAACACCATTTTTCGACGTTCCTCATCAAGCACTATCCATTGGTATCAAAAAATTGCGAAAAAAACGAAAAAAATTATCAAAAATCGAATTCTGGGGGGTTTTGATTTCTGGGGGTATTTTGGTTTCCGGGGGGTGAATACCCCCCAAAGCCTTTCCCACGCCCAGGTGTGGCAGCGACCCGTTGCTGCGCTATGTAATAAGCAGACGTCGAAATCGCATTTCAGCTCAGAAGTTTTGTGCAATGTAGGAGTTCATCAATTTTAAGTGTTTTTGGGCTTGATTTAGAACCGGGATTTGGCCGATTTCGCGAAAATTTTAACGTTGCTCCGATGGAGCAAAAAAGATAAATATACTAGAAATTCTTCATTGTTAATGATGTGAAGGAGGGGACTAGGGAAAATTTCCCTATTCGCACAGAAGCCATAGGAATGTGCTAAACACTTAGACTTCCTCTAAACAACGCAAAAATCGAAGTATAGTCTGCGGCCTATGCGCGTTTCTGCAGATTTTCCGTGGTAATTTCGATTACGATGGCGAGTATATTACTTTCTTTTAGAAGATTTAAAGAAAATGTTTGTGGTTTTTCATGCAGACTATTGAGTTGGCCATGTAGGTGTAAAGTTTACATTATTATCTTGTACGCCGGAGCATTGTGTAGGGTCAAGATTTCATTAAATAAATAATACATTGAATAATTTATGGTCATGAGAGTCTCTTCAATGCTCTTTTGCGAAACACTTGAGAGCGTCATGTGGACTACACCCTCATTTTTCACAGGCCGCAGAATGCACATACTTCGATTTTTGCGTTGTTTAGGGTAAGTCTAACGGTTTAGCACATTCCTATGGCTTCTGCGCATATAGGGAAATTTTTCCTAGTCCCCTCCTTTTACATCCTTAACAATGAAGAATTTCAAATAAATTTACCTTTTTTGTTCCATCGGAACATTTTTCTTTGCTAGTATCTTCCATATTTAATTTTCTACGATTTCCAGCCGATTAGAAAGTTGAGATAATACAAATACATTAATTCTGGGAGTCAGGCTCTCTTTTTTGATTTTAAAACGATCGAATGAATGAATAAAAGAGGATATTATATTTGTTGTAAGCATTTGTAAGCATTTCTAAAAAATGACAAGCCAAAGCTTAAGCCCGAAACATACTTCACGCGATTCGCGCCGCAAAGGGGGTTTGCGGCCACAGTATACCCAAAAATGTGACGTCATGGTGCGAAACTGGCGCGGCGGAATTCGTCTGCCGCTTCGCGCCACCTGGGCATACTTCACGCGGTGCGGTCGCCGCGCGGCAAGAAAAAATGGCGCTTACTGGACGACCCTTCGCCGCCTCGCTCGATATTGTTGGCATACTCCACACGAATTGCCGCAACGTATTTCATTATAGATTCAGAGCAGATCGATACCAGCGCACCTCATTAGCCTTCGCGAGGAAAGTCCAAACGTTTGGACTTCTGCGGCGAGGCGAGTAAATTCGAAAAAATGCTAAAAATGGACATTATTTGCTTCTCGCCGCGCGGTGAAGTATGCCATGAAAAGCGGCAAAAATTGGACTTTAGCGAATTTGGTTGCGGCGCGGCGGCCGCTTGAAGTATGCCTTGGAATGCGGCGCGGCAAAGTTCGCGCCTCACCGCGCGGCGCCAAGGAATATGACATGGGTCAGCGCAAATTCGGCGCGGCGACCGCTGCGGCGAATTCGCGCCGTTCGCCGCGCTGCGCCGCGTGAAGTATGTTTCGGGCTTTAAGCTATTTAAAATCAGATCTGCTTTTGTAGTAGCTGTAGAAATTTCAGATATAAAATGTGGTTATTTCATCACAATTCTTCCTAAGATTGTTTGTGCAGAGTTCTCACTTTGCACACAAAAGCTCACATTCTTTCGTCTGTTTTGATTTTCCACCAAGCATGATGTATCTATAATATTAATTTCTAGTTGTGTGTAAGTGTGTGTGTGTGTGTGTGTGTGTGTGTGTGTGTGAGGTAAAAAAGTTTTTACTGGTTAATTTTGTGATATTTATATATTTTCACTCAATGGGTATTTTTGGGCGCTAATTACAATTTTTTGATTAAAATGGCTCGATCGGACTCCTGAAACCCGGAAACTACGGATTTATGTAAAAGGTTTTGGTAGCTCTAGCCGCTTATGCAATTGCCGCAGGGTAAAATTTTAAAGCCACCCTAGATCAACTTTTTTTGCGCTATCGACTGGTGTGAACCACTTTACACTACAGTGTAAACTGATGTGATGCCGTAAGAAAAACGTGATTTATAAGTGTATTTTATCAAATATCTCAAATCGTAGCAGATAAATTTTTTTGAACTTTTAACCAATTATTGGATATCTTATGACTGACCTTACTGTAGAATTTGAAGAAAATTCACGGTTTGGTTTTTGAGATACGTTAGCCCAAAGGTACCCTATGCATAGCGTAAAATTTAGGTTTTGTCTTTTTGCAGAAGCACAGATTGACTGTTGCTTCCAAAATTTGGCCCCTGGGGTTTCTGGGACCGCTGATTCCATATTCGCTACTTTAAGTATACGATCTGGCATCATAAAACATGTATGAGACGGGCTGAAAGGAAATCACGTACGGGTACTTATAAACATGATTAATCACTGAAGAAGAGCTTGCACCAAGTCAAAATTTTTGACCTTGTAAACCAGCGCGCGTGAAATTTTATGCGAAGCAATCGAAAGCAGCAAACATGCGGCTTTCGAAAATACAAATCCAAATGTTTTTGCTTCTAGCGGCTAATTTAATATGCAACTTTATGCATTTGTTTACAATGAGGGCAAAGTTGAACATTGTACAAAGTTGAACCCGACGCTAAATGATAGGACGTGATACAACATACTCAATGCTATACAATAGGACGTCATGTAACATACCCCATGCTATACAATAGGACGTGATATAACATGCCCCATGCTATAAGATAGGACGTGATATATTATACCCAGTGTTACAGGATGGGACGTGATATAACATACCCCATGCTACAAGATAGGACGTGATATACCATACCCAGTGCTATAACATATCCTGTGCTGTAAGATTGGTGTCCCAAAACATCAAAAATATGATTTGCACCGAAAAAATCATTAAACATCCCAAAACATCAAAAAATGGTTTTGACCAAAAAAAATTTTAAAAACCCTAAAACATCAAAAATATGGTTTTGACCAAAAAAATTTTTTAAACCTCCAAAAACATCAAAAGTATGGTTTTGGACCAAAAAAGTTTTTTTAATATTCCAAAAGGTTAAAAATATGGTTATGATCAAACAAAATTTTTAAACATCTTAAACCATCTAATGGTATAATTTCCAGAACATCCCAGAACATCAAAATTATGATTTAGGATAAAGAATTCTCAGAACCATTCTATAACGTCAGAAATATGGATTTTATCAAAGAAATGGTTGACAAAAGACAGTTTTAAAAAATTCAAAAAATACAATATGTTTTTACCAACATTTTTTTAGAAATATCCCAAAAACATCATAAGTCCCGAAAAATAAAAAAATACAAGAGACATCTCAATCCCATACAGCTATCAAGCCTAAGTCCAGCCAGGGCAACTCCGGGCAGCTCAGCTAGATATAAAAAATATAAAAACCGCTCGCCGATCCATTGCAGAGTCATTCAATTTTTTAGACTAATTACTGGTTAAGATATTATTTGTTTACAAACACTCTAGTAGATGGGGCAGCGAAGCGCCCCATTTGCTAGTATATAGTTAAATAAGGTTGTTGCCAATTTAGCTTCCGCCTCAGCCATCAGTACAAATTTACTCGAGTACTAATCTTTAATTATCAAGCATGTACTTGAGGGTTTGGGGGGCTAGACTCAATGAATAGAAAAATGACAATTTTTTGAGGAAAATAAGACAAAATAAAGGTAAAAAGAGATTTAATCAAAAATTTTCTGCAAAAGTCCTTGAAATTTGCGGGAGACAGCGAATTTACGCAGTTTTTGCGCTGTTTTTTCACTCATTTCAGTTTTTGAGGCCATGTTGGTTCAAAAAAGTTCTCTGGCTCAGGCACGTAGCTGGCCGGCCTATTTTGGGGGGACCAACACCAATTTTGGGGGGACTAAGCCCAAAAAGGCCAAAAACAGCACAAAATAACGTTTAAAAAGTCCGATTTTTCTGAAGTTCGGGGGTCCGAACCCAACCCCCCACCCCATTCCATCCCAGAGACACATGCCTGCTCTGGCTGCCCCCTTAAACCAGCCATTTTGTGTATCCAAGTTAATCACTTCAAGTTTATAACCGCCATTGGCGTCAAGTTTAAGAGGTCGGTTGGAGAGAAATTAATATTTTGAGTCTTATGCCACTCAAATGACCTTTAACAATTGTGCAAACGATGAAATAACACAAAATATCTTAAGGTACGATTTGTTCGATGATTTGGCACTTTTGTCCGAATCGCTTTTTCTATAACTTTTATCCTAGATGTCGCTTTTTCCCATAAATTTTTCATCTCAATTTGAAAGGCAAGGCCTCCAAGGCCCTTTTATGCATGTTTAGCATTCGCTCGCAGATCGTATTAGTGATTATTAGTGATTATGATTGATTTGAATTTAAAAATGTTTTTTCGAAGAAATTATTGATTGCTCAGCTTAGACAAGTTGACTTTTTTAAGCTGAGCAATCACAAAGTTTGTACCGTATGACTGATAATTCTGGCATTTGAATGATCCAACTGTGTTGATACATTCATGTTTGCAGTCATTTAAGGCTGCATCGTTGCATTCGTTGACGTCTGAAAAAGATCCAGTTATAAAAAATGAAAAAATATAAGGAAAGTGATAGTTGAAGTAGATTTAACCCTTCTGCAGCGGCCTTCATTTTTGCTTTTGAGTTTCGGTGTCGGTGAACTTTATTCACTTGGTGCTACAGTAATAAGGAGTTTAATTATAACATATTTTAAGTGCTCATGCATCTACAGTATATATGTCTGGGCACTTACATATGTGTATAGCTGTGTTAACTGTCAGTACATTGCCTACTTAGTAACCTACAGTATAAGCAAATGATAACCTCAGCTTGTTTATTGTGTGAGTATAGCTATAAATCTGTGAAAACTCATGGAAAACGCTTCAAAAATCGACTCACTATATATTTTTAAATGCAGTTTTTGCATCAGGGTATTTAAAACATTGAGAAACATAGCTAGACAAAAGCTCTGACTAAGAGCCCTAATATTTCTGAAGAACTTTAAAAAAAACCGTGTTGTGTGAAATATATTCTCAGACACCGCTACCGCTGTCAAAGGGTTAAACGCTATATCGTTGAAAAAGATGTCTCGAAATGGCATTTTGAGTAGTATTTTATTTTACATAAATGCAAATTTTTAAGTGGTTCAAATTCAGGTTTTTTTAGTATCAAGATGCCGCTCGCTTAAGACCTTCAAATTTGAAGAATTTATATTCAAAGTATAATAGCTTAAACTAATGCATAAAAGTTTGATCGTCTTTGATAAAGATAAATTAGCGTTGAAAGGGCTATTGAATTTTTTACGTTGATCGGAGTAAACATAATAATATTTCCATGGTTAGCTAGCTATCTTATTTCAATAAGAATCATTTTTGTCTAAAAAAGCTTTGTGAATTATTTTAGATATAAAACTAATTTTTATAGCGTAGGCACCTATGTTAGTGCTTGTGGAGGTTGTCATGAAAACAAGAAATGTATCTACGTCAATGTCGTCCAAAAAGCACTTCGATCAATCTTCAATTTCAGCAATAGCGCGATTTTTTAGATAATAAATTTTTATTCATTACGCTATGCCTTTGGTTAACTTACGCATACTTACCTTCGCATGTAATTTCATCGTTAACAGATTTCGCTTTGAACCCATTTTTGCATCTACACTTGAAAAGATCATCATCTAGTTTCGCACATATTTTTTTATCTCCTTGACATTCCGAACAACCTGGAAACGAAAAAGTAGTATATAAATAGGATTTATTGAGGCAGTGGATTAAAATATGGGATCCATTTTTGAATAATTTATCACTGAAAAAAGGTCGCATGAATGTAAGCGCTCGACACTCTGTGGCATAAACGGCTCGGAATTTCGGGTGGGAGGTACACGGGTCCCCGGCCGTTTTTAGGGGGATTATTGGCCTCCAATGGTCAAAAACGGCCAAAAACACCTAAAATCGACCAAAAAAATTCAATTTTTTCTAAAAATCGGGGGTCGGAAACTCAATGGCTTTGGGGTGATGGGGACAACCAACTTTGGATGGGTCCCACCCCTGTTACATGTAAGCTCTGTGGCATATTATTAAACGAATCTTTTTTGGTTGTTGAATCTGACAATCAAAATTGAAGACCGCAAATCTTTATTTTGCAAAGATGCGTGCAATTAAGTAAAGTTCATTTTTACACTAGCTCAGTATTTATGTTAATTTTCCAGATCACCTTAGGATATTAAAATCTTCCGTTGACTACCAAACTAGACTGACCCACAGACCGATGATGCTATGCACCTACTATGTTTCAAACCGTACTATCGTGTCTATTCACAAATTTTTTACACTCCTTATTTTAAACGCATTATTCGTTCATACTCTGCCCGGTACAACATCCTGAAATTTTATGTTCTTACTATGCTCATAATGGTCGTGTGACCTAGTAAAATGCAAATGTGTGTGTGATCCACAGAATCAGGCGTATGCTGATGAAGCTACTCAGTTTTCCGAGAGCTATTTCAAGATTACAAAAAACAGTATTTTTCTATATTCGAGCAGATAAGCCAACCATTGTTTCAAGAAAACGAGTTCTATTTTTATGTATTTCAGTCAAAACGGTACGTTCTATGAATTTTCAGCCCGACACTTCAGCATCACTTGTCCATAAATGATTTTTCGTACGTATGCAGTAAAAGTGGCCATCAATGACCGCCAGTACGATCAATGCTAAAATCGCAATCTGTTATCTTACTGTCGGAGATAGTTTTAATATTTTTGACTGAAGGTGTGTGAAACAGACTATAAATGTCCGTTCGTAACACATTTTCGATGGAATAATTTTATTATTAATGTGTCTCATAAATCCATTAAACGTTTTTTCAATGAAAATGCGGCCGAAATTCTCAGGTAACTCATTTCTACCTATATAATACGAGTAAACGCAGAGTCGTGTTTGAACTTTTTCTTAATATAAACGACTGAAGATTATGCGCATTATTCGCAGAGCAATTAAGTTAGTTTAAAGTATACTGGTTCATGCCTGCCATAAATACAAGATCTTGACAATTTTTTAACCCCGCCCTTGAATTTTCGATATGTCAAAAATATCGGAAAATGTCCTGTCTTGAGCTTTTTTTAGCGCTTTTATTTAAAAAATAAAAACTTTTTAGCTTTTCGCTCAGCCATTTTCGAAAATACTCCTTTCAATTTCATTGAATTTTCTTGAAATTTTCTGTTATTACCGTCTAGAAAGAAAGAGCATCGTCAGGAACGGCAGGAAAAACAAGAAATCATCCTCGTTAAGTCAAAAATGGGCACTTTAAAAAAATTGTGCGCTCTCCAAAATTTTGCTTGCTGCTACCGGCAATTCTACTAATGAAATGCGCAATACATGTTTGTCTTCCCCTTGCTTTGCTTAATAATTCAATCATTTATTCACTTCCCAATGAGCTTCAATTTGCAACAATGTACTGATAAGCTTTACGAGCCTTAGGCGTTAAATTAAGAAAGCTATATTTCTAGGACACGTGCAGCACTGTGACAATTACTTAAGACATAATGTCGATTCGAATTGACTTTCATTAAAGTACGAATCGAAGGCAGATTAGAATACAACGAAAAATTGCTTTGTCACGCAATGCTCAGACTGACAACGAGCAAAAGTAATCAGAAAAGTCTGGAATGGGTACCTCGGGTTGGCGTTACTTATTAATTCAGAAGTCTTCAATATTATGAAAGTCTTTTTGCAAATAGTCCGATAGCTCATAGTAATCATGGATCTACTGAATGCAATCATAATTTACTGTCAGAAAAATTATCAAAAGTCACGCGCCAATTTATTTCAAATAGAATAAGTTGGAGAATCTGTAACTGTTTTATTGTACCATTTGTTGCTCTTTGATAGCATTTCTGGGTAGGCAATATGATATAATCATCAGGTATTAGTTCAGTCAATAAAATTCAACGTTGTTTGAGAAAAAATGATAAAAATACCAAAACGAAATTAACTTGAGGAGATGTAGGACTGAATACTGCAAAGATAGAAACTTGATAGTTTGCATGAAGTAAAGAAGTTCATACTCCACTGACCTATAAACTAAATTTTCTCTCCCACTGCTCTGAAAAAATCTTTTGGCACATTGAATACTTTTAATAATTGAACGTATATATCACTTACGCTAATGGACTGTGAAGAAGACTCTAAAGTCTGACAAATACTAACTGATTTCAGGGAAGCGGGGAAAGCCAGCCAACCCCGTTACCCATGGCCGTGCTTAGGGGGGCGAACTGTGCGGCCGCACAGGGCCGCTAAAATTAAGGGCCGCTAAAAAAGTTGTAGCGCATATCGTATAGAATTCATTTTTTGGCGGCCCTCATACAATAATACGATACATACCTCCAAAAGGATCTATTTTTCGCCGTTTTAATGCAGTTTAAAATCTTTACTTGCATTTTTAAGAGCGTTAGGGGGTTTAGAGGGTATGCACACCCCAGAAGTTGGAATACCCCCCAGAAATCAAAACACCCCACAGAATTCAATTTTTGACATTTTTTTTGATTTTTTAGCGATTTTTTGATGCCATTGGATAGTGCTCGATGAGAAATGTCGAAAAATGGTGTTTTTCGCCATACGACCACTTTTGAGAGCATTTTTTGACCTTCGAAAATTTTTCCACTCTCCCCCACCGGAAATTTTTCACCCCCCCCCCAAATTTCGGTGCCGCCCGCCTATGGTCACCGATACTCATTGCATGTAGCTTACATGGAGAAATAGCGGTTTGAGAACAAGGCAGCAGATTTTTGCCTTAAATGATATGCGTGCCTGATCAAAAGTTGAAATTAAATTAGCAATCGTGTCCAGAAACAGATGAAAATCCACCGGTGCATTTTATAAGTGACAGTCATGCACATATCAGCGACTGCAGATAAGGGTCGATCGACTCGGGCCGATCAATAGTCACCGATTTCGCTCAAATTTTCACCGAAGGTAGCACTCAGTTGATAATGAAAAAATGTAAAGGGAATTTTTATAATATCGCGCGCTTCGTGAGATAAAGCGCCGTTTATACCTACAGTATGCCCAAAATCCGACAATTGACGGCTCGAACATTTTTAAAATATCTTCTGCAATACTCAACATTTTTTCAAAAATTTTTTTGGTTTAACGTATAAATAAATGACCTATGCAATAAATGTAAAATTTTGTACGTACGTTGCGAACATAGGCTACATTATACCAAAAACTACAAATTTTTGATGTGTGACTTTGACGCAGAATATCGGAAGGATCGGACTCGATATTAAATATTTCACGTATACTATTAGAAAGAAGTTTTCTTCGTCTATAAGTTAGCAAACGGACAAACTTGCCCGGATTTTGGTTAGAGAACTAGAGATTGTCATTCAAAGGTATGTCGCTACGTGTTTTGCGCATTCTAATTATATATAAAGAGCATATGTAGGTAGGATGTATACATACTTGTCTACTTCACTCCCTCCATACGTGGGCGTGGGGGTTTAGGGCGTATGCACCACACGTGGGCGTGGTGTCAGGGGGTCTGGACCCCCAGAATAGGGCGGATCAAAATATGATACATTAGCAGGATCTAGTGCGCTGCCTCAGACAAGTAGTCCTAAAGTAAACAAAATGCTGGTTTCAAGGCAGAACCGTAGTTTTCAAGATGCGCTCGAAAAGTTGAAAAGAATGAAGCCGTGCATCGACCATATCTACTCTCCAATGATCGAGTTGCAGAAGATCAAGCCATGTACAGATGAACTTGGCAGGTCATCGTCACACATTGACAGCGAAAAAATTCTGGTGGAGTCTGAATGAAGTCAAACGCCAAAAAGATCAAAAGTAATAATTCTGGTTTTTTTAATTTTATATTTCATATTTTAATTTACGTCCGTTTTGCGAAGCATTTTAACCGCATGGAAGCACACACAACCAGTACAGGTCAAAATAGACATGTACGCATCAGTTCTGGGGGGTCGATACCATAAAAAACAATGTAACCGCGAAAAATTTGTAAAATTTAGGCTAATAACCACTGAGAATCAAGTTTTTTTCCAAAAGTACCTCGAATTAACTATAAACTGTAAACACTTCTACAGTATTTTAGTTTTTTGTTATTTTTTGGCCCAAATACTGATTTCTTGACTCCCGTCCCAGACCGACCCAGCTGACTCCCACATTAGCCATGTTCAGCACCTGTGGTTACTAGAATATTAGGTACACGGGTACCTAAATTAAATCATTATTCTTAGCTATGATCAATTTTTGTTCTAAAATATTTTATGTCTTCCTTGCTGTTAGAAAAATTCATAATGCATACTGAAGTTTTCGCCTATACCTATCTAACAAATTGTTATCCAACATACGAGTATCTCATTTTATTTTACTAAAAAGTCGTCTAATAATCGAGTTATTCATTTTTTTAGTTTTTTTAGTTTATATGTATCCAGGCGTGGATTCAGGGGGCGAGGGGTGGAAGGCTATCGCCCCCCAGAACCCTTTTTGAAAATTTTTTGAGCAGCGGATATACATTGGAAAGCGCTTGAAATTGAGCTGAGAACGCAAAAACGTCAAAAATTTCCGACGCTGTGCACCGAATTTATTGTTTTTCTACGTGTCTTGTCTTTTAGCCTGCTTAAAACCACTCAAATTTGAGCTTGACTTCCAGAATATGTCAAAATTTTTCCGGCGCTCCGCGACGGATTTATTGTTTTTCTGTTCCCACCGAAACCACTAAAATTCGAGCTTGACTTTCAGAATATGTCAAAGAGTTATGTATATATAACTTTTTCTGCAAAGCACAAAGTAAAAAAGTCAGGAGATAAGGAATTACTCATGAATTGAATTTTAAGAAATCGGTTGTGCAGATAACTTAAATGATAAATTTTCTGCATATCAATATTGAATAGGATGAAAAATTTTTGAAATTTTATTTTGAAACCTTTTCTTCACCATTTTATAGAGCTCATTAAGATATGATCAAAACTGCCTTTGTTTTCGCATATCTCCTAATTGTTCTCGAGATATTTGTCTTCAAATTTTCGTATTGCGTCCCCCCAATTTTTTTCCTGAAACCGCTAGTGAATGTATCAAACCCCTTTATAACTTCTGTTCCACATGTTTTTTATTGTAGCTTACCTCATGTCAATATTTTTCAGCTTCCACAGTTGATCGAAAGCGGTCGAAAAAGATATTACTATCGGTCAAGGACAAGTGACTTTTATCGTTCCGATTTTTTCTGCCGACAGATTTACGCCTTAGAGAATTTGGCATACCTACAACCAGTTGTGATCTTAGGGGCTTTGGTGGGTTTTCATATCCCCAGTGTGGGCTTCGTTCATGCAATAGGCAGCAAGAAGACTCTGGGGGTCTCGATGGGATAAAATTGCCAAAAAGTATCAAAAATAGCAATTCTATGGGTCAAGCGGCAATTATCGATTTCTGGTTGGGGTCCGCTAGATTCTCGGGGGGAGGGGCGGTTTAGCCAGACCCCTGACTCCCCACGCCCACTCCAGAAATATTTCCCCCTTAAATCCGCGATTTTCCGCAAAAATTGTAAAAGAAGTTTTAATTTAAGCTAATTTAACGATCTTTAATGCCAAAAGTTACAATTTTTCGGCGCTTCGAGCCAAACAGTCATTTTTCATTATTTTGTATTAAATTTCATTGATTTTTTTGTTTTTAAAATTTTTTACTTTTATCTTCTACAAAGAAAGCGCATCGTCGAAATGCTACGTATAAAACGATGTTTTCGACACCTATTGATCGATTTTGCTCATAAAGACAAATTAGAAAAAATTCTTTGGTTTACCCCAGAATTCCCATGCTGTGCATGTGCGCTACCTAGGTACTCGTCTTCAAAATCAAATTTGTAGTTTTGATATTATCGTAGTTGTAGTATGCTAAATTCTCGGCTTACCAGATAGATGTACATATGTAGGCAGCAAGAAAATTCTGGGGATGTACTTGGATAAAATTGCCAAAAATAATCAAAAAAAGTTGCTATAAAATTGGATTCTAGGGGTCGTTCAGTAACTGCAGGGTATTTTAAGTTCTCGGGAGTGTGCATAACAGACATCAGCAAGAAAATTCTGGGGGTCCGGTTGGGGTCCAAACTCCAAAGCCCAAAAAGTGCCAAAACTAGCAATTCTGCCAGCTTCTTGTGACAATTATCGATTTTTGATGGCAGGGATCCGCCACATTCTGGGGGGTCCAGACCCCCTGACACCACGCCCACGTGTGGTGCATACGCCCTAAACTCCCCACGCCCACGTATGGAGAGAGTGAAGTAGACAAGTATGTATACATCCTACCTACATATGCTCTTTATATAATTAGGATGCGCAAAACACGTAGCGACATACCTTTGAATGACAATCTCTAGTTCTCTAACCGAAATCCGGGCAAGTTTGCCCGTTTGCTCACTTATAGACGAAGAAAAGTTCTTTCTAATGGTATACGTGAAATATTTAATATCGAGTCCGATCCTTCCGATATTCTGCGTCAAAGTCACACATCAAAAATTTGTAGTTTTTGGCATACTGTAGCCTATATTCGCAACGTGCGTACAAAATTTTACGTTTATTGCATAGGTTATTTATTTATACGTTGAACAAAAAAATTTTTTGAAAAAATGTTGTGTATTGCAGAAGATATTTTAAAAAATGTTCGAGCAGTCAATTGTCGGATTTTGGGCATACTGTAGGTATAAACGGCGCTATATCTCACGAAGCGCGCGATATTATAAAAATTCTCTTTACATTTTTTCATTATCAACTGAGTGCTACCTTCGGTGAAAATTTGAGCGAAATCGGTGACTATCGATCGGCCCGAGTCGGTCGACCCTTATCTGCAGTCGCTGATATGTAGCTGTAGCTGTCTGAGTCATGCGCGGTACTGCAATGTAGTTGCTGGTTTTACAAAATGAATGTCGTTTTAATCTGTTTCTATCGATAACGCTCCTCTGATATTACAATATTTCTCTCTATACACCTGATTTTCTGTGAAGCATTACATATTCCGAAAATCCTTGATTTAATGAACAATTTTCATTTTAATTTATTGATTTTGACCATGCTTAATAAGAATAAGTTGGATTCGTATAAACATTAAACGTTTTCAGATACCCTGATGTAGAAGCTTTACGAAATGCAAACAAAAATCCTATCCTATAATTGCCTTTAAATTCAAATCATATTTTATTGTTTTGAAATTCATTATTTCTTATTAGGCAATAGCAAGCTATGAAACGAAATTCCTTTTTGTTTGTATTTAATCTTACTTTAATTCGCTTATTCACTTTATATACTGATATTAATAATAACTGTGAACTGTGAAATATCAATCATTTTCCATAAACTTTCTTATTCTCCCTGTTTGTCTTTATCTGCGTTTATCCTTGCAAAATTGATATAAGATTTCAGATTAGCGATATTTCAGACGTTTTTAATTTTCTCGTTACATCAGTATACTTCTAGATATTTTTGTTTTGTAATAGATGCTGCTTATTTCTGTTGAACACCACGAAAAAGGATCTAGAATTATTTAATATATTTATTTAAAAATTCCGAAATTTCATTTTTATAATGTCAATCCGCTGAATTCAGAATTTTACTTGCAATACCTGTTACTGTGTGGCCTCAGCAGAACGCTCCTCCTCGGAACTGGAATTAATAAACACATATTTGCGGTCAACTATGACTGATTCTCGTCTAAGTGCACTAGTGATTATTGCAATTGAAAATGATTTATCATCTTTGTTAGATTTTCGCAATTGATTGACTAATTTGCCGCTCAGAAAGCTAGGAAAGTTATTTTGTAATAAAGCACGTCATCAATCACGAAATGGGTAAATTATTTGAGAAAAACATACGATACTTACTTAAAATAATGTAGCAGAATATTTTGTTAGTAAATTTACAGTAGGATGCTAACTGCGATCATATAGGTACATATGCAAAGGAGAAACATAAATGAATATTATGATGAATAGAATACCAGTTTTAAAAATTATGGGGACCGCCGAAATAAGTTTTGCCCAGGGCCGCTAAACTCCTAAGCACGGCCCTGCCGTTACCCATTTCATATAAATATGCGTGATAAAGATCAAGGATAACTTTCAATGACTTTTGGACACCGTCTAACATGGGAGATACTCGAAACAATTCTTCTAGCGCTTCGCGCTAATACGTTTGCTTGCTCTATTTTTTCAAGTTACGAGCAAATCAGTGAAACTTTGCTTTCTTTTGAAAATTTATGTCTGCTGGAATAAATTAAGGTGCTATGCTAAGGAACGCGTAGCAGACGCTAATTGGAAAAAACTACATACTTTCGGAAATATCTCCGTTTTAAAGAAAATTTTAATGCTATGGAATTGCTTAATTAGTTAGCTAAAAGAGTGATTTTCATTTCGGAATACTAGTACTTAAATTTAACTTACTTCCCACGATCCATTCGTCCAGCGCCGAAGCCTTGCATGTCGCAAGACAGTTTCGCTCATTCTTGAATCCACCTTTGATATTGGAGCGAGCTCGATGAATGCATAGAAAACATTGACCATTGGTTTTGTTATAAAACCATGATTTGGCATATGATCCTCTGATGCTGCTTCCTTCAGGGATGCAAGCAGCGAAATCGTTTTCCGTTTGGCAAAGCTTGAATTGCTTTAAAAAATAAGCTTAATTAAAATCGCACATTGAGAACTAAAGCGGAATAAACATTTGCCGCATTCTGATTTAAATTATTTGAATTTGGACAGACTCAGTACACAAAAGTTTAGGCACTTCAGAACAAACTTTTTATGCTAACTAAAAAATTTTTCAATACTTTTTTGTAAGTTTTCTGTGTACAATCCTGCCTACTTTTTCTGCTTCATTTAGACTTTTGCGCCTCATAAAACACGTTTAGTCTGTTTTTTAACCTTGTGCATGAAAACGATCGATAATCAAACATGCTTATTACTGTAATACCGATTTTTCCAGAGCTCGGCAGTCGACCCGGTTCACTCTGCACTCCGTCGCGCCATAGAGAAATCGGGTACTACAGTAATAAAACATTTTCTTATCGCGCGTTTTCAAGCACCAGGTTAAAAAATAGACTATACTCTCATAATATAATTTTTTAGGTACACTTGTGCTATTTCACGCGTCCTTTTTGTTTCTTTCAGTATGCTGCACTTATATCTCTGTATGTCTTTATTTTCTCTTTTTATTTAGTATTTTCTCTTTTATTTATCTATTTATTTATTTATTTATTATTTTTTCTCTATATTTTCTTTCTTCTTTCTCACTTCTTTCTCGTATTGATGACTTCTTACTATTCCGTTTAATCATTTTGCACTGTTGCCGTGATTTGCACCATTATTCTTATTGTCTGGCTCATTGTTGTAGCCTGTCCTATTCTTTTCTGTGCTACTTATATTGTTCATGTGTTCAAGTAGTTTCTTGACGCCATTTAGTGGTCCTTGTTGTGCTTTTTTTCAAAAAAAAACAAGCTATTCCTGTTAATTATTTCTGCTGTGAAGGTGCAACACCCTTTTACAGGCCGCAGAATAAACATCGATTTTCTTCATTGCTTAGCAAAAGTCTAATTTTTGTAAATTTTTGTAACTTTCCAACACATTGGTGACTTTTCCTAGTCCCCTCGTTTTTATACATTTAATTATCCGCAGTTACAGGTATATTCGTCCTTTTTGTTCCATTGGAGCATTTTTATTTGCTAGTGAGGTAATAATCCAACGTCCTTTCAGTAGATTTCTTTTGAACTTATGGCTGCACTTAATTTAGGGTTTATTCTAGAACTTCAGATATTCAATTTGCCAAAATTCTAAGGTATGGCTGGCAATAAATAATTTCGCCATAAAATAAATAATTGATGATATACTCGTAAATATAGTATTAATTAATAATAATATGGTAATTAATAATAATTAATAATGTATATTAATAATAGAAATCAATTTTTTCAAATAATAAAATCGCTATCTATGTTATAAAACTTTGTTTGTTCGACTTCGCGAATACAGCAGTCATTTAGCATATGAAGCTTTATTGCGTAAATTGGGTTGCTTTAGGCTTCTTACACTTATCTGTGTGCACCATTTCTGTAGCCAATTTCTTGAGAGTTAAAATTACTTTTCATGCTTAAGTCCCTCAAAATGTGCTATGATAAAAGAAATGTAGTTTCGTATAAAACACTCGTTCCAACAATCAAATCATTAACCGCAATAGCCATACGTCAGCATTTTTTGATAATGAGATTTCTCACATCTCGAGTGATTCGCTGTTTGAAAGTTCTAGGGTGAAATCAATTTGTATTCTACGTCAGAGATACTTAATTTTTCCCAGCATATAAGTCGATTAAATTGAGTCCTCAAACATAACATACATATACTATTGTATCAATCTATAACGCACTAATGCATTTACACGCCTGTCTGACCTATTGTGAGCTTGAGCTCCAACGAAATTACCTGAATTTACTCTTTTATCTTACTGGGTTCTATGCATTTTTAGAGATTCTATTGATGTTCGCAACTCGAGTAGCTTGTACATTTTTAGTGAAAATTTTCTCTAAAATAAGTTTGTTCGTTTGATGAGAAACTCCAATTAAGGCTACATTGTTTTCTTTTTCTTTGAGGCGATTTACGTCATGCAGAATCAGAAAATATTTTGTAGCTGTCTTATTATTCCTACAGTACTGATGAATTATCATTTTAATCCTTTCACTTATAACTACCTACATTTATCGTTCGTTTTGCACTCAGTTACGTGCTAATTGAAATATTTTTATAAAATTGGGCTATTTAAAATTGAACTTTAAAAATCAAGCAGGTTGCACGCGCTTTTAGCGAAAATCGCGTATCCAACTTTGTATGCGTTCGGTATGAAAAGGCTATTATGTATGAGCTTTATAAAGCTAGTTGTTTTGGCAGTTATTCATTTTCGAATAATAAGCTGGATGAATTTTGATTTTTTTAGTTTTTGTGCTCTTTTCATCGCGATAGTGCATTGAAAATCGCAGTACACCATAGCCTCTAACGACGTTGAGCATAATAATTCAATATATTTCCGTTATTTCTACAATAATTCATGGCAAGGCAAGTACAGGAATTGAACGGATCTTTAGGCCCAGGAGGATGAATAGAAGAATTTCACAAGGGAAAATTATTCCAGTATAGCCAAAAAATGGATAAAAAACGAATCGCTTCAAAATTGCTTACGATTATTTGTCAACTCTAATAAAAATAGATACCGAATTATTTTCACATGTGGAGACATTTAAGAGTACGTAGAAGGTCGGTCAAACTTTTTTAAAATCTGATCTCGTTTTTCACGCTTTCTTACCCCTTTATTCTTAGCCGCATGAACACAGGTTGCTTGGCATTCGTCCAAAGATTTGAAAACGTTACCGCTGCCTGGACATTTTGCATTACCGTACGGGCTGCCGTGCGATAATAATAAGCATTTTCGGATAATCTGATCGAAGAAGTATTTGTCCTTGTATTTCTTGTCACATTGTCCGAACACAGTCGGCTCTACGGGGATTTCTTTGCAAATACTCGAGCTGAAATCTTTTTGCGTTTCAGTGAATCGAGGCCATAAGAGCAGAAAAATAGTCCCAATCAGTAGGCAAAGCATCTTGTTTCCTAGGAAACGCGCTTCTAGAGTGTTATTATGTTTACGAACCGCAAAGTAACTAATTTTCCGAATTTTGCATGAAAGTTTTATACAGCTCTGTAAGCATAGCGTTTTTCATCTTAGTCATGCAGTAAGTCAGACGATGACGAATCGTCGTGCCCTAAAATCTTCGATTTCCATTTGAATTTGATGACTATTTTACTGCAAATAAAATAGAGATTAACATAACCAGCGTTGTGCTGAAATGTTGATTCCTGCAACATTTCCGGCGGTTTCAAAAAAAGTTTTTTTTGTTAATCCCTTCCAGCACGATTGTTTGCATATTTTTGGTATTGTTGTCGGTCTGGCTAAAAATGATTCCTTTGAACTGAAATTTTCTTTTTCGTCGTAAGGCGAGAAGCTGTCATTTTTGGCTGTTTTTCACAAATTCAATATCGCTTGATTTATAAATTAAAGCATACGCGTAGCGCGTCTACATAAATTTGAAAAAAATTTGTTCAAACTACGGAGAATTGATAGTTTTCTTTTTGCCCTTACTTCAATACTGATGGTTGGTAGCTCGAGTGTGGCAGACCGCATAATAGGAAAACAAAGACAAAAACGACAGTGCAAAAAATCCTTGATAATGCTTTGCGAAAATAAATAATAGAATCGATTTAAATCGAATTTTTTCGTGCGGACTGGAATAATTCATCATTATCTTTTGAGGGCGCAAGTGGTACTTCGTTTATTTTAGATTGGTATAAATAAGCATAAGCTAAGAGGCAAAGTGCAATACAATGATATTTCGAAAATTGAAGTAATGCCTTTTCATATTCATCGTCACGCGCAATTTTCTGTCGTCCCATGTCGACCAATTCTGAATTATTTCAGAGACAATGCCGTTATTCATCGCGTATGATCGCATAAAAGTTCGCGCTTAATTTAATTTAAATCAATTCTAAATCCAATTGAATTTAAATCTAATTTAAATTTAATTTAAAATTTAATTTACTTAGCTTAATTTTCAAGCTTAAACTCTTCGAGAAACAACCTAACTAATCGATGCTGACATCGTTTTATGAGGAAAATTTCAAAAAATTTTAATCTTTTGTGCTCAAGAGCAGCTCTAAACACTCATAATCATACATGTAACAGCTCGAAATTTTGAGTGTGGGGTCCCTGGCCATTTTTAGGGGAGTTAGGGGAAAATGATCGTAAATTTTTGGACAAAAACGGTCAAAAACACTTAAAAACGGACAAAAAATTCAGTTTTTTTCCGAAAATGGGGGTTTTTCTGGCTTCGGGGGATGGTAGGACAACCAACTTTGGGTGGGGCTGGGGATCCCCTTATCCCCGTGTTGCATGTATACTCGTTATTAAATATGCGCAGTATGGCCGGTCTGTGGAGTGCCAGCCGATCGGAGGGGGTCATACAGAGAATCTTTTGAGTCAAAATGACCTCAAAACTATAATAAATGCTAAAATAGCTAAAAAAACTATCGTTATCAACAGTTCCTCGTCAATTTCGATCACTTTTGCGAAAAAAACTATTCTCGAATTCCATCCATTTTTGACCTTTATTTGGCCTTATTTTCTCCAGAAAATTCTCCGTTTTTAGTCTGGAGGTCTAGCTAGACCCCTAAACCCCTAACGTGCACTTCTGCTCATAATAAGCACTACATTAGCCATTATTCTAGTTTGTATCTACAGTCAGTGTTGTTATTAAATTTTTTTAGCAAAAAGTTAGCACTTTTATTGTCCCTTTAGGGCGAGTATGTGTGGGAAACAATACATCGTATACGCGGTTTTTGCCAGAGTTCGAATTTCGATAAATATTTCACTGGTACTTGAGTAAGTCGATCCAATTTCGAAATGTAAACGGTCAATTATTATAAAAAATTGTTCCTCAAGTGAATCAGATTATTTTGCTTTTTTAATCTAACGCAAAATATAAGAGTCGAGCGTGTTTATCATAAATCTATTTCTTTAATGCTCTTGCTTCGTGATGGTTTCGATCTTTCCTTATTTTTGAAAAAAATTAACCTTCTTTTCTTTTGCGGATTGCATGTATAAACTAATGAAATTGGCTCAGAACGTTCAACATTGTTAACTACTCCTTGTCCACATGTATGCTGTTGTACGCAAATGATTTAGTTTTTACGTAAGCAGTTATTAAGCTCTTCAAGCTATAGGAATCTACTTTTTCACAAATATATTCACACAGACATAATGGTTTTTTACAGTATGTATACATAGTATTCACAATTTTTTTATCCTGTATTATTGTATTAAATTTTGTTGTAATATTTTTTAGGTTTTAGTAAGTGCATTCTGTTTAGTTGAATATGTCTATATTTTTATAAGAGATTTATGACCGTTTTAGTGCTGTCCACAGTATATTTTTGTGCTTTGTTTAAGTGCATTATAGATAAAAATATAAAAAGACTTCCGGTTACGACTTCATGAGCATTTTTTTAGCGTAGAAAATATTAACAAAAATACAATTCCATTAACTCTTTCCATTGCTTTCAAAACTGTATAAAAAATGCCTGCTAAGCTTTTCCTAAGACTTCGGATTTGGTCTTAAAATATGGTTCTAGATCATAAGACAATTACAAGGTAAAGATTAAGTAATGTGATGTTCAAAAAGCTTTGCTGGAAGCTGTTATTATTCAGTTTGGCGAGCGATATGCGACATGACTAAGAATTTGACAAAATTAAAATCGGCCATCAAATCAAGTATATAAATCACCTTATAATAATAATATGAGCGTAATTTGAGTTTGATGAAAAGATTGGGCAGGTAAGGTATGTAATAATTTTAACATTTACCACTTTTTCAAAATAGTTTTGCTTATTCTTAAAATCGAAATCGATTACAATTGCCGGAACCTGAAATCAGCAAAAAATTTCATTTCTTTATTTTATACTCGTGCTTTATGCTGATTTTAAGACGCAAAGATAGAACAATTCTTGACTTAAAATCTATTATAAAGTAGTATTTTCGCTATAAAAACGCAGCTTGATCGTTATCACTCAGGCGACTTTATTCACGCTGCTGAGCTTTTAAACAATGTCAAACTCTAAGCTATAGAAATACATTATCCAAAACTTCCAAAATAATGACCATCAACCACTGATGAAAGTAAGTATAGGCATCGATATGCTAAATATTGCCTCCTATTTATTTGGCGCTTGATCTAGCGTTTCCATTTGATTTTTCCCCCTGTTTCTCCTTTGCTACAGCCATAAAAATTAGCTCGGAAATTAAGACTTCCATCTTCCATTGCGTTTCGTTTCTATCATCTATTCAATCAAGCCGTCGTACTATGAATATATTTCACGTACGTTAATGAATTTATTGTTTTATGAGGGTAAATAAAATGACGCTTTGCGGATTTTTATCTTTTTAGCTTTCTCTCTGACAAATGCCCATTTATCAAAGTCAGTCGCTTCGTGGAAAACCTGAAATAAAAAATGAGTATAATAGGTCCGATGGACAGATAGAACTCAATTATTCGGAAATAATAAAACGAAATAATGGCCGGTCATGAAAAATTTATGTACAACGCAATGCTTACTTATCTGTACATGCGTTCGGTATTATCTTTGGCTCTATGTGTGCGAACCAAGTCAGCTAAAATAGAACGGCTTTACTCATTTTCACGAGACCATATCCCCGTGCTAATGCTTTTGCCTTTTTTCGTTTTCTGCTAAACGCAAGTCGCGCTATCGTTTTCGTTGGAAGCCATTAAATTTCCAATTTTTTTGTATGCGTGTGATATTTAGCAGGCAATTGGATATGTAGCATTTTAATTAAAAAATTTGCTGAAATGGCGACATGCTATTAAATGGGATATTCACGATGTAGTCGTCTTATTAGCTAGTCGAATGCGTGGTTACGAACTTGTCACAAAAGTATATAGCATTATCTTGTCACATCGTCAAGTCTACAACAATCGTTTTGAATTGGATGAAACAATCAATAGTTTATCATACAATTAACTGTTTGGCGCGAAGCGACGAGAAACTGATTCTGACCAGAACAATGTCAACCCATCTTCGGGTGACCGGCTGGTCTGCGTGACCGACACAGGCACGTAGCTAGTCTCGTGAATTTGAGGGACGTAAATTCGGAAGTCAGATATCTCAACAACTACATCGAGATGGGCAAAATAATGACGTTTTTGAGCGTTTATCAGCAGCTAAAGAAAAATTTAAAAAACTACGTGATTTCAATCATATTTATAATGCATGTTGTTTAAAATGGTCGCGCAAAGGATATATCAACATTCTCTCTAAGCCAGGGGTGGATTTCGATTGGGGTGCACAACCGCTAACGTGAGCACAACGGCTAACTATTGAACAACCGCTAACTAGTACACTACCGCTAACTCTTAAAAATGATCTGAAAAGTATCTGAAATAATGTTCGAGTATTACAACATAATTTATTCAACTTTAGAAGAGCATGAACAGATTGATGAAATAATTTTATTATGAGAACGATGAGCTGTTTATTAAAATCTATATCATTTTAATTGTAACACAGCTAAATGTATACGGATTAATAGAGCTAATACGCAAATTTTGTGGAACTCGATATACCTAAATTGACAAAAATCGGGGTTTCAACTTTACCGACTGGTAGACGGATTGTTTCCTAAATTTTTAGCTTTGCGGAAAAATTCGTAGTTTTTACAATTCAGGCTTGTTTTCAATACAATAATTCTTCAGTATGTTTTTCCCAATTTTTGATGTAGTGTCCCCAAACAGTAAGAACTATTTGAGTCCCCTTACTACTTTGTTTCGCTGCATAAATGTCGTATTTTAAATTGCTTATGCGGATTTTTGAGTTAGTTAAAACAGCTTTGAAAAATTTTTAACTGTCAGATACAAAAATGACAATAAAGTCATTTTACTACTTTGGTAAAAAGTCTCACAAGAAAGATATAAAATGTGTTTATTTTCCTTTTTTTAAATTAAGATATTTGTATGCAAAACGAATGACATACGTACATTACATGGCTTTCGATTGATATTACGGTTACCTTGGCGGTTGTGCACGATTCGCAGTTAGCGGTTGTGCCACCTACCCTGGATTTCAGGGGCGGGGAGGCGGCCACCCCCCCTCATTGGCCCTGAATAGTTGGCGAATGGATATGTAATTTGCAATGACTTTTGGCCGTCAGTGATCATAATTTCTCAAATTTTTCTGGCGCAATACCTGTTAATGACATTTATTGACTTTCTTGGCTGCCTGGAAGCCATCTGTACGATCATGGAAAAGGTTTCAAAACAATTTCATGAGCAGAAAGAGCTATTTCAGCATAGATATATTCTCAAAGTATACCTTTGAAATTTTTCTGATGTTTTGCGCCAAATGCAACAAATACAAGAAATTGAGCAGTAAACCAAGCTTCTAAACGTCCTTCCGCCTAAATTTTGCAAATTTTCCGGCGCCGGATCTTTTCTAAAGTCAAAGGAATTTAATGATTTGATTTCCGCACAAAATTGTCGGAAATTACAAAATTTTCTGAAAACTTTCCGCATCAAAAATGATTTTGAATAAAAACAGACAACGTAAAACGCCGATAAAACGCTATTTCGTAATTGCAAATACGGATGGATAACTATGTGCGCAGTGACAGAAAATTTTGATGATTTACTATCTCAAAATCGGGTTTTTTGGAAGTCGACAATTTATAAAAAAGAATAATCATCAGTTGCAAAGCTCCCGAAAATTTTGAGCTTAGTAGCTCAAATATGTGATAAAATCTACTTTGGTGGTTATTCAAGTGCGCTTCACAAATTTTCAATTTTTCCTTTAGGCATTCTTGTAAAAAATACTCGTAACACAACCGAAAATTGTGGATAAGAGCGTAGGATGCTAGTGTATGTAAATATAGACATTTAATTATGAAAGAGCAAAAACAATTATGTTTTGATGGAAGGCTTTTTCTGAAGAGCATCATGTCGTAACATCTAAATCATTCTAAGATGAAGCCGAATTTAGGACTTTGCAGAGCTACAAGTTGTGGAAATCTTCTTAAAAAACAAATTCTTATTTTTATGTTCTTGTTTAAGGTTAAGTCGTCCTTTTGCTCGAATAATTCATTGTGTTGACGACGTCTAAGAATAGCCGCAAAAGGTGAAAAGTGCATAAAAGATGCGAAAGTGTTTTTTGTCGAAATGATTTCGGAAAACTATTGAATTTGTATCGATTAGATCTACTGTTCATTTCAATTGAGTTAATTTAATTTCAAAAGTCGTACACGAATAGCAAATTGAGTTACGACATCAGTTAAGATTCGTTAATCAATCATTGAAAATATATTGTGATCATGTACACTATTCCCTGACCTATCGTTATTAAAGTTGAAAAAATAAATTAGCAAACATCTTTTCGTGTTTTTGAATCATGCGCACGTTAAAGGACGACAATGTGCAAAAAATGCTTTTCAGTTCGGTGTAGGCATAAAATAACTGTCAGTGATGATGTCAAAATGTTGAGCAATTGTCGAACAGTTGTCAAACTTGAAGTTTATTATATCTATTTGAAGGATTTAGACGAAAAAGTATGAGTGTATCATCAACCCCTTTCTTAGCTGCTAAGATCGCGATAGTATAATTACGCATATTTGATACGATCGTGTCTGATGAAGCGAGTTCTTATTTTTTCGAATGTTTATCTAGCATTGTCGCGACAAACAAGCAAGAAGAGCTAAAATGAAACCGGTGTCGAATTCGCGGAAGTTAAAATCGAAAAGTATCTGTGTCCAATTATATGGAAAAGAAATGGGTGATATGATATCATTTGGGAGTTAAATCTTTCACGCTAATAATGCGATTAGCTTATAATAGCTAATCAAGTGAATCGATCTACTTTTGTCGGATTTCCCAGGCTTATAACATTCGTTATAAGCGTGTTCGTATCAACAAATGATACACTTTGATTGATAACGTTAATTCCGCGTATCTGCTTCGCGTTTCGGCTCATATTCGTTTAATCAATTCCAGGAATAAAACGGCATTGAAGCGTCGAAGTGGGCTAAATTAGAAATCTAGCAAAACGACTCATATTTGCGAATATGAACGCCGATGGGCATATTAGCCGAAATAGCTTACCTGATAACCAAAGGGCGAGTCATGGCGTCGGATAACCATTGGGACAGGTTTTTTCCGGCTCCGCGAGGTGGCGAAATACCCTTCAAAAAGTTGGCTTCCGCTGTGGGGCAGTTGCCTTCAGTGACGATTCGTGAGCCGTGGCCAGACGAACAAGGCGCGGAATCTAGGGAAAATTCGGCAAGCGCGGCTGATTCGCAGGAGAAGCCGGAAATTAATTTAGTCGGTATGCGCCAAAAATTTATTAAATTACTATTACTCGACCGTAAAATCTTCGCTGAGACAGAGTTAGCTTCGTTAGATTAGCCTGACATGAATTCATTTCTGGCTCACGCTTCTAGTAAAGACTTACGAGATTATAGAGATTGCTATAAATCTTTCAACGTTTATTCCTAATCCCGAACTCGGCTAAGATTTTTCGCTCTGCAATATTTTGAGCCGAAAATGAGTGTAAGTACTTTAAAACATGTACCTATTGATGTCCTGATTTTTGTCTTCTTGAGGTCCACTAGACTCAATTTACTATATTTGCTTTGCGTAATAGACTTTTGTAGAGAGCTCATAAAAACTTAGTGTAAAAGGTGTTTCAATGGTGCTTAAGGTACCAGCTTAAGCAGCAGCCTATTGCTCAGACAGTTGCAATAAAATTGGAGCTGCTGCTTATCTTAAGCACGTGTTTTAAATACATACTTGAGTTCGTGCTTAGTTTTGGACCGGTGCAATAAAGTAAACACATGCTTATCTTGGTCCGAGCTGATGCTTTACTTCATGACTGGTCGGAGGCAATCATAAGTACCAGCTTTTGGCCTCGCTGTCTACTATTTTCCATAAATTTGCAGATACATTTATTAAATGTTTTTGCTGAACAATCATTTTTAAATGCCGAAAAGGCTAATATATATAAATTGTGGGGCAGTTATCATACATACATGTAGAACATGGGTATTTCGGGGGTTTAATCTAAAATTTGTTCTAAAGTGCCTTTTTTGGCTCAAAAACGACGGAATTGAAACGCGTCAAAAACGTTTTAACTTGTCTGACGACGTTCTTTCTTACTAGAAAGTAAAAAGACGAAACATTAAGAATAATTTAAATCAATTCAGTAAAATCTAGTCAAAATTGACTATTTGGCGCGACGCCTCGAAAAAATAGGCGCTTTTTAAGTGATCGCTAAAAACGTTTAACAAGTCCTTTAATACGACTTTTTATAATAAAAAATTCTGTGGGATGAAAAACTTTTGCTAGGGAGGGGTGTAAACCCCGAAATTGTAAAAGGCGGTGTCTTTATTTTGTTCATTTGAGACACAAATTGTCTTTTGAGGATTCTTTTGGTCTGAAAGCTTATTTTTGAGCTTAATTAGGAAGGAAAATTTGTATATTGAGAAAAATTTTTAGAAAGTGTTTAAAACGTTAGGATGCGCCATTTAGTGCAGAAATTGTTGAATTCGGAATTTTTTCGATTTGATCCTTTTTTGTATCTCAGAGTCATTTTACAAGCAATTTTTGAAAAAGGCCAGAGTTCATGCGAAATGCTAATGCACGTGATCGGAAGAAAAATAATAATTTATAAGACGATTTATGGCTCCTGGAATGTTTCACGATATTAAGCTCTATCGATTTGTCCTTATCAAAATCTCTTGAATGCTTCTAAGCCAAATTAGAATAACAGCAGGGTGATCTGCGATTTAATCTGCGTTTGTTTTCATCTTCATGGTCTTTAGTGAATATTGTTTCAGCCTATTCTTTTGTTATTGAAATCGAAACTTATCACTTGCTAAAGTTGGTCTCAACTTTCGACCAGACATGCACATGTGGGGTTTGAAGAATGAATAGAAAATTTTCTTGGGAAATTGACTTCTAATGAAGACTGAAAAATGGTAAAAATCTAGTATTTTCTTCAAATTTGTTGAAATTGACCAGAAAGTGTGGATTAGCATAGTTTTTACTAACCCCTAACATCGGCTGATCCCTAAACCGGCCATGCTGTGCATTTATTTTCTCGACTATAAATAATCGCACACTTGGCCTGTCTGGGAAAATCAGCGCCTTCAGTTAGAGAGAATTATTCAAAGTAAAGTGGCATGAAAGTATGTAGAAATGTTAAAATAGCTTGAAAATAATCTATTTAAAATTTTCGCTGATTTGAACCACATCTACGAAAAAGTGTTATTTTTGTCCGTTTTTATCTTTGATTTTGCTTTATTTTCTCCAAAATTTTTTGTTTTTTTCCTTCTAACGAAGCCTTTGCTTTAAAAACCTTAAGTGCATGTCCGATAGTGCCACTACCCCTCAGACCCTCGATATGCCTCTTAAGATATGAAAATATTATTTTCTACTCTGTACGTAGTTTTAGCGCATCCGTGCTCGATATGAATCCATCCAGCGTTGTTTTCCTCATATAATCTTCAACATTCTAAATAATTGTCTTGAAAAAACACTCTTAATAGAAATATTTGCGTCGTTGCAAAACTCATTAGTCACTCGTAAAGCTATTTATTAGATTTTATGACGCAAAATGACTTCCGTTATCGAGAATAATACAACATTAGCACGTTGGTTCTAATATTGAATTTCACAAGTTAATAAGAAAAGATTAACATGGAGTCAGGAAATTAAGCGAGTTATTTATATGTTAGATGCAAAGAAACCTCCAGTTAACAGCATTCGTCGCATGAACAATGTCCATTTCGACGAAGATCAGGGAAAGGCATATTTCGAGCGCGGTTCCTCCTGCCGCAATCAAATTCGATTGCACAAACTGAGCCTTCCTGCTGTAACGCGAATGGCTTTACAAGAAATGATAAGTAGTAGACAACAGGAATCGGATGACTTTGCTGAGAAACCTTTTCTCGATACCTCAAGTGGTAAGTCAATATGGTGGATGGGATGTAAACCACACATGGGCGTGGGGTGGAGTTTGGGGGTTTGTACTCCCAGAAATTAAAAAATCCCCTGCAGATTACTGTAGACACCAGAATTCTGTTTTTAGTAACATTTTTGGCGATTTATTCCATCCTGACCCCACAGAAAATAGCTGCTGCCCATGTATGGATGTGACTATAGATGCACAGCGTGCACGATCGGGGGGGGTTAGCTGATCTACTGGATGGGGGTCAAAAATTGAGCTTTTAGGTCTAAAATGACCTCATAAACTGGTTTAAATGGTGAAATACCGTTAGGACTACGTACGTTATTCCACTGTTTATGGTCAATTTCAAGCACTTTTGAAGGAAGTTTTCAATTTTCGTCTATTTGTGGCCTTCAATTTACGTCATTTTCTTTAGAAAATTTTCAATTTTTCGATTTTTACGTGCATGCCTGGATGTAAGTGCTAAGATTATTTTTGAAGCACCATTCATTAGTTGTGAATATATCAGTTAAAGATTTTTGGAAACAACTGTTGTAAAACAACGACACATATTGATTTGGAATATTTCTCAGAAGATTATTAATTCTTCACTGAGCCAAAATTTATGAAGAGACTAATAAGGCTCAATACAATAATTCGTTTAAAAAGACATATTTAGTCACGGGTCAGAAGGTTAAGACCTTTCAGCAATGATTATCTTTATGCGCACTTAAGTTTCTGCTTCCAGCTCTTAAGAAGATTCCATTATCCTCCTCATCGCCGAGATTGCACGAGGGCCAGACGAAACAAAAACTATCAGTACCAGTGATATCACGTAGAAGCGACGATGACGACGACGAAATAGGCCTTCAGTCACGAAACAGAAACTGGCTGCGGGGGAGGTCAAGCCAGCGTGCTAGTTTTAATCGGTAAAAGATTTCAAAAACTAAGAACCAAAAATTCGTTTTTCATCTGATTTATGTAGAAAAAAGTCGCGTTTTTAGTTTTCCTGTTTGTTGCCTTATGGTTAGGAAATCTGAGGTCAAAACTTATTGTCTTGAGGTATCATCATTTACATAATTATTTATTTGCGTGAAGTTTTATCTATCCGCAGGACTTCGCAGCCATCTAATATGCATGTTTGGGTGCTAATATATAATTTTCAACAGAAACGTAATATATTAATTATATATTATTCAATTTAACATTCGCATACGTACATTATTTTTGTGGTTTTTGTTATTTTCTTCATGTAATAATTTAAAATTATTAAAATAATAGAATAATCATACGCGCTTCCTTCGCAGGCGGTATTGGTCTAACCCGATTTATTCACTAAGCACCGAGTACATGCGTCAGGCTGGCTATCAGTCGCCGCCATTTGCCAATCTGTTAGCAAACAAACGGAAATCAGCAGTTATATCGTTCGGAAGCGTAGTTCATACGACAACATCGACCAACGAAAAGCTGGAGCAAGTGGGCCAGTTAGCCTCGCCAAACGCTAATAAAATTCAAGCTGGTAAGTTTCCTGTAGTGCAAATAATTAAGAAAGACAGAGACATAAAAACATAAAAAATATTTAGTTCGAAGATATATTTTCCATAAATTATCGTTCGTTGAGTCGGCAGGACTTGAAGCATGCTCGTTTATGACGTGAGCTTTCGACATTTATCAGTTTAATTCGAATCTACTTATTATTTATTCATCTAACAAATAATTTCTCCACGTACAGTGATTAGTCTAATTTAACAGTAGTTCACAAATTTTATCCGTAAAAATGCCCGTTAAATCATGTTTTTATATTAATTCGGCTTAGATCCTAAGATAGTAATTCTCGCTTCTTCATTTGGTAGATCAATCAGTACTATTAAGCCTCGACGCGGTTCTAAGCTCTTCACTGTAGCTGTGTTTTATTTTATTGTACCCTTTGCATTATTATAAGTTTTTATTTTTTACGTTGTATGTCTAGGAATAGTGTTGAGAATGGAAGCTGCTTCTTGCGCATTATCATCAAGTTTTTCTGTGATATTCTATGTTTAAAAGGGACGATATTGGTTGCAAAGAAAGCGCTATTGTGACAATTGGAGATGCAAAAATATTTATTCCTTCGTTCATTACTTGACTTATTAGCGTAATGCAATAATGCACGAGTATCTACCGTTTTGCATAAAAAATTCGCAATAAAAAAGTGTATATGGTTAACGCCTTTATTCTTCCTATTCACCATCAAATCCAACAAGTAACAATAAGACCTTTCAATCTTTTCTGTAATCAATTTGTATGATTTAAGCTGATTAATCAAACATGACTGCTCATTTTGTTTTTCCGATTATTGTTTAGCGTTTTTATCTTTTATTAGATTAATGAATGTACTCATACAAAGCCGTAATCAAGGGGGCGGGGCGGCCTTCCCTTTAATCGTAAAAGTTTTTAAAAAGATATTGCACAGAAGATGGAAAAATTGCGTCTCTTTGTTAGGGAATCTTCAAAATTTCAGTGCTTCGCGTCAAACGTGAAATATTTTTCATAATTTATGCCTCAAGCGTCACGCAAAAAACGACCGTGTTTGACAGAGAAGAATTTAAATCAACTTATCTTGGGTGCCCCTTGAACGAATCGTGGATACGGCCTGCCCTTGTATGTCTGAGTATGTACGAAAAGGAATCGGGAATCCTTACAATTCAACAAGCACTAGAAACTTCTCGGAGAAAATTAAATTTTCTTCACTGTCTTTAGACTTTTGAATTTTTGAACCAAAGATGGTTTTCGATTTTCAACTAGGATACTAAACCCTTTTCAACAAACAGAATTAGTTTCGTATGATTTTCGGTCAGACTTAAGCATTAATTGCAATTTTGATCTGAGATTAAAGTTTTTTAAATTTTGACTAGAAAATGTCTTTACTATTTTAACCCATGGCTAATTACCATGAATATTGACCGTTATACATGTAAGGTGCATTAAAATGCAAGCTCTTTGGAAATCAAGACGTTTTTTAGGATCTCGCCCAAAAAAATCGCTAAAAGCTCATAACAGCGCGTTAGAATAGCTAGCTTTTAATTTTAACTCTTCCGAATCAACACAAATCGTCTCAAAGCGTCTTGTCTTCTTATAACATCGGCATAATTCCAAGCAATCCTAAGTTTTTGTCCTCTTTATTTTCATTCAAGTGACTTTGATTTATAGCTAACCGATTATAAAGTGAAAAGTTGATTTATATTTATTGAGATCGGCTCGGAAGCCTAGTTACTCGTATATGGAGCTGTTTAAAATTCAATTTCTTTAAACGTCCTCGGATGCACTCTGTCAAATAGTACGCTTTATGTCATGCTGATAGTTTTTATGCTTGTTATTTTAAGCTTTTGAAATAGAGCGAAAATCTTTCGGTGATTGTATTCACATATAAGGTAAAAGTTCACTTTTATATTTCCGTTTTCTGGAATTCGCTTATATATTCGGCAAACATAAGGCTGCAAATGGAAATATTCTTAATTATTGGGTCTCGTATTTATTTAAATAACCCTTTTGCTAATTATTTCAGAATCTATATAATCTGGCTCGAAATTTTCAGCTTATTTGCATTATTTTCGTAAAATGAATTTAAAAATCAATAACAAGTTATCATGTTTCCAAATGGTTTTAGCCGCATATAATATTAGGTTGATTTACTCATGTCACTTGATGTTAAAAGGATATAGAATAAAAATTACCATAATTCATTATGTACGCACCAACTTTTTCCTACGAAAGAAGCTCAGTAATTTAATCTTTCCTCGAAAATATTTCAAATATAATTGATTTAGAAGTTTAAGGTTTTTTAACGGCGATAGATGAAAAGGAATTTTTCGGACTGACTCTTATAAGAAAAATTAAAGCAGTGCACGTCTTATCGAAATCTTATATCCACTGCTTTTTATTAGCAACTATGTTCTGATCATAAACTTTCTACGTCAGCTGTAATTCCTTGTGCTTTTTCAATTTTCAAAAAATACTTTAGACAGATTCCATGCTTAAATCCGACTCTAATGATCAACGATACTAGGTCATGCTTAGGCTGGTGGTATGGAATTAAAATAGTCTATATTTATCGCGCACGAGTTCAAGTCCGACGTAAGCCAGATAATATAGAGACCGAACTCAGAACTGCCATAATTTGGGATTCGGATAAAATATGTATTATGAGACGTATTAAAAATCGAAATTTGGCTCACCTTCTTATCTCTAGCTTTGCCCTAATTTTTCTTGTCAATTTGTAGTATCAGAAACCCGCTTATAATAAAATTGTTCTTTCATCCTTATTAACATATCATTATGTGTGTTGAACCGCGGGAGCTCATCAATATTGTCGCCGCATACTGTTTTTTTCTCCATATCAAGTGGTTTCGTGCGCTTTTTGAAAATCAAAGTAATTAGCGACCTTGTTCCATTAGCAACGACTCCTGCTGAGCTGTAAGCCAATCCTATTAAATAATTCATCAGTATATATTTTTCAGAGTTGAACGAGTATACATGGTTTAGCTCAAACTCAGATGCACACGTGGTACGAGCGTGCGAGTCATACGAAACTTAACAGAAGGCGTTGTTAATTATTGTGCGTGAGCTGATATTTTAGTCAAGATAATTTCAACTTCGTTTGCTTAACAATCTTCTGTCGCAGCAGATAATCTTGATATATTGTACCTGCTGCTATCTTTAATTAACATTTTCGAAGCTGTCAGATTTTGTCATCATATGAATTATTTGAAATACGATCATATTGTTAGATAGCTATTTAATTACTTTTGTATGTCAGTGTCGCTGAATACTTCCTTTTCAATTTCTTTCTTCAGGCAAGGTCTTATGCTGAAGGCATACATTTTTTTACAGTTTACTAGGTAAAATTATTTGGTCGATTATTCTAATTCTGATCAACTTTATTTTCCAACCAGGATCAAATTTAATAATTTGGAATGTGACAAAATTTTAATTTTTCGCTTTTGCTATCATTTATTTCGTTTTATGGTAACGTCCCGGGTGACCGACAGTTCCGGATGACCGACAGTCCCGGGTCACCGACAAATAGTATTAAAATAGATTTGTCAATCAAAAAATTCCCGATTGACCGACAGTACCTACTGGCCGACTGTTCCGAGTGGCCGACAGTCCCGGATGGCCGACTGTACCGGAAGGCCGACAGTTCCGGGTGGCCGACTGTATCGGGTGGTCGACAATCCCGAGTGGCCGACTGTATCGGGTGGCCGACAGTTCTGAGTGGCCGACTGTACCGGGTGGCCGAAAGTCCCGGGTGGCCGACACTGTACCGGGTGATCGATAGATGGCATAAAAATTCCCAAATGACCCGGTTGTTCTATTACTATGAATACATGTACATACGTACGTATGTATGTATGCACGTACATTTTTTCAAAATCGAAATACGTACTTTTTTCATTCTCTTAGAATAGCCATAAGGTTTTCACTGGCATAAATGTGAATATAAACTTATTACATGTACATATTGCATATGAACTTATTAAATGTACATATTTAATATAAACTATGAAAAATAAAAATTGTGTATCAAAGATTCATTTTTGTCACCATAAGTTTAAGTAGGATAGCACTAAATAATAAGTTTAAGTACAAAGGATAGCACTAATTTAGTTTAAGTAAGATAGCACTAAATAAGTTCAAGTAGGATTGCACTAGACAATAAGTTTAAGTAGGATAGCACTAAAATATTACGCATTGTGAATAATAGGCCTTTTTTACAAAATCCTGCATGTTTTTAATTTGCTATGAATTCGTATGAGCAATGTTTTCGCATTGGTAAAACTATTTATGTGCATAAATAGGTACCTACTTGAAAAAGCATTAATTCCGAAATCATAAGTCAGTTAGGAATTTTTATGACAATCCTATTATTATACCACTTGTCGGTCACCCGGGACTGTCGGCCACCCGGTACAGTCGGCTACCCAGGACTTTCGGCCAGCCAGTACAGTCGGCCACCCGGGACTGTCGGCCACCCGGTACAGTTGGCCATTCGGGACTGTCGGCCACCCGGTACAGCCGGCCACCCGGGACTGTCGGTCAGACGGGAATTTTTGATTGACAGATCTATTTTTAAAACCATTTGTCGGTCACCCGGGACTGTCGGTCATACGGGACTGTCGGTAACCCGGGACTGTCGGTCACCCTGGATACAATACATTTTATTACTTATTAAAAATCTCATGAATTGCAAATGTTCGTTTGAACGAGGCGAGTCGAATCTATTGAGCAGCCTGATTGAGTCAGGTATACGCCAAGAAATTGGTTTTTGATTCTCTGATCCATTTTCCGATGGAGTCAATATAGATTTTATCTGTAAAAAATTTATTACGTGATTTTCCAGCGCTTTTACCCATATCACACAATAAGTATCCAGTTCGTGCAAATGATTTGATATTTCGTTTGACAGAACTTCCTCACTAATGGCAATTTATTTAATGTTCATATAAATAATCCCTGTGCCGCTAAGAGTTTTAGCTTATATTCTTACCAGTTATTTTATGGAGATGCTGTAGCAGACAGATAAAATATTTTTTTGAAATGTGAATGTTTATATATCTTTATATTTAATATTTTTATATTTATATATTTTTATTTTATAAAATATTTTTATCCAAAATATATGCTTTAAAAATTTTTTACTTCTTTGCAGTGTCGAAAATCCAATTCCATTAATAGCTATTTTTATTCACCATACATTAAAAAGATTCGTCTTGATTTTTATCTATTATGCTCAATGACTCGAAACTTAAAATCGACTCACAAATTCTTGATTCGCCTGCGTTATTTATAACTTTGGTATTGCAGGCTTATAGTCTCAATGAGAACGGCGAAATGGATTTTTCGGCCTGGCCAGTGGCCACTAATTTTCTACTGTTATATTATTTATTCACTCCTTGATTGTTCTAATTTTCGTTACAGCACATGTTGCACCTTAAATTAGCATGTGCAACGAAAACAACGTATGATTTGCACGCTACGAATATTCTCGTTTTCTTTTGTATTTATAAACCGGGGTTTATCAATCGATCATTTTTCTCGAGAGTCACGTAATGAGTTCTGCCCTCTGTTAAGATTAAGCGACAACAGGTAGCTTGCGATTTGTTCTGGAATGATTTTTGTCGCCCGGACAGCGCTAAATGAAATATGACGTTGTTAATCTCCACGAGCACTCATTTTCTTTATTTAAATGAAACGAGCGCAGAGAATATCTTTTTTTCATAATACAAAAATTACTCTCGCCTACTTCTTGCGCTTTTCAAAACTTTATCAATAAAATGAAATTTGTTTTTTCTCCTTTCGCACAGTCGGTTTTTATCACTATTTTCTATATTCTTAGTGAATGTCGTTGTGTTTTACTAGGAATTTATGTATTTTTGACGTTTTTAACCTCAATTTCTGCGTTTTTCGCGTATCCGCTCAAAAGCGCGATTTTCCAGCTTGTTTTGACACAAGGACTGCTGCGCACGAGTTCATTAAGCGCAATAACAGCGCTTTATCTGCTGATTAGACTGAAGCAGAAAAAATAATTTTCCTGTGTTCAATGCATATTCCTGAACGCTTAAGGCAACATTTTCTATAGAGATTGACGCATTTCAACATATACGAACGTATAGCAATTTATGGGAAAATTGAGGTCTGCTCTCATTATAACTACTACTCTTTTATTTTTTATTCCCTATTCGATTCTTTTGAGGATTGCTTGCTACCGCTACGATTATTTAAGTTACAATATTATGTTTTCAACGTAATAATCTCGGGCGTAATTGGAGTAGTCATTAAGATGAAGAAGGAAAGTGTTCATATTTGTCGTTGTTTTCCCTTCCTAAGCTTGAAATTTTTATCAATTCGATCTATTTGAAAAAGAAATCTCGTTCGAAATAAATGACGTCTACATGTCATTCCACTGTTTATTAAACTGTGGTTAATGATTTCGCGTTGAATGTCATTAACAGATTGCATTCCGCAGCTCATACAGTTCTACCAAATGTTTCAACTGCCCAACACATTTTTTTGCTTTACCGAAGTCAGGAAAGAACTGCGAGAGATTTTCTGTATTTTTTAATGCAAAAGTATGTACGAAAATCTCTGTGACAAAATCAGTAACGCTAAAATTTTATTTAGAACAATGGCTTCAATTGAGTATTTTTCAGATATAGTATGACAGTGCGAATTTTGATGTAATTTCTTTGTCACGTGACCGATAGGCTTATGCTTAGAATAAGGCTGACTGGGATTCAAAAATAAATTAGCGACCAAGTTAACGAATTATATTCCCAACGTTAGCCAGGCGGAAATTTAAAATGGGACATTTTTAAGATCGACGCTCGTACTTGGAAAACATCGAAATTAAATTTCTTTCAAAGTGTATTAACTGTTAAGGAAAACCCTCATGAAGTGGTTCTGCTTATGCTTTTCTAATACCAGGACAGCTCTAAGGCCATTATAAGAGCACTGTAAACCTTAAAAATGAAGGTCCTGGCTCGCTTCTGAAATCCAAGATTTGGTTATACTTTATCATCCTCATTCCAGCCTTTGCAATTATAAATTAGAAATCGAATGTGTTGGGTTTAAGTTTGACATAAATCATAGTTCATAGAGATCGGCTTAAGTCATATCTGACCTGACCTCGTTCTGTATCCCTAATCACTGAACTTACATTTGAGTATGTCCTGGCTCAAGGCCCGGTTTCAGTATACAAGGGCAAAATGTTTAAAAAGTCAAATCTAAGCCTTACGTAAGCCGCTTCCAATAAGTTCGAGCTCAAAACAGGCATAAATTCGATTTACATGCATCGAAAAAATTCGACCCTATCTATACTCATCATGCTTAACTCTTGGCCTGCTTCAAGTTAGCGATTATTGAAATCGGTCCAAAGTCTTCAGCCGAAACTGCAATCGAATCTTGCACAAAATAATTCTGATTATCGTTGCAGGTGCATCGCGATCATTTGATTTCGCCGACGAAGTCGAGCGCGCCACCGGATCAACGACCGATTCGACCAATTTTTTCGACACAATCGACGACAAAAGTCAAAGCGAAAGCGATTGGAGAGAGGGTCTCGTTTTGAGCAACAATCGGCTAAATCATCGCATTGACGACGACGCAACCGCAGCATTTCGAATAAATCAGTTGGAGGGAAGTCGCAAGACCTCGACGGTGGACGGAGAAAGAGAAAACGAATCGAAGAGCAAGAACGTCAATTGGCCGACTAATTATTGTAACGCAACAACGATACCTTCCATTAGCAAACCACGCTGTTTGACATTCAAGAAACAATCGACAACGAGGTACGACCGCACATGGGCGTTGGGGATTCTGGGGCATGGATAGCCCGCTCCTGAGAATCCGGCAGACCCCCAATAATCGATAGAGCCACAGAATTATATTGTTAGTGCTGTTTTTGGCGATTTTACCCCATCGGACCCCCAGAATTTAGCTGCTGCCCATCTAAGGGTACGACACCGTTATTTTGTACGAGCGTCTTTGTACGTGTACAAAGATCTCGGAGGAGTATTTGTACGAGCGAAAATTTTTTTGAACATAAGTATATTAGTCTACCTACCGTTAGGTATACCCATTTTTCGACTGAATACACAATTACTATTGCGTCTAACTAGTGTTCATTGGTTCTATATTGAACTCTCGAAATTTTAGCGTTTTTTCAGCTAAAGATACACGTAATCTTTACTCAGGAAGCTGAAATAAATTGTATCGTCGTTGCCATTTGCTGACATAATTAGGCAATAGCCCTCTTTGCGCATATCAATTTGATGTCACATCAACATAAATAAGCTGCTTTTGTTTTAAAACAACATAAAATAGTGTTAAGTTGTCACTCACGTAATTCTTATTTCCTGCAAACAAAGCATTATAAAAGTTGGACGAGATAAATGCAAAGTACGACTTAGGTTATACAAAGAATGAGTGCGGAAGCGTTTAAATTACTATACTTTTGCCCCAAAAAATCTTTGTATACATTGTAAAAAGATCGCTCCAAGAATCTGTGTATTAGCCCCAAAACTTCGTTCCCTACAGTGAATACAGTGGTGGTGTACGAGCTCAAATTATTGGTGTGGAAGCTGTAAAGCTATTTTAGTCTATTCAAGCTTAATGAAGTATGCCACTGATAAACCAGAAGCGTTTTCTAAAAATAGGTCAAATTCAGTGTTCACTTACATTTTATTTCGCCTTCTACTTGAAAAGGACTATGTCACAACATGGTTACTTCGTCTATTTAATGCCTTATTCGTTTGAACACCTTATCCCAATTGATTGTATTTTTGACAACATTATCGTGCATAACTGATTTGTTTATCTGCTAAACTCTCTTCAATTCGATTAAGTTAAAATTTTAATGTTACAGGAACGTATTTTTAACTGTAGCGCACTCTTATTTTAAAGATTGCAGAAGGACATCAATAATTGATCTGAGCGAATCTTTGTTTTATAATAAAACAATGCTCATTAGAGCTAAATGAAAAATGAAGGTTTGCTACATTCTGATAATTACCGCTATTCGGCATTGGTCTTGCTTTTCTAGAGTTGTCGTGGACGACATAATGGTTACTTTCGGATCTCATCACAAATTACATCAATTATCTGCATATGTTTCTAAAGAACGCGCACACCACATACACGTTCCCTGAGCTACATTTATCTAAAGGTCGGTCGACAATTATGGTCTGATTAATTTATGTAAAAAACATTGCGAATTTCGCAAATGGATCGTGATATCGTGCCTTTATTATCATAATTATTATTGGACCCAATTACATACTATATTCCTTGAAAAGTGCAATATCACACGATGTTTTTATCACGATTAGTGTATAGCACACATCTTTCGAAACTCGAATGATGAAAGACCAATTCATAGACTATTTTCTTTCTTACTGGTACGAGCCTCCTTATTACCTTTCATCTTCAAGTAGTTACACTATACAAAGGACAAGGATAATATTTTTTGCAGATCTGCTTGTTTTATCACTCAGTCAATTTTTGATTTTTCCTACTTTTATTATAATTATCAGGTGAAGGCAAAGACTTTTCTACGAGTCGGGTGTTTTTTATTTTCTTCCGACTTTGGTAAAAGTCCGCTCTCAAAAATTCTAATATGTTCGGCTGTGAGATTTTAGGCAATACAATAAAGTTTTGCTAATCATTCCATTCTTATCTTTTACGGTTTGTGAAAGTCACATTTCTCAAAGTTTTTCTTAAAACAAAGATTCTTCAGATATATTATTCTTTGTAGATTAACACTTGTCAATCGGTAAGTACCTGCGATAGCGCAGCGTACGTTTACTCTGCATGCGAGAGCATCACAGACTAGCTTTATCTCTGCATTATCGCTAGATGCAAGAAACGAAGCTAGACTAGAAGAATTTATGATTTTTTTGTGAATAATTTAGTATATCGCTATTGACGAAATCACGAATTAGATTCAATTCTAAGCAGACATTCACGTGGGGCTTGGAAGTCTTGACCCCAGAATGGATAAATAGGAAATTTTCTGAGAAGAATCAGGCAAAAGAAAGGATAAAAACTGAGGAAAATGAAAATTTTTTCCAAAAGTGCTCGAAATTGACCAGAAGATGTAGATTAACAAAGTTTTAGCGCCATTTTAGCATTTATACCATTATTTGGCCTAGGCCTCATTTCGGCCTAAAAAGCTCAACATTCCCCTCTCGTAGATCAAGCTGATTCATTCAGACCGGCCATGAGTGAGCATCTATGCTCCTAATAGTGTTATTCGGCACTATCGCTAGATTTTAGGAAAAAGCTAGAAGAATTTATGAATCTCTGAGAGTAGTTTGGGGTCTAGCAAAATCCTAATCTTGTTTCAGTCCTGAGCATAGGTGCACAGCACGGCCGATCTGGGGGTCAGCCGGTCTAAAAGGAGTCAAAAATTGAGCTTTTTTGGACCAAAATGACCTCAAAAACTGGTATAAGCGCTAAAACAGCGTTAAAACTACGTCATCACACAGTTTCTGGTAAATCTGAAGCACTTTTGGAGAAAATTTTAAACTTTCATACGTTTTTGATCTCCATTTTGCCTCATCTTCCCCACAAAATTTTCCATTCCCCCAAACCCCCTTTTCTCACATTTATGTCTGGTCATGAGTATTCGTCAGAAAAATTAGTGTAGTTTTCAGCTCAGATGATACGTCAGTGAAAGTAAAAGGAAACAATTTCGATGATCGATCAGAATGGGATTTTTATCGCTATCAGCAGCATCGAAAATTCGGTAGTCAACAGTTGCCTCGGCGCAGCTATGGTCGTCTTTATGCTAAAGATTCGATAGGTCAAAGGGTAATGTTGAAGCGGAGGAAATACTTGTTCGAAAAACGGCTGCTCTTGTGCAAATTGTGCCTGATTTTCGCTGCGCTCGGTCTGGTTTTGGCTATATTGGAAGCTGAGCTTACGGCATTGCGGATTGTGTTAAAAGTAATCTTTTGCACATTTTCTGTTGTATTTGTGCTCTTGGAAGCAAGGTACTTAGTTGCAAAAAACCACTTAAGATTTGAAAGTGACAGAATGTGCAAAATTATCGATTATTTCAGGTCATTCCTAAAAATCAGGGTCTTATTTAGGGGGTTGCGGGGGGCGGCCGCCCCTCCTATTTTGGTCGGAAAAAAATTTTTAAAGGTAAGTTAATGCACGCAAAGATGGAAAAATTGCCTGTCTTTGACATAAAATCTTCAAATTTTCGGCGCTTCGCGTCAGATATGAAGAATTTTTTTTACATAATTTTGGCTCATGCGCGACTAAGATATAACGCTTTTCATAGCATTTTGTGTAAGAAAAAAATTCTTTTCGAAAACTTAGAATTTCATGATCTAAATGGATAGAGCATATCGAAAAAGTCGACAAATGCGGTTTTTGCGAGTTATCCCGACGAATTTCCCAGGATTTAGACCAATTGATATTGGGTCCGCCCCCCTTGGCCGAATTTTGGATACGGACCTGCTGAGAATAAAAAATAAATGAGTGAATCGTGTTATATTTAAGGCTTCCACAATTGATAATTCTCCTTCTTGAAAGTCCTTAATTCGGAGTATTGATCTTAAGTATGATTTTGATTCGAAACGTATCTGCATGTTCGCGCGTTTTGAAAAATTGTTCAGCCTATTAGCTTAAACTTATGAGGAACAAATTTGAGAGACGGGTGATAATAATTAAATAAAGGTCTTAATAAGATAATAGAAAACTTTTCAAATTCTTTATCATATTATAACCATTTAGTATCGATCTTATCTTTATTACCTAGCTGTTACATGTCTCGCTCACAAAAAACTACATTTTATTATTATTAATTACTTTTCATACTTTATTAGACTGGTATTTTGTCGAAATGCTTAAGAGTCGGTGTGCTATTATCCACTATCGTGCTGGTTGGATTGATTCTGTTCTACCATTGGATTGAAGTAAACGTAAGTATGAGTTTTAGTCATTTTTAGAATATGATATCTTGGAATATATATTTTAATAATATATCATTTTAGAATAGTATGTCAGTCATTTTTACTCGTACGCCTATACTATTCTTTACTCTCTTTTTTTGCAGATTGCAATGGTTGATATCAACGCTAAGGACTGGAGAGTAGTCGTCACAGGTGATCACGTTGCCCTAATAGTCATAGAAGTGACAGTGTGTGCCATTTGCCCTATACCAGGTCAGTATTTTCTATCATATATGAGTTTCAGATTTAATGAGTTTTAGTAAAATAAACTTTCTAGCTGCAAATGTAAAGGACATTAAACAAGACGTATAAAAATCGATGTTAACATGATTGAAATCACACAATATGTTGCATAATTTTCTTGTTTCCATTGATAATTACAATTTTCCTATTTCTCTTCTCGTACAGTCATGCATTTAACGGCTCGAAATTTTGGGTGGCCGGTCCCCGGTTATTCCTAGGGGAGGGGGGTAAATGACCTCCAATTTGGCCAAAAATGCAAAAAAACACGTAAAAATGGCCACAAAACACAACTTTTTTTCCAAAAATCAGGGGGATCAAAAGTTTCCTGACTTTGGGGCTTTGGGAGTGGGGACGAGGGACGTCCGACTTTGGGGGATCCCCCATAACCCCCCCACCCCCTCCCCGTCACATGTATGCATTCAGCCGGGGCGGATTTAAGGGGGGCAAGCGGGGGGGGGGGGGGGGCGGCCGCCCTTCATTGGCTAAAAATATTTGGCGAGATAAAGAATGGATATGCGATTTGCAATGAGTTTTGGCCGTCAGTGACCATAATTTCTCTAATGAAATTTATTGATTTTTTTGCACAAAATTGTCAAAAATTTTGAAATTTTTGGAAAAATATTGCGTCAAAAGTGATTTTATGTAAAAGTATACTATGCAAAACACCGTAAAAACGCTATTGCGCGCGTTAAGGGCAAATTTTTGGATCTATTTTTGACTGTTTTTGGAAAAGTTGGGAAACCGCCCCCCCTTAGGAAAATCCTAGATCCACCATTGGCATTCAGCACTTCTGATCAGCGAGAAATTCTCGATCGATTTTCATTATGCTCTTACAGCGAACGTGTGGTTCAGTACTACTATCCTGATGGAGGACCACCGTCAAACCAAAACTGCGCTGATGCCCTTGGACAATCTTCTTTCTTTACCGATGTTTCTCCGCTTTTACCTGATTGGCCGATTTATGGGCCTTTACAGTGCACAGTTCAGAGACGCCGCAACGCGCAGTATTGCTCGTTTGAACAGGGTCTCCGTCAACTTTGCATTTGTGATGAAGTCTCTCATGTCCAAGCATCCGTTGAGAGTTTTATTCGGTTTCACTGTTGTTTTCTGGATCGTCATGTCGTGGATTCTAGTTCAATGTGAACGGTGAGCTTAATGCTTATGGTCTGCTAACATCGCTATTCCCGCTATTGAAAAATTTCATTGATCGCCTTGCTTAGCTAAGACTATGGGAAACACATTGGATAACCAGTCGCCTTCAAAAATTTTAACGCTTAAAATTAAAAACCTCACATGCAACTCATTTATGATACATGTGCATTGCGCTGTGCTCTTAATGAGCTTCACTATTTGGAAAGTTGGACAAATATTTAAATTTTCATTGTGTGATTATTCGATTGTGTCCCGATAGCTGACCATCCTGATTCTCCGAACGTCCCGATGTTCCAACCATCCCGATTCCCCAGGCTTTCCCGTTTTTCCGACTACTGGCCACACGTCAATCATGGTCTGTCGATTTTCATAGAGCTTATCTATTGTATTGATTAATATTATGCTGCCTTACTGATTTACCTGATGAGTATGTACTAAGCTAATCAGTAGATGTGTGAGGTGCCATTTTGGCAACAAAACTACTCTGAGACACGTTATTTCTGTTTGCATCACATTACTGCGCTCATTTCTACTCAAGCGCATGCTTTTGCTCTGTGCCAGAGAATTGAGAATGAATTGGGAATTACTCGTTTCCCGCGCTCGTCATGCTTTGCCATTATCGGAGAAAACGATCAGACTAATCAGGACTTTAGTGTGTTAAAAATAGTGTTTCATACAATGTCGAATAAACGGAATTTGCGGGTATCAAGAAATAACTTGCTGTCGTAAAATGGGGCGGTCGGTGAATCAGGACGGTCGGGGAAACAGAACAGAGCGAATTATTTTAATATATGCAGTTTAGTCTCGCGTGCTGCACAGGAATGTTATTTGATATCTTAATATTAATATAAATTAAGTCGTATATGTTAGGTTCTTCGCATGTTTTATATGTTATTATTTTATATCTTAATTTATAATACGAGTATCATGTTTTTTCTAGATATAGTGACATGAAAACGGATAATGAATATTTGAATTGCCTTTGGTTTATTGTCATCACCTTCATGTCCATCGGCTATGGAGATATCGTGCCCGTTACTTACTGTGGCAGAGTAGTTGCCATAATGACTGGAATCATGGTATATAAGTTTTACCATTTAAAGAGCACCACTGTGAAAATTGTTTCCATTTTGTCAAATTGCTTTTTTTAACCATACAAGCTCATGAATTAATGGAAAATATGTCCCACCATAATTTATGCCCATCCAATCGTCCCTGAAATTCTTCCCCTGCTACGTTGCGTGCCAACCACAACCAGTCCGTAACGTATAGGCGCACAACATGGACGCCAGTCGAGGGAGTCACGCCGGTCCAGAGTCAATCATAGATATTTTTTGAGCTGAAATAATCTTAAAAACGGTTATAAATGCTAAAATTGTCTGAAAACAATGATAGTCCACAGTTTTTGACCAATTTTAAGCACTTTTGCATAAAATTGGTGGTTTTCATTCATTTTTGTCTTAATTTTGCCTTTTTTCCGAAAAATTCATCTCTTATCTCTTTAGGGTTCTAGAAAAACCATCCAAACACTCCTCCGCGTGTATATATTATTCCTGCCAACGATAAGTCGTCTTATCGATCCCATTCCGGGTGACGGACAGTCCTGGGCGATTAACAAATAAAATCAAAAATAGACGTGTCATTCAAAAGATTACCGTGTGACCATAGGTGGGCGGCATCAAAGCTCTGGGGGGTGCAAGATTTTTTCAAAGGTCAAAACATGGCCCTAAAAGTGGTGGTATGGCGAAAAAACACCGTTTTTCAACGTTTCTCATCAAGCACTATCCATTGGCATCAAAAAATTGCGAAGAAAACCAAAAAAATGCAAAAATTGAATTCTGGAGGGGTTGTAATGGTCTCAATGGGGGGTATTTTGGTTTTTTTTGGGGGGGGGCTTACTTCCCAAACCCCCCTTCCACGCCCACTTATGCGTGTTACTGACCCGGCTGACCGACTGTTCCGAATGGCCGACAGTATACGAAAAATGTGTTTACGATATTAGCATACTCGTCGCTCCTGATTTAATTAAAAATCTGTTTAAAAATTAATTAAGGATTAATTAAAAATTTTCTAGGCTTGAATATGTCTCACATAATGTTTGATAACTTGTCTTACAGCAAATTTTAAACATATTTAATATTTTGCAGTACGTTTGGAAAAAACTTCAGATGGCGAATTTAGCATATTGAGCGAGCTGCTTCGCTTTGTCATCGATATAGAGGATTTTTCGATATTTTATGACGTTGCTTCTCGAGATCATTGATTAGACATTCTGCACTAACTAATCTATTTCAGTCTATTTGTGCTAAAGCGGTGAAAAGCCCTAATTCATTAAGCCTGCAATACAATGTTCGTTATAAATGTCATATGCGTGCACCATTACTCTCGGTCACCCGGGAACATTTGATTGATAGATCTATCTATAATATCATTGGCCAGTCACCCGGGACTGTCGGTCGGTACTGTCAAGGGTGGCCGTCCGTTCAGCCTGGCCGCCTGTCCAGGGTGGCCGTCCGTCCAGCCTGGCCGTCCGTCTAAGGTAACCGTCTTCCTGTTTCTTACATTTTCCATGGTGGCCGTCTGTCCTATGTGGCCGCCCGTCCAGCCCTGGCCGCCTGTTTAGGGTGGCCGTCCCAATAGGCTAGTTGGTCTGACCGTTCTGTCACGTTTTTTCGACCGTCTCAATTCGCTGACTGCTCGATTCTTCTAAGAATAAATCGGGTCATTTTTAGATATCCCAAAATTCCGTTTCTCCGACCGTCTCGATTGTCTAACTTGTTGTACGTATGATAATCGCTTTTAAAAGATATTCTAAGGTTGGTTTATGGGTTTGTTTTAGTAAGTAACATACAGGAATAGGACTTAATTAATATATGAATTATTGGCTTTTAATCGGGCCTACCAAAAAAGTTTTTGCTCAGATATTCAGTTACGTTGTGAGTGACATTTTTTAGCTACTAGACTACTCTGACATAATAAAAGAGTTATTGTGAATATTAGTAACAAATTGGCCTACCCAAAATCATTCTTGGTTCAAGGCAACCACCTCACAACAAAATTAGAATGCTTGAATAAAATTGAAAATATGCTTTTTGGCTGACGAGAACATCCTGTGCACACATTTTGCTTAATAAAACCATAACAAAATAAAAAAGAAGCACAAAAATGAGATGCTTTTCTTCTTGTGCGAGATGCATATCAATTAGGTGCATTTTTTACAACAGAGAATGCCAGTACATGGAACTCGTTTGAGTAATATTTAATTAAATATTGCTGCCATATTATGCAACATTTAAAATAGAAACTAGGCATAGATAGACGGCCACTCTGGACAGTATAATTAAGCTTTATTTCATTGTGGACGTCCATCCTGGATGGGCGGCCAGCGTGAATGGACGGCCATGCTGCACGGGCGGCCACCTTGGAAAATTCACGCCCTAATTTTGCACTCATACAGCATGAAACGACCACCCTGGATGACGGCCAGACTGAAGGAACGGCGAAGCTGGACGGGCGGCCACCCTGGACACAATCCTGTTGGTCACCCCGTCTTATCAGTTCCCTTCATTATATTTGTCTCCTTAATTTTTTGTCTTTGGAATCAATAGAGAATTTTATCGGAAATAAAATTTTTAGAGATTTTAATTTTTTGCCTTTATTTAGTTTTGCTACTGTCTGCTAAGCGTTTTATTTTCATTTTGCATGGAAGCGCATACGTTAAACAATTTAGTACGCATGCGGGTAAAATATATTGATGACACTCAATATGAAGTAGCGCCGTGCAGTTTAGACGAAAAATCTAATAAGTTTGACTTTATTCAGGGTGCCGGTGTCTCATCAGCTCTTATTGCTGTCATGAGCATGAAACTTGAACTATCAAGAGCAGAAAAGCACGTCAACAACTTTATGACTGACACGAAGCTAAATCGACAGGTCTGAACATAAAACATATATATTGTAATTTTGTAATTTTTTCATTTTCGGATTGTAATTTTTTTACTCTGATATATGCGCGAGTAATATATGTTTTCTTATGTTGTTGCAGGGGCGGATTTAGTAAGGCGGGAGGGTGGCCGCCCCCACATTGGCCCAAAATAGTGCGCAAAATTAAGCATTTTTGAGCGATTTTTAGCGATTTTTGGGTTAAAACGGCTAATTTTTCCGCCCAAGTGAGGGTTCCGCCTCCCCTTAGGGGTACCGCCCCCCCTTAGGAAAATCCTATATCCGCCACTGTGTTGTTGTAAGGAATAATTTAATCAGATACTAAAACTATATTAGAAATTTTTGCAATTTCTGAATTAGTTCATCGCAAAAAAGCATATTCGTTAATTGCAAAGACTTATTCAGCAAAACAATCAATGCAGTGCTTTCTCTAATTTGTTCGGGATCCGTGTGTATTGCTCATTCTGTCAGTGCAATATGTTTTTCGATCATTTCTCAAAAGCAATTATTTCCTTATTATGGTTACACAGTGTTTGGTTCCGCTTATAAATGTATACAGATTTAACAATGCTTAAACCGAATCATTTTTTAGAGTTACGAGTACAAAGAGGTCTAAACATGGCTGAAGGCAGTCCTCAGATGCAAAGTATTACTTGGTCTGTACTCTGGGGGCAGGCCTCAGGAGTCAGCCGTTCAACTTTGCTGATCTATGGCCTTAAAAATTTCTAAATGCTAAAATAACGTACAAGTTGAATCAATTCACAGTTTCTTATCAATTTTAAACATTTTGCAAAAAAATTGTTTCGATTTAGGATCTTCATTATTTTTTGTCCTCATAAAATTTATACTTTTCATCTTCAAGAGTATGGATCCATCCTGAACCCCCCATGTGCATGTAGGGTGCTCGAGAAGCAGCGAAATTCTGGGATACGATGGAGCAGAACCTGCAAAACTACGCACAAAAAATTCGATTATGGGGTTCTATTGATTTTAGGAGGTCCGCCGGATTCTCGGAGGAGGAGGTTTCAGACCCCTACGCCCATGTGTGGTGCTCATGCGTTCTCGAGGCATTAAACTAGGCTAAGGTCAGTATTACAGAGCGTAATTGAATTTTCGGCCTATTTTCATCACGAGTGATTGAAAGCCTATTTTAAACAAAAGACGCTAAGGACTGCACTGATCCTCTGAATTATATACACATGATGAGAAAGCTAATTTTATGTTCACTAAAAGATTTTGTGCGAGTCAATTATGTACGCCTAAATATATTTTATTTATGTACCATGTCTTTTTGTTACGAAATTAATTTAGATTTTGAAGCTTTTAATGAATTTTTGTAGCGCAAACAAGCCGCCGCCCTCATTCTGCAGCACACATGGTTCATCCACAAATGGAAGCATTCAGAGCATGCAGCCGATGAAATTAGATTACGCTATCACCAACGAAAATTTATTGCGGCTATAACAGAGTAAATTAATTAATTATATTATTTAGCAATTTAGTTGTGCCTTCACTTTTGTTTGACTGAGCTTTCCGAATGTCATCATATTGTGTAATTTTTTCAAGTTATAATTTGCTGAGCAATAGTATCTAAGTTTGCTAACTGGTATACGTTCTATTACTTTGATAGGCCTTGTTTGCAAGAGCACCTAATAGAAACCAAACATTAGTATGTCAGTCTGATTACTCTTGATCATAAAAACAACTGACCAAAAGCTTATTAAATCAAAAATGCATCGCATGTATCTGTAATATCGATTAATGTTTGATTTATCGTCCTCCGTATTTAAAGTGTTGCTACTTTACTCTGGCTGAAAATGGGAGTCAAAGATAAAAAAATGGTGGTTAATCGATAAATACGAATTTAGTCAATTCCAATTTATTTGTTTTTCAACTGGGTTTCAATGACATATGACTAACGTATTCCTATGAGTTTTAGAAATGCTCCTCGAAGCTTGTCCAGAGAATTGCATTTGGTTCGGTTAATTTTGATTAGGTATCAAAGAATACTACCAATTTTATCAATGTTATATTCCTTCAACATTCTCTAACTTCTATAAATAACCTTTAATTATGAAAACGCCGTTTTTGCAAGATTCTAACATACTCGTGTTTTGAAGTCCAGCCTTAATTTTTAGATTCAGGCGAGTCAAGTGGGAGCAAAGGCGGCTGACCGAGCAGGGCAACGCGCTGATCGACGTTGCCAAATTGCAAAGTGACATGAACACGACTATGTGGGAGATGCAACAGGTTCAATTGAATTTGACACAACAAGTGGATCGCTTGACTCGCAAAGTTTCGAACATGTGCGATTTGCTCAGCTCAACCAGGGAAGGAACAGGGCGTCACGTTGCCTCAATTCGGCGCCCGAGTAAACAAGATGAGGCGAATCCCGAGCTTGTGGAATCTGCTTTTGAAACATTTTCTGATGAAGGCGTTAGAGACGCTGAACGGATTCACTTATTAAACGCTGAAGTGTGATTTGTAAATCGTATTTTTTTCTACAAATTCTCTAATATGCTGTGCTTTCGTTAAAAAATTTCGCTCGAATTCGTATTCGCCAGCAGGCAAGCGCATGGTTGCTGGGGGTCTAGATCACCATGATGGGAACTTAAAAAATTTTCCGAGGAAAAAATTGCAAAATTAAGACCAAAACTGGTTAGGCATAATCTATTTGTTTTGTACTTGAAATTATAAAGGAGGGATAATAGTCTGTTTCACATAAATTTAAGCAAAAATTTTAAGAATTTTTTCGAAAGTTAGCTGACGGATTGCGATAATTATATATCAAATTAATGCTATAATCGCAATCTGTCGACTTATTGTCGGACCTACTTTTCAAAATTTATGCCCCAACTTGTGTGAAACAGACTATAGGGTAGTAGGAATGTAGTTTTTGCACCAATTTAAGATTTACAGCTTTCTTAAGTTTACGCACAGGCAGTAAGCTGTTTGGGATAGGGATAACCATACATGGGCAGCAAATCCTGGGGGGTGCGATGGGGCAAAATTGTCAAAAATAGCACTAAAAATCAAATTCTGGGGGTCTATCGGTTTTGAGGGTCTACCAAATTCTGGGGGTCTAGTCCAGATCGCCCACGCCCATGTGTGGGAACAACTGATTCCTCCCAAAATTTTGGAAGCACGGATATTTCTTACTACAATTCCCAAACGAAAAACTTGAAAATTTTATTTGAAAGACTGCCAGAATAGATTTTAGCATACTTTTAGCTAATAAGCCCAAAATTTTCGGGCGCGTGGCGCCGAATTTATTGTTTTGTATAACTTTTGTCTTCCGAATCAACCATGTTTGAGTAAGACATAGTGAATCTGTCAACCTTTTCTGACGCACTGCGAAGACTTATCTATCTTCCTTACCTATTGCTTTTCTTTGCAAATTACCAGAATTTGGTAGAAAAAAAGCTAAACAATTTTTCATCTGGGTTAAATGTTTAGAGATCATGTGTATGGCCATTTTATATCACACATTCCTTGAATGTGATTGGAATAAAATTGAATTTTGTTTTATTTTTCGAAAATTTTTTTCAATGTGTAGAGCTCGCTGAGAAACGCTTAAGAATAAGAACCTACCTTCACTTTTGCTATCTACAAACAGTGGTTGAGAAATCTGAATTCAATTTGTTCGTTCTCACCCAAGTTCAGATGGTCAGAGCTACCTGACTGCCTACGTATGAATATACTTAACTTTATTATAACGCCTGCTTTTGGAGCTGATAATTGAATAATATGCATAACTCAATAGGTGTGCCAAATTCTTTTCTTGGGATCGGTTTTGGCAGACCTGACTTCAATGTTTAAACATACTTAGTCAGGTTTAAGCCAGGATAAAGTTTGGCTTAAGCCTGACTTAAGCCTAACTTAAGCCAGGTTAAAGAGTCGGCCGTCTGTGATAATGAGCCGAATATCAGCATAGCAGCTGCTTCATCAAATAGGTATGCATTTTTTCTGGAATTTATGATCTGCGATACTAAAATTTCTAGCAGTTTATTAAACACAATATTTTTATAAATGGTATGTCTACCAAAATATGGTAAGTAGGGGCTTAACAAAATTATCTTAAGACGATTTATGAACTTATATACTTACCTAATAGATTTTAGCATTTTACATGGAGGATAAGAAGGTATACGTCATCTTAATCACAGACACCACATGATTTTGCACAGTATTCATTCATTCTTTTCGGATATTTAGTGCAGTACAAAAAACGACGCAGTTCTTGACACTCTAATCCCAATTTGTCGTAACACGCCAGACCTGAAAAATATTTATTATAAACGCTGTCATGAAAAGCCAGAAGCAGGGTGAAAATCCTGTTGAGCGTAGAAGCTTGGAAAATACATGCAGAGCAACCATACATGCGCAGCAGCCAAATTCTAGAGGGAGGGGTTAAAACCGGCAAAAAATCCAAAAAACACGCTAAAAATTCAATTCTGGTGGGTTTTATCGATTTTTGCAGGGGATTTTCAGATTCTGAGAGCGTGGAACCCCAAACTTCCTACGCCCATGTGTGAGAGCAACTACCTGCACCTTAGAATTAAGATGAATTGAATTTTTTCAAAATAAATTACTCTTTTATTACATACATACCCAGATTTTCTACTGTTTGCAAGTTACAATAAACAAAATGCAGTCATATGAAATCAACAAGTTCGTTCTTTGAATATCTATTATAAAAAAGTAAAAAATATCTTATAAAAAAGCGTTCCCTCTTTTAAATATTTTTGCGTATTACTCAAAGTTGATGTGACTTCGCACTTATAGTCTGTTTCACATAACTTCTTGCATAAATTCTAAGAATTTTCATCGGCAGTAAGCCGAGGGTTACAATAATTATATATTAGATCAATGTTATAATCGCAATCCGTCAGCTTACTGTCGGAGATGTTTTTAAAATTTATGACCGAAATTGTGTGAAGTGCACTTGATGCCGAAATTTCAGCGAGATCGTATACAATGCAACATATACAGAAAGTTAATCCTGAGGTGTCAAACCTGTTTTTTAATGCTTTTGATGGGCTCTAAAACGACAAATACGTACGTACACGTAAAAAAATTATTATTCGACATTTCATTGCAATATAAAGTTTTTTCAGGCAGAACTGAGCGTTCGGAGCGAAGCGCTAAAAAGTGATTTGAGCAAAAAATCGCTAAAGCATTTTTTCTAATAATTTCTAGAAATTGAAAATTCTGCTGGTGTTTAGTACATTTTGTGCGGTCAGTAGCGATTTTAGGGGTACAGTTTGGAGAAATCGTACACAAGTTGTTTTCACTCTAAACTGTATAAATTATTGTTCCTTGGCTTATACGTACTTGTGCACAAAGTGCGTAAATTATAACAAATTTATGTTTACTAGACTAAGCATTCTACGAGCTTTCAGACGATACCTTATTTGACATATTAAAATAGAAAACGAATCAATTTACACGCAAAAGACTGAGAGAAATTTGTAAAAAGTTAGAAACCATGAAAGATTTCGACATCAAATTATAGGTTTTTTGAGATTGCAGACAGAACCACATACTGTTATAACCATAACTCATACTTCTTGGATAGCACTTTTTAAAACGCAACTATTTTGTTAGGTTCCACGCTCATATCTTGAAAAGTCGTGAAGTTATTAACGTTTGAAGGCCCAAATTTGCACCTTTTTAATTTGCACCATACAGTAGAAATCCGGTTTTTTAAACATTATTTTTGACTGCTTTAATTAAGTAAATTAGTTGGTTTATAGCAAAATAGTTGATGATTTTGTGCTCTTTCATTTGAGCTATTGCTCGGCTTCTATTTCTTCTTGGTTAACGCTGCAATCTCATTACAAAATTCAGGGAATTTCTAACTTGCGAATCAGAAATAAATCTTCATCGTACGGTGAAAACGACGTGCACAGTTAAAGAAAGAAAAAGCTTAACAAAATAAATACATATAAGTTTTGAATAAATCGCACAAGTAAAATTTGTTGGCATGGGGAATTACCTACCTGCAAGGATACAAAAAACTTTTTCAGAATCCATAAACCCCAGAATTGAATTTGAGAACTTATTTAGCGATTTTGACGGATCAGATTCCAAAAATTTGGTTGCTGCTCATTTTAATTTAGTATTTGAATGATTGAGGACAATAAAACTATTATTAAAATTAATTTCTTCCTATTTTTTTGTCCCGGATGGGCATTGGGATCTAAGCTCATAAGTGGTAGGCCCACAAAATCAGTGTGATTTAAATTCGGTTTAGAAAGTTTCAGTTTCTTGATTTCGATCAGTCGATGAATAGCAGCTAATGCGAGGTGTCGAAAGATTAACCTATGCTATGCATACACATTTTTATATTTTTATCTTTGAAAAGCCTACAGATTGCAGATTTAAAACACATTTTTCCATGAATTGATCTAATTGGCTTTTTAGTAACTTCGATCGAAACATTGTTTTTTACAAATACTGTAAAAAGTTTGTTGGATTTACCCAACAAAGTTGGGTGTAAATTTACGCCACAACTTTGTTGAATCCATCAGATCCAACAAAGTTGGGTTAATCCTATATAACTTTGATGCACACGACCTAACAAAGTTGGGTTAATCCTATCCAATTTTTGCAGAATTAATGCATGACAAAAATTGGGTAAAGCCTTCCCAACTTCTATGGAATATCTACATATGTGATTAAATGGGCTTTATCCTACCCAATATCAAAGCACATTTACATACAAGCGTAGCGGTTATACAAGCATACCGCCTGTACATGCAAAGCCAAAAAAAGCTTCCCACGTTGAAGATAGTTTGCAAGTAATGCTGTTCCCTAAGCAAAATCCGTAGCATTATTGGAAGGGTTTAAACGCGAACATGCGCTGGTTTTCTATGCTACACATACTTTTGTTGAGTAAACCCAACACACCTTTGCTTTTGATTACCTAACCTTGTTGGGTTAATCGTGCCCACTACATGGAATTTCCAGCTTTAATCCAACAAATTTGGGTTAAGAGACCATTAACCCAGCTTTGTTGGCAAATGTGACATTTTTTCAAGCCGTCAACAGAATGCAAATTACAGCACACCAAAGCTAGCAAAAGCTCCCCGATATCAAACAGAAGAAAAAGTTAATGTTACAGTTTGTCAATGATCCAACCCATGAAATGTCCGATGTAATACAGGGTGCTGAGCCCTCGTTGCAATCGTTCAGAATCTTTGCTTTCAGCTGATCACGAAGTGAAAAAACTTTCAATAAATTTCTTTTTTATCGTATACAATGGCAAGTTAAAGTAACGGTAGGTAATATATTATTTAAATGGTAATGTATGATTATGTAATAATGTATAATTTAAAAATAAAGCGCTAGGAACGTGAAATAATTTAATATTCACATACATACCTGTTACGTTTGTCGGACGTTTTGTCGTAATTGGACCTTTAAAACGGTTATTCAGTAATATATAAACTCACCGTTTAGTTATAGAAGTACAATACGTTCAACTTTATCTGATTAAATGATTCAACTGTTTCACTAAACTTAATGCTAGTTACTTAAGAACTTCGGCAGTGTACCTTTCATTAAACCAACAACATCGATATATTCATAGACTCGTTAGAAAGAATGCATCAATAGATGCACAGAAAAAATTATCAAGGGTTCCTGAGACCATGGAACTACATATATTATAAGAATTATACATTAAACTAGCGAAGAAAAATGCTCCTGTGGAACAAAAAAGATGAATATACTTGGAATGTGGATTATTAAGGATGTAAAAGGAGGGGACTAGAAAAAATCTACATAAAGTCGCAAAATCTGCTAAAAATCATACTTTCTCTAAGCAACGGAAAAAATCGAAGTATATTCTGCGGCCAACAGATTAAAATAAATATTTAACCATAAAATGATTGAAAAAGCAGCACATTAGGTACGCAGTAGCTATGGGGAATGATGTTGAGTATACTAACAGTCTTTCTAAGCCAATTGAATGAATGGTTTAAAACAGTAGGAAACACTTAAGTTGACTTGGAACAAACTAAATGTAGGTACACTAGCATGCCCTCAAGGATTGTGTGCACTAATCAATCGGCCCCTGCTTTGCTTGCTTTAATGCTCAAAACAAAATAAAACAACTTAAAATACAATTCCACTTAGTTTTCTATCGATCAGGATACGAAGCTAGTCAGTGTTGCTACTTGCCAGCAATTTGAAAAATAAACATTACAGATTTCGTTTGTACACTCTTATCTGAAACTTTGAACATTATTTAAAAAAGACACTTTTTCAGAGGCCGCAGAATATACTTCGATTTTTTCCGTTGCTTAGAGAAGGTATGATTTTTAGCAGATTTTGCGACTTTACGTACATTTTTCCTACATCCTTAATAATCCACATTCCAAGTATATTCATCTTTTTCGTTCCATCGGAGCATTTTTCTTTGCTAGTACCCTACTTTTAATTAGCATGATTTGAGTACATCAATCAGTAAACACATACAGTAGCATACCACAATAATGACAGCAGTCCATGAACGCGGAAAACAATTTGTTCTTAACATCTGCATTATCCTTTTTAAACAAGACAACCTTACATTGTTTAAACAGATCAAAGTTTTTCAGCATAAACTTTACGCAAATATCAAGCGTAAGGAACACTAAGGCTCAGATTTGGGAGTAAAATAAATTTGTAGTATAGACTACATATAATCAACAAATGGAATAGTGCAAACTATACTTAACTACTAGGTGTAGAGAAAACTAACAGTCAGATTCCCAATTCTGATTTTACGTAGACCATTAAAAAAATTAAACTTCCGCAAGGCTCTAGAACTAAAGTGTATATATGCGGTGTAAACTTTACACAACCACAGAGTGTAAAGAAAATTTCAGTCGGATTCGTAATTCTGATATTACTGTGATATTACGATCAACATTTATGAAAAAAATTAAGTCAACACAATGGACCGAGGACAAATAAATATCAGATGTAAACCACTTTACAGCACTGTTGAGTGCAAACAAACTGGCGTATCACATTTGGTTTCTGCTTAATTTTTAGACTTTATATTATGTCCAGACTCATAACCCAGAACTTGGCAGAAAAAACAAGCCAGAAACACGTTAAACTCACCCATTTTTTGACTTTACACTTACCGGAAAAGCTAAATATTGATGTAAACAAACGCAATTTGCTGTGACGCGTACCCCTTAGAAAGTACTTTATTTTTATCCTTTTCGACCTCGCCCAACTTCTGAACAGAGAAAGTGGCAAACAAAAAATGGACAAACCTGTATTTTCCATTGTCCACCACATTGTAAACTTTGAAAGTCTGAACCTAACGTCCCATTGAGTGTAAATAAATTCGGTTCGGGCCAGTTTGTAGCCCTTTGATTGTAGTACGTTTGTATGTGCCAAACTTATGTTCCGCAAAATATTTGATATGATTTACCAATCAAACTACGAAAAAACCTGTTTTTTCGCCCATTTTACACGTCAGATTTCGAACTTTACACCCCCACAAATAACACAATATTACGTTTTTTTGAACGCAGCTTGCTTTGATGTGTAGCCCTTAGAAGCTGCCTTATTTCTATTTTATTCAATTCATCCAAACTCATAACCGAAAATATTGGCAGAGAAATCACGGACAAAATCTGTTTTTTACTCATCCACTCGAGTGTAAAGTTTAAATCCCTGGTACCAATTGCGTATTGATTGTTGAAAAGTTTGCTGGCAAGCGCAGGATAGTCCTTGATCCGTAGTACAATTCTGTCAGAAAAAATTTCTTAAATCTCATGACCGGAGTTGTTGGCAGGCATAAACAAGTCGAAAAGTCGGCTAGAATGTGTCTTTTTACCCCCACATTTTCGCACTCTTTACACTCCCATTCGAGAACTGAGGCAAAATTCAAAAAACAAAAAGTGTTAGCTGCAGAACATAAATAGATGAATAAGTCAAATGAAGTGCATGGTTTTGCCAAAAGAATTAAAAAAATGAATAAAAGTCAGCACTCAGAAGATTCGAAGCCATTAGTCTTTTTCTGAATCTGCATGCGAGAACGGATGCGTAAGCCACTGCGACAACTCGACATATCGGCGGATTTTAATACTTAGTTAATAACTGAAAAATATTCATCATTCTACTTAAGTTTAAGAATAGTGCATTTATGATAATAAAAAATTATTTATTAAAGACGAGTCAAAAACCTCTGAAATAGAAAAATCTGATCGAACAATATGCAATACGAAGTTATCTATCGGCATTAGAAAATAGATGTAGGTAAAATTCAAAGTTCACCTCTTCATATCTCAACAAACACCGGCTGTATAAAAGTTTAAAGGTCAGATTCATTATTCTGACCTTACGGAGAACATTTTTAAAAAAATAAAATTCATCATCCATGATGCTCTAGACGGAAAAAATTTCTTCGATGTAAAGTTTACACCTGCACTAATAACGCAATATTGATTGTAAAGAAACAAAATAAATTTTGCCGTGTAGCGCTTAGGACGAGGCACATTTTAAAGATAATTACCACGTTCTGTCTACTAAGTGGAGAATATGGCAGGAAAAAAACATTTTTTTGTCCCAGACTCTTTACAATAAACCGCTTTTAAATTTGAAAATATTACTTTTTCGAAAAAAAATTAAAAACATTTCCCTAGATTTTATAACTGTCTACCGTTTAAAACCAATCAGACTGCATAGAATGTAAAAATGAGTCAGATATGCTTCTACACATGAAAACAGCAAAAAACCGTCTACTTTACACAATATTGCGTTTAAAGAGAAAAAAATTGTTATCCGAGATTTTGTGACCCTCTACATTATAAGACCAATTGGGCTGCACAAAAACCAAAATTGGGTTAGATAAGCTGAAAACAAGCAAAGAGGAAAAACCCGTATACTTTACATTTTTATGCAACAACCATTGAGTGTAAAGAAATTTTAAGGTCAGATTCGTAATCTACAGCTCGTGGGCAACATTTTAAAAAAATTGGCGCTCCGCAAATTATTTGATTTTTCGGTTTACATTTTACACACTCATTGCTAACTCGGTATTGAGTGTAAACAAAAAAAAGATCGGCATCGAATTTTTTAATTATCCATCGATTAAAAAAAACCGCACCTCCCAGATGTGTGCCGTTATAGCTGTGAGGGGGGGGGCACAAATTTCGCACTCGCTGTGAAAAACATATAAGAAAAAAGGATGGCCAAGTATATTATAGGTAGCGCTATCGCGCAACGTATGATAAAATGGGTCTTATTATTATTTTGGATTCTGAGGGCTAATGCCTATAGTCTGTTTCACACAACTTCAATCTTGAATTTTAAAACTATCTCCGACAATAAACTTACAGATTGCGATTATAGCATTGATCTGATATATAAATCATCGTAACCCTCGACTTACTGTCATTAAAAATTTTCAGAATTTATGCACGAAGTTATGTGAAACACACTATAAGCAAATGTCGGATCCAGCGAATATTTTTTCTACTGGTTCTTACGATAAATAACTCAAGATACTTGTAATTTTTTTTATCAATTTTATGCACGCAATTGAATAGAGTTATATCGTTTATATTATATCAAAATAAATTACTTTAATATTATTGTTATAATAAATCTATCAATGTAATAGTAATTAAATCATTACATCAATCTTTTCGTATTAGTGCTAAATAATGAATACGTGACTAAGCGTCAATTGCTACGTAGAAGCTAATCAAAGTTTTTCTCTCTATTTTATCATTTATGTCTTCTTTTTGCAATTTTAAAAATAAATCATTAAAATATTGATTATAATCATAAAGACGAACTAAAATTTATAAATTTACCTGTCGTCGTTGTTACTTTGACGCCGTGACTACCTGTTTCAAACAAACATCATTTTTAACTCTACCCTGTGATTAATGTCATCTAAAAAGTTTTTGTTCCGAGTACCTAATATCTAATTAGAAAAAGGGCATTATAGAACGCCACTAATCACTGCGGAATCAGAGGAGAAAAATATGCAAACAAACTTTAATTTCTGTTTACTTTATATTCTCAGGTTGACTCAGTTTCACTTATTGTCTGTTTCATTTAACTTTGAGGTTTTTGAAAAAGTTTGAAGCGACTACGAGAGTGTTTTAAACTAATACAATAAATATGATATTCTACAGTATGTCGAGTCATATAGAGACGTATGCTTGTGTCAAGCCGCATTACTGCATCAAGAGTTTAAACCGCTTTTGTAGCCTGATTCTTGTGGAAAAATTCAGAGCAACCGCAAAGTTAAATGAAACAGGCTATAAGTATACTCTTGCTTAAATGCGCTCAAGCTTATTCGTAAAAAATTACACTCACTTGTCTGACTGCTGAATTCAAAAACTAATTATAAAAAAGCGTGCTTATCAACAAAATTTATAGAACTTGAAATCAATAATTGAGTTGTGAGGACTGAATTCCAAATTTGTTCCGATTCGCTTTTTTGTTTACTTTCTCTACTTTTGCGCTGTTCATATAGTCTTTGCCTAAGGTGTTCTCATAAATGACAGCTCACGGTTTGCTATACTTTATTTCTCGAATGCAATCTAAAATAATTTACGAGTAGGTATGCATACTAATTGGGTTGATAATATTTATCGATGTATATCTTGCTGTTTTTGATCAACTATATTTTTTGATTTCATTTCGCCAACGGGAGAAACCAAACACAATTATTATTATTCTGAAGTGCGTTTAATTAATTTAAATTACGGTAAAATATAAGCACTGAAGGGCGAGCGCTTGAATTCTTGTGAGGATCAAAATGGATTGTCCTTCAACAAATAAAAGGTTTAAGCCAGAAAGGCATTAAAAATCTATTTAATTAAAACAGCTTATCAGACAGATCCGAGGTAGCAGCATACGTGGGCAGCAACGAAATTCTGTGGGGTCAGGATGATTTAAACCATCAATACTGTTACTAGAAATAGAATTCTGGGGGTCTACATTAATTTGGGGGGTTTAACTTCTGGAAGGGAATGGGTAAAACCCCCACCCACTCCCAAACCCCCACGCCCATATGTGATTAGTAGACCAATCGTCCATTCCGCCTTAAGCTTCTAAATCATTTTCATTCTTTATTTAATTTTACGAGACTCTGACCGAATGAAGAGCGTGGATAAATTGCGGATAAGTCCGGTTTGGGTGATTAACTAGAGTTTTCAGCAGAAATAGGCATGAAAAGTTTAATAGCCCCTAAAGAGCCAAAAAAGTATCACAATCAATAGTTTCGCATTAGTTCCAATCAGTTTTGCGAAAAAGTTTGAATTGGTGTCCGTTTCTGGCCATATCTTGGTCTTATTCTCCCCAAAAAGTATTATCTTTTGCCCTTCTAAGGTCCAGACCACAAAAGGCTTTGGATCCCCCAGAACTTAAGATACTCTTCACAGACCCTTAGAATAGGAATTTTGGATGCTTCTCCCAATTTAAGCGATTTTTTACGCACCAGACGTCCAGAATTCTATTGCCTTCCATGTGTGATATAGAGTCTAGCTAGACTATAGATAAACAGCATGGCATATCTAGGGAGGGGTCAGCCGGTCAGAGGGGTCAGATTTTTCTGGGCCAAAATCACCTCTAAAACTGATACATATAAGCGCTAAAATAGCTTCAAAACGACGTTATTACGCAGTTTCTGTTCAATGTGAGACATGCTCGAAGAAAAGTTTTGATTTTCATCCATTTTCGGCCTTTATTTTGCCTCATTTTCTCCAGAAAATGTTTCGTTTTTCCATTCTAGCTAGACCCCCACGTGCATGTCTACTAAACTCTCCGAATCTCATTCCTTGTGCATATCTGATCGTATTATCCACGCGACTCTATGACTATTTTTTGCTATTTTATTTAAGATTTAGGCGATATGCTTACGCTTAAAACGCCATACTTTGAGTGCGAAACATATAAAACAGAAAGAATTTGTGCTTACAGCAAAGTCTGTTATAGCAGAAATCTTTTGGTTCCGTGCACCGTGAACACGAATCTCCGATTGAGTATGGAAGCTCAGAATCGTCCTTAGGCTGATAATCAAATGCACATAAAAATAAACGTGTTGTGGAAGAATTAACTGGCGACCTGCATTCTGCTATTGCACAGCCAAGTAAGTTATTCATAGCTCGCATAAGCTGAACAAATAATATAGCAGTTCATATTAAAATAACGACGAAATAAAATATGGAAAGTAGCAGGATACAACAGACAAAATGCTTAAAAAGTGAATACTGGTATTTACATATGTAGGAACACATGGTCGGTGACCTGACATGCACGTAGGGAGAGGGGGTTTGTGATCTACTCTATACCTACCAGAATGGAAAAATGGAAAATTTTGTGGGGAAAATGAGGCAAAATGAAGGCCAACCGGAAGAAAATCGAAAATTTCCTTAAAAATCGCTTCAAATTGACCAGAAACTGCGTAATAACGTAGTTTTAGCGCTTTTAGCGCTTATATCAGTTTTTGAGGTCATTTTGGCCTAAAAAACCTCAGTTTCAACTCCCCAGACCGGTTTCCCCCTCCCAAATCGGCCATGCTGCGCATCAATGGTCGTGTCGTCGTGACCACAGTTATACAGCATGGCCCATCCGGGGGGTGTTCGACCGGTGTGGGAGTCATGTATTCAGCTTTTTCTGGCCAAAATGACATAAAAAGTGATATAAGCGCTAAATTAGCGTAAAAAATACGTCATTACACAATTCCTGATCAATTTTAGGCACTTAAGAAGAAAATTTTCAATTTTCTTCCGTTTTTGACCTTCATTTTGCCTCATTTTCCCCAGAAAATTTTCTATTTTTTTATTCTAGTGGTAGACCCCCCAAGTGCATGTTTGGTCGTGACGGCTAATATTGGAAAGCATATGACATTTTCGCACTTCTAGGATATTTGCTTGGACTAAACGTTCAACCGTAAGGGTATACAATTAAATTTACAAAGATGATATTTCAGATTTTTCACGTCTTAGAAGTCGATATGTCTCATTTTTCCATGTGAATCTATGACTCTCGCCTGCACGAGAGTCACGTCCGTATGTACATGCACGTTTCATCATTTTGGGAGGGTCTGGGCAGCAACCGAATTTCGGGGGGCATAGATGGGGCAAGACAGGATAAAAATAGCCCAAAAATCTATTTCTGGATGCCGAGGCTATTGAGGATTTTCGGGATTCTGAACCCTACACGCCCATGTGTGATTTAGACGCCTGGGATAGAAGGGAAAATGAAAATAGGCAGCATTTAGAGTAAAAACAGACCAAAATCAAAACTATCTTGCAAATGCGTTTGAAATTGACCAAAAATTGTCGATTAAGAAAGTCTTAAAGCTTAAAACCCGTTTGTAAAGTAGACCAACGAATAAAGGGCCAAAAGTGAGCAAAAGTTTTAGCTGTTTTTTCTTTCTTTTCATAGCTGTTCTTCTTTTCTTAGGTGTTCAAGAGTTCTTTTCTTTGATGCTGACTAATAAATGTAAATACTTTGCCGTAAGACAACTTATTTTCAATATGTGGATACTGTACTATTATGAACACATTTTTTGAATGGAAAGCCATACATATACTCGTCCTAGGTCCGATTTAAGTGATTTCTAATTATCTCAATGTAAAAGGTGCCGTGAAAAATTATTTATAGAATTTCAACACTGTGACCAATTTGATTTATCTGCATCCTCGACATCTTGACATGACCAAATGATCAAGAATCATGTGGTAGCTACAATGTGAGAAGATTCTTACAGCTTTATAGTTCGCACAATTTCTGTCTCCTGTTGCTTCCTTGCATGTATCGTATTCGATGAGGTATCTTTCACCAAACCATACGAACTGTATAATGTAATTGAATTGTTCTTTGACATTGTAAGTTAGAGTATAACCAATATGAGACAATTTCGTGAACTTGCTCTGATCACAAGTTTCTGCCAATTGCCTTGCTTGATTTGACACATTGTCACTCCATTCCTGCAACAAACATAATGGTTAAGGAACATACGTGACCTGGACGGGGGAGGATTTAATGAGCAGAAAAATTTTCACCCCAAGAAAATTTTTGACCACCAGAATCCGTGATTTTCCGAAAACTTCGTTTGAAACGTGCTGTTTTGAACGTTTTTAGCTATTGGCATTCCTTTCACAACGTGTCAAATTTTCAGCGCTTCGCACCATATAAGGTAGGTACTTATTTTTTGACTACCGATATTCTATTCAATTTATTCGATCTTTTCTAAATTTTTTATAAACTTTTCTCTGTTTTTACCTAAAATGATGTTTTTGATGCGCATTCACCATTTTTGAGCCCAAAAAGACACTTTCCACAAATTTTCTTCACCATTCAGAATTCCCATGGTGTGCATGTCTGTTTAGGAGATATTGGTGTGTTAAAAAAACTATTGAGAAAAATTGTCATAGGTAGACATTAGTGTTCATGCCAAACTAATTATTCAAGCAGATCAAGTGCCATAAACTACGCGAAACGAAAATGAAGCAGAAAGAAATGTGAATAATAATTTAAAGTAAAAATTTTATTGACGCCCTAAAATCAAAATAAAATAAGAGAGAAATAAACTGCAAAGTCTCATTGGAAACTTGAATAAAAGGAATGGACAAGATTAAGACAAGCGACTGTCAGACTGAACCATGGTATGATCAAATACAGTCATTCGAGATTGGAAGACGTTTTCAGAAAATGAACCGAAATGTACAAAGTTTGGCAGAAGATAAGTAAAATTTCTCCCGCAAAGGTTCAAAATCTGGGCAAAGAACAAAATGAATAGGCTTCCTATCTTGAAAAAGTTTGTAATACATAATGTATACCTTACCAAGCAATTCATATCAGCAGCTGAAGGTTCCGCGTAAGATCTAACCGCGTTGACCGTTTCCGTTATTCTCCTTTTATCGTCTTCTGACATTTCCGCAGTAATTGAAGCTGTATAAATAAAAATTCTACTGCGATCATTTGACCAATTTTAATTAACAGATTTCACTTAGTATTGGTTGAGCGTATAATGCATTGAAATAATGTATTGATAAATAATAATAAATTAATTAATAAGAATAATATATTAAAAAATAAAATAACAAAAATAAAATAATAAATAACATACAATGCATTGCAAGCACGTCAAGATTGTAAGCAAGAAAAGAAGGTATTTCATAAAATTATAGCCACAAAATATTAAATTCGTGTTGTATAATGTAATTAATTTACCGTGCTGTCTTGATTTGTCATTGAAAAAGTTTGCAAATACGGAATTAACGCTAATGAAACACATGACGAGGAAAATCTGTCTCGAGGCCGACATTTTAAATAAGTGGATAGGAATTGTTTGCTACCCAAAAAGCAAACGTATCAGAACTACACAGCTGAAAATATTTACATAACTTAATAAGAGTGTGCGTTATTCGAATTTTATTGCAAGCTCGCTACAAATATGAACATTAGCTTCCTCGGGCATCCTGTTTGCTGCTTTATGCAAACGAATTCAATATATTTTTCAAAAAGAAATTCAGCTTCTTTTGTATGACTTGCAAATTATTTACAAAGACAAATATTGATCAAGCATACCAGCTTATAATCCTCGTACAAATGTAGGTACTCGTACAACGGATTTTGCTTTAATAAGGTACATAAGTACTACATTTCCTACTTACTCCTAATCATTCGATTATAATGAAACCGGATACTAAAATTAAGCAGACACAAAAATGTTATCGCTTAACGGATATCATATTTGCGTCTCCAAGCAGTAAGTAGTAGATATTTAGAAAGTGGTAGGTATTCGCGAAAAAGATTTTTGCTGAACGATGTTTTAATTAAATTCGCGCTAAAATCCATAATTCATGATTTTTCTAGGACTTCGGTGAGAAATTCGATTTTTGTCTAATCTCTTTCTTTCATTCTGCACAATAACAAGACTTCAGAAGTCAATTTTTGTGTAATGTATCCAGAGTTTCTTCCAATTCGAAATTTTTACGAACACGATAGGTACGTACCAACTTACGACAAAACACGCTTGCACATGGCTGGGTGGGCCTGCCTTCAGAATTTCGGGATGGGCAAAATTATGATGCCCGACAATCTTGGAGATGGACAAAAATGATAGTTTTATACATTATTTTTTGGTGATCTCTCTATGAACACTGAAGGGAAAAATTAAAAACTTATCTAATTCTCATTTTTCTGGTCTATTGCAAAGGAAAGCAATAATGAAAATAAATAATTTTGTGCAAGACGCAAAAAATTGTTGACAATACACATATTTTTAGGAAGACATAAGTCATACAAAAGCAAAAAGGCTTAAAACGGCCGAAAAATTTATGGTTTATTAGCATACGTCTTCATGGGGGTTGGGAAGTTTTTTTGACCCTCAGATATTGACCCCCTTGAAACGGACACTCCACAAAATGGTTTGAGAACCCCAGAAATGTGTACCCATCGTTTTTTAGCCAAAAAAGGCACTTTTTAAAATTTTTCTGAATCTGACCCCCCAGAATTTCTATGCTATACGAAAAATAGCCGAAGGTCGGCGCATGTCGATAAATCAGAACAAAAGAAATTGGGTCGCGCATCCGCTGATTCGGGCAAGTTTAGCATTCGATTTTAAACTTCAAATTTGCAAAATCATCGATTGTGAATGTTACCTTCAAATTCAGCGCATTTTTTCCAGTAAGATGATATAAAATTTAATTGAAAAATATGAAGTTTAAAAATCACTTTTTATTCACATACATAACTTGCATGTTGCGCTTGTTGTCTTTTCTGATAGATTTTCTTGGCGTAAATCAATAACTTTTATCTTTAAGAATTTCTTGAAGGAGTTAGACACTGAAAGATCAAGTTTAGATTGACAACTTGAATTAAATTTTTTAAATATGAAGTGATTATCTAGAAAAAGCGTCTGACACATTATATGATGTCTACCTCAAGGTGAAACCATATTCTTTTCTGCTTTAGTTAGAATTTAAATTATCTATAACAAATTTAGAGTCTCTAAGTTGAAATAAAAATGTTTTCAAAGGATTTTTATTACATTCTGTCCGTGAAACAATTTCGATTAATTAGTTCTGAGTGCGTACATAAATAAAAAGTGATTTTTAAACTTCATATTTTTCAATTAAATTTTATATCATCTTGCTGCAAAAAATGCGCTGAATTTGAATATAACATTCAAAATCGATGATTTTACAAATTCGAAGTTTAAAATCGAATGCTAAACTTGCCCGAATCGCGGATGCGCGACCCAGTTTCTTTTGTTCTCATTTATTGACATGCGCCGATCTTCGTCCAACCTCGCCATTGTTCTCATTGAGCGTCGCCGAACAATGGTATATACTTTAACGTTGACTATACTTTTGCATGCCCCCCCAAAATCGTCTTTAGC